>VWZS01009400.1:0-98147 GCA_013397075.1 Rhabdornis inornatus | reverse complement strand
AGGTCCTTCCTTCCTTCCTTCCTTCCTTCCTTCCTTCCTTCCTTCCTTCCTTCCTTCCTTCCCTTTTTCCTGAAAAGAAATATGAAATAATTTTACAGAGATATTTCATGAAATAAAATTTATTTATTTTACTTAATATTCAGGTGCATGTTTCCCTTCACTGGTAAGGTCTGTTCTTTACTCAGAACAGATCTTTGCAGAAAATAATTAATGTTTCATGTGGGATTCGACCACCCGTCTAGATTTTCAAGTTAGTAGAAGATTTTTTTTTCTCACAGACTCAGCTCTCATGTTCTGATTTTGCTTCTAAAAAAGGTGTGAGAGTATTTGGAGAACATTATGAACTATCCAAAACCTTTTCCTTCTTCATAAAACCAGCCCACTTGGTAGTAAAAGACTTCAAAGATGGAAAATGGAGGCAATAAATCATACAAATTGTACTCCCAGGAGTGAAAGAAATCTGTTTTACTCAGGTTAGTCTTAAAGAAATCCTTCTGTCAAAGTTCTTTGCCATCAACTGGGATAAAGCAGCAAAAGAGCCGTTTTGACAAAGGATACTTGCCTCAAAAATGGTACAAGGGATGTCTCATTACTGTGTGAATTGCTTTAATACTGGCCAAAATAGATAAAGAAACAGCTATGCATTGCATGATGATCCTTGGGAACAATCAACTGAAATTCAGAAATGCAGCAGAAAATTTGAAAAAATAGGGTGTAACTTTTCCCAAATATGCTATTTGTCAAGTGACTCAAGACATCAAAGAATAAAGATTATGCCAATTCACAGGAAACTGTGCCTAAGAAAAATTCAGATACAACACAGACCTTCATGACTAACACAGACACTCACCTTCACTTCAAAGGTAAAAGTACACACTATAAATGGGGGAAAAGAAGAGTTTGAGTGAAATACAGTGGCTCACAAGAGGGCTTCATGTATTGCAGCCATCTTGATTTCAGGAGAGACTAAGTACGTAAAATGTTTTGTTCTCCCAATTGATTCAGAGGTTCTTAGAAACTTTTTTAAAATTATTGGCAACAATTTAATTTTTACAGTCTACTTGAGTATGTGCATACTATTATCAACTGATAAGTTACTACATCTTATAAAACCCAGTATGTTATTAATAGAGTTTGCTATAGGTACAGTTCAAAGGTAATGCTGTAGGTCTTCTCCCCGGTACAAAATGGCACTCGATGCCTTTTCCTGATCTTAAAAATTAAGAGCCACAGTTAAGGGATAAGAGGTCTTTACCTTAGTATTTAATAAGGATCCTTATGGTACACCACTTCACAGAGGTGGAATGGGCCACAATGCACACACACTATAGATTTTGTATACAATTTATAGACCTTACAAATTAGCATATCTAACAAGGATGCCCCAGTGAGAGGCTTGATTGAATAACATGATATCTTCCCATCCTGAGGAATTCCGCCCTGGATGGGCCAAATCTCTAATTTTCAGGATGTATTCTAGACAGGACCTTGGTTTCCCAAGATAGCGTAGGGCTTTCCAGCCTCCAGCTATGAGGCCTTAGGATGTTTGGTCTTCTGGCCCAACAAAATACTAGGACTATGCTAAGTTATCAGACTTAAGGAATTGCAAGGATGCATGCTAAGAGTACTGAGGATACATGAAAGGTATATAAAAGAAAAGGCAAAAAAATCATCTTGGCATCACACTAGACTCCAGTGATTCAAATTGATAACACAAGCAATTATCTGCAACCACTCAGAATCAATCAGTTTCCCATGCACAGAAATCAGAACTGCAGAAACATTCCTTCAGGGAGACTCATCAGAGTCCTTACTTAATAGAGATAATGAAGGGCTAATAGATTTTGGAAAGTTGTTGCAAATTTTCTTAGTAATATTTTATTGTCCATATGGAGGATCAGGAGGAAATTTTAAGACTTATATATTTTGGACCCAGAGGGATTCTTTTGAAATGTATTGCTGAAAAGATTGAGCACAAACTGAGGGGAATAACTTTGATTAGTAGCAAACTAAAAAGAACACATCAGTTGCAATTAAATAAGAACAGATTCATCTCATTGTGTTAAGTTTAAGCGTATAGTCACTTTGAATATATTCTAGTTTAAGTGGCTTGCTTTTTAAAATTTATTCTGTGGTGATTGGTAATTACAGGTCTGATATATGCAATGGCAGCTGGAAACTCTTCTCAGGCATGTTGTGTCTGAAAGTTTTCTCCAGCTGCATATTAACATATGATCTGTCATTAAAGTGTACCAAAAAGGATAAACACTGATCAAAGACATCTGCTGACACTTAAAAGGTCCTATATTTCTAAATTCATTTAACATTCAGTATAATAACAGTAATAAAAATGAATTTATGGGATATTCAACATCTTTTATATACGTGCTGCATTGTAATTTACTGTCAATTAATGGACATTATAGAAAATCCATACTGAAGTGATATTCTATATGCAAGAAATAGCCATGAGATATTTGGTCTTTGGGCTGGATACTTATTACAGCAGTCGTTGTAATGTAAATAAATTCTTTTGGGGCCATAAAAAACTAGAGTGCATGAATATCAATAACAGATGATTTAACTACCATAACATCCAGAATACGGCTGAAGAATACAAATACACTGCTTGCTTGACTCAGATCAGTTTTACCTAAGGAACACAAAGCCCAGTGGATTCAGGACTGATGCACATGTATCACTACAAGCAATGAGAGAAAATGGAAAAGATCCCAGAAGGATTATGGAAGTGTCTTTAGTCTTTCGACAAATCTTACAGAGCTCACTTTTGAACTGAAATGAAGAATGTTTGGCCTTCAAAGAAAGAAAAATATCTGGGGTATTGCATGTTATCATGCTCCACTCCAGCATATTGTGCAGGATGGCACATTTATGAGGGTTTCAGAGCTTGCAAAGAAATAATGTGACTAATCTAATCATTGCGTCAGACACCTTTTTTTTTTAAAATTCCATGTTATGAAAGTGTCCACTTGGCTTTGGGTAGCTGCTGGAACTGTTAAGCTTGTTTTTAGGAGAGCAAGATAGTATATAAATAAGATTAAGGTACAGGGTATTTGCAGGAGCTGAGATGCTGTAGGGTACTCATTCCTTACATGTAGCAGCATGATATGCTGTGCACCCAGTGACAGAACCTGAGGCACAATTTTCGTATAGCCAGTAGGAATTTACTTTTCCTATATACCAGGATTTTTGTAACATCATTAAAAGCCTCATGCTGTACTATTTTTAACTTTACTTTTTTTTACCTTTCATTAAATATATGCTGTTGTTTTACAAGTTTGATGTTTTCAAATGCATAGAATTATAGTACACCTGGGCAGAGTTTGCACCTTTCCTTGCTGCCTCTGAAAGATCTCTGTCTGCAAATGACTTTCAGAGGCACAGACATATGTCTAGCAGAGACCTGAACCTGACATCAGAAACTGATTCTCAGTCAATCTAGAATACATAAGTGGTCTCCAGCCAGCTTGGGGCTCAGCGTTTAGCTTTCTGAAATGGTGCTGGATTATTAAATAACACAAAGGACACAAGTTTTCCAACCTAATGAAGATTTTCTTTCTATTTCGTTCTTAAAGTATCTTATATATTGTCTCTGCTGTGATTCATACTAAATCCTGTTTGTGTATTTCTCTCTTCTTTATGGAGCAAATAATTCTTTATTAAATTTTTAGCTTTTATTGGTACTTACCAAGCACTTCTGCTTTGTTCTCCCAGTACTCAGTGAGATATAAATGGTGATGTATTTGCAGATTATAAATATATAATAATCTGGATACGCATTAGATAGCACAACCTTAATTTAATTCAAAATTCAAGATCTGTTTTGATTTAGTAATTAGCTGAATTGGAATTCTGTGGTTTATGATGTCTATTCAGGCTCTAAGCTGACTTACAACCCCTTGCTCCACTGAGATCTGTGCATTGAGTAAAACAGTTGTCATTATTCCTGGGGAATAACAAAAAGTCTCCCATATATTCAAATACATTAAACAATTATTTCAAATAACTTAAACATTTGCATAAAAATAAAAGTCTGCAATCAAATGTAGTCTGTGGCTCTGAAAGCTGCTATCATAAGGCTCCCAGAGAGATGCTGTGGGTCTCAACTGGAAGTCATGTTGTCTGGCCGAGTGCCTTTCCTGAGTCCTTTCCTCCCCACAGACTTACTGCACCATCAGAGATTGTGCTTTTAGAGAATTATAAAAGCAACAGGCCAGAGGCGCAGGCTCACACATTCACAATGATCTACTTAGATAATTATAAAGAGTTGCTTGGACCAGGCTTAAACAATTTGTCTTTTAAAAGAATATTGATAGGTAAAAGAGCATTTGAGCAGAGTTTTTAGGGAGATGAACATCAGAAGGTCACTGGAAGATCTTAGGTTTTGCCAGCTAACCGAAACATTCTAAGCAAGAGTTTCTTACTTGTTTAGGGTTTTAAAATTTTTTTTATTGTTTTTTGTTTGGTTGGCTTTTGGTTTTTTTTTGGGTTTCTAATAAAAAAATGAAGTTTAACCTGAAGAGAAAAATGCATGAGTATAGTAACTACAAAATACTGAGCTCTGCCTAGCTGAGCAAAACTTTTTTTTTTTTTCTTTCCTTACAGAATCTAAGGAAATGGATAAACTTTGAACTAAAAGCTTGGCCCAAGGAAGGAGAAAAAAATTTAGAATGTAGGAATCATGACTGTTCCTTCAGACATGTGCCTCAATAGAGTAAGGCAGGAGAAAAATAGCTTAGTGTGAGAGCTGCTCTGTCACATTTGGGGTTTATGAGCACAAAGATTATTGTGCTGTCACATTCTTCCAGGGCTAGTTCTTACAGCATTTTGGGAAGGATGGTTTTTATGATTTAGAGATTGTCTGGATGCTGGGTTGGATGCTGCAGATACAGGGACTGGGGGACAAGCTTGAATTGAGGAATTGTGATAGGGAGACTATAAAATGCTGGACTTGCAAAAAGTTATTAGAAATCATTATATATATGCTTTCGGGCTCATGTAGAAACTTGAAATCTGTAGTTTGATTGCTAAACTAGGTCTAAATTCTGCCTGAAGTATTTGCGCATGCCATCCTTGGTGTATAGGCCAATATTTGTCTATGATCCTTCATATCTTTAATAATTAGAATTTATTTTCCTAGTAGATAAAACAGACCTATTTCAAACAGGGTGCATTTTTAGGTTTGTATGTCTTTGTCCAGCACTGCTGAGAGACAATTTTGGGACATACATACTGCTTTCCAGAAGCTTTAATTACAGGGTAGTTGGCTGGACAATTAACATACTGTGAGTTTCTTATATATGACATTTTCAGCTTTTGTGTCTGCTCCACAAACAACTTGCTCCTTTGTTTTCATGCACTAGGCTTGTGCAAAAGATTGTTTTACTGGATCTCAAAAGTGTCACCAAGGGGTAAAATTTAAAAACATGTTTACCTCAGAGGAAACAGTTGTTTGTATTAGCTATGGTATAACAGCTAAGAGCTTTGTGTTGTCATATGGCTAATTTATGAGTTCCACTGTTTAAAATACATGACTCATAGTGTCTTATGGTGTGCTCCTGTAGATATAATGGCTTTGTAACTCATGTGGTGCTTGTAAGGAGAGTTCAGAAGTGTTGTGGTTCAGCCAGCTGCTGACCAGATGTACTATTGTCATTACCTTTGGCATAATGTTATAACAGACCTAATTTCTTTGTTGTACAAATATCTTAGCTCTTCAGAGTTTGAGGAACTGCATCAATATTGGCATGGGGAGTTTGTATCAACAGGAGGAAGTATCTCCTTTCATTTTGCAAATGCCAGCTTTTACAGTGATTATGTGCAGCTCTATTCCACCCCCTTTTTTTTCTAGCTAATTACCAGTCTGACCCCCCCCTCGGAATCCTGTCCTTCTCCACTAAGAGCCAGCATCTTTGTCATTATAATCCAGTATGTCTGTAGCTGGAAAAAATAAGAGAGTCATTCGTCGATAGCACATAAACATTAAAAATGCTAAACCAATTGTTTTAAAATTTAAGGGCGTAATGATTCATTGAGATGCATTATTAATAAGCATAAATTATTGAGTTGGCTCACTAGTGAGGCTACAATTTAAAGATGGGCTCAGGGTCCCTCGAGGGGTTGTGGTCCCATGAAGTAATGTGCTCTGCCAGCTGGCCAACCAGCAATATTGTGTCAGCTGAGAGCAGAGGTACCTGTGCCAGGCTGGAGAGCAAGCAGGAGGCGGTGGACTGTGTGTGCTTGCAAGCTCACAGGGTACATGGGGAGCAAAACATAAAAAAAGGTTATGCTCACTTTTGAAAAATTTAAAGAAGGCAACCTAGTAATAGTAATTCCTTATTAATGGAAATGAAATTAACGCAAACCAGTCTTTTCTGTGTCTGTGCCTCTGTGTCTTTGCCATCCTTCTGCCATCTAAACAGTTTTATGTGTTTACTTGCCTAACTAGCCTCTTTTCCTTGATGCAGTTGAGCACTGAGAAATATACTGTGCTTCTACAGTGTTCTATGCATGAAACTAGTCTAAACTGTGCACTGCTTATGCAATTTCTCTGAAGAAACAGTCTGGACTCTAAGCATGGAATTCTGCCCCAATTGAAGTCCATTGGATTGCTTGTTCTAATTGTGATGAAGTTGAGACTTTACCAAGAGCTATTTTCTTTCAGTAGCAAGAGCTTACAGATTCACAGATTCACAGGATATTCTGAGGTGGAGGGGACCCACAAGGAGTCCAACTCTTATGTAAATGGCCCATACAGGGATTGAACCCACAACTTTGGTGTTATTAGCACCTTTAGAATCATGCCCTGTACAACTGAATTAAGAGTTGTTGAAGAGGGGTCATAGATCACAATTCAGGAGATGAATGGGCTTGATCTAAATGTCATATTTATACATAATCTGTATAGAAGCAATGGAAGTTATGCTTGGCTAAAGATGGGTTGATAATTCAAAATTTCAAGTCATACCGTTCAAATATAACAGGTACAAAGACTACAGTACATTTTAGATCAAAACTGCCAACTTATTTTCCATATTAATTTGTAGTTCCTTTATTTTTTTTAAAGAAAAAACATTTAGGAAAGAAAAAGAGAAAGAAATAACCATCAGAAATGCAAAATTATGTAATTTAAGGTGTGGGGGTTTTTTATGCACTAAGATTGACTCCCACAAGGTATGCCATTCTCTGAATGCATAGTATTCTCCAGTCTTTTGTTTTGTCCAGTTGTCAGACACAGCACCTAACAGCTGATCCCCAGAATAGAGAAAATCTTCCTTTATACACATTTCAGGCTTCAGTAACTCCTCTGGAACTTCTGTTATGGGCATGCATAGTTTTACACCAGTTAATGGAAGAAATCCAGTCCCATGTGCAGTATCCCATTATTATTTGCAAATAACTTAAATTCCACTAACTACCAATTAATCGTTACAAATTTACACTGATGCAAAAGAATTTGACCTAAAAATGCACATCAAATTTTTTGGAGTAAGAGACAGATGCTTGGTTTCCTCTTTGACATATTGCCTAAGAAGCTGGAATTGTTTTGATGATGGAAAGATTATTGTGATGATGCATTTTGCTGCATCTCATACACATTAAAGCAGAATATAAGGTGCAATCAACTACATATTTCTCCTCTATATAGCTTAGCTATGCATCTAGTTGTATTGAAAGCAGCAAGTATTGATTATAGGTTAAAGGCAATTAAAATAATGGACCTGTAGCTGGCAGAAACTGCCAAAGGATTCTTGGCACTGACAGCATTTACCACATAAGCAATGACTGTCAAATTTAATGAGCAACCATATTTTCCAGGAATAAGCATTTAATATTCACTCAATTCTATTTTAAATAACACAATTTTTATTAAATTTGTGAGCAAACTTTTAAAGGGGAAAAAAATAGTATAACAAGGGCTCTAAGTACAACTGAAAGTGATTCAACATAAAGGAATCACACAGCTACCAGATTATAATGTAGCATAAGAGAAGAGATACTGTCTTAGGATACCTGTGATGGAAAGTCCTTGCTTTCTGCAGAAGTCTCAGGATATCAGTGTACACAGCCAAGGCAGCTTTTTCATTTTTGTTGTGTCTGTACTTAAGCTAACCCTACCAAGCATGAGCCAATGCTTTCAGCTGAGCTTGCTGTCAGTAAAGCTAATTGCACAGGTAAAAGTGGCTTTGTCATAAGCCTTTGGGTGGCACACAGCTGAACTGCTTTGGCATAAGCTGGAAAAAAAGTTTCTCTTCCTAGAACTGCAATTCTTTCCTGCTTTTGCTCTGATGCAACCCTTTGCCAGAGCCACACATTACTTGGCCTGCATCCCCAGGTGCCAATGAGACCACACTGCCTGTGCTAGCTAAAATGTGAAAGCAAGTCTAGAGTAATTTCTTAGTCTTTATCCACCACCTCTCAATGTGTGTGGGGTAGGGAAATTTATTGTGCCCTAAATGTCAGTTTTTCATCCTCAGTTGCTGCCTGACTGCCAGTCAGGAGAGAGAAGGAAAGGAACAAACTCTACATCTTTGCATCTCCTGAACATCATTGCATGCTCACAAGACACAATGGGTCACTACCAGGTCTTCAAAGAACATCCTTAAATGATGACCTGCTGCTTCAGCTCTGGAGCAAGTTCAAACAGAGCTAAGCAGATAACTCACATAGTCTTGGGTTTGCTCCATTGAAGACATCAAAGTTCGTAAAAAGCACTTCACTAGCACAGAGGGAGAAATAAAATAGAGGAAATGTCTATGAAAACTGCACTGGTTTTGAGGTATAGTTAAATATATAATGTCTTTTATTGTTATAATTATTCTACTATCTTGTATGATTATAATGTATTGTTATATATTGTCTCATAATTAATTATCTTTTTACTGTTTAAGAGGAGCTAGTGTCTTGTCTATTTCCCCTGTATATGGTAGTATAGGTATATGAACAGTATCATTCTCAGCAATTTTTTGGAGTCCTTTTGAATAGAGACCCAAGGCTTTGCTGCTTTCATTCAAGTACCCCAGAGGATGCACTTTTATGAAGTTTCACAAACATGTCATCTTTTTACAGATACATCTTTTACATCTTTATACATATTTTTACATCCTTTCTTGCAAGACCAGTAACTCACATCTGGATTCTTCTTCAAGACTGAAATCTGCAGTGCTTCCTTACCACCTCAGCAACCTGAATATACAAAAATCTATGGGACCAAATGTGATACATCCCAGAATCTTGAGGGAATTTTCTGATGCAGTTGCAAGCCATTTTCTGTGACATTTGAAAATCCATAGCAATTGGATGGAGTCCATGGAGATTGAAAAAGGAAAAATATTGCACCCATTTCTAACAAGAGTAGAAAGGAGGACCCTTGAAACTATCAGTGTGTTGGCTGCATCTCTGTGCCTCGGAAGATAATGGGACACATCCTCCTAGAAGCTGTGCTGAGGCACATGGAGGACAAGGAGATGATTTGGGACAGCCAGCACAGCTTCACCAGGGCAAAGCCTTGCCTGACCAAACCAGTGGCCCTCTGTGATGGAGTGACTACCTCAGTGGACAAGGGAATGGCTACAGGTGTCATCTATCTGGGCTTCTGTAAAGCCTTTGACATGGTCACTCATGACACTTTTCCCTCTAAACTGGAAAGAGATGGATTTGATGGATGAGCTGTTTGGTGAATAAGGAATTAGTGGGATGGTCACATCCATAGGATTGTGGTTAATGGCTCAGAGCTGCAGTGGACACCAGTGATAAGTCATGTCCCTCAGGGGTTCATATTGGAAAAGTATTTAAAGCTATTTAATATCTTTATTAATTACATAGGTAAAGGGATTGAGTGCACCCTCAGTAAATTTGAATATGAGACCAAGCTGAGTGATGAAGTTAAGGCGCCTGAAGAATGTAATGCCGTCCAGAGGGATCTGGACAAGCTTGATAACACCAAGTGTCAGATGCTGTACCTGGGTGGGGGCACCCAGATCTGAGGAGAGGAACTTAGGTTAGGTGGTGGATGAAAGGCTGGGCATGAGCTGGCAAAGTGTGCTTGCAATGCAGAAAATGAACTGTGTCCTGGGCTGCATCAAGAGAAGTCTGGCAGCAGTTTGAGGGAGGATCTACCCCACCTGAGTATTGTGTATGGCTCTGGAGCCTTCAGCACAGGAAGGAGGTGGACCTGCTGAAGCAAGTCCAAAGGCAGTCCATGAAGATGATCAGAGGGCTGGAGCACCTCTTCTGTGAGGACAGGCTGAGAGAATTAGGGCTGTTCAGCCTGGAGAAAAGGCTTTGGAGTAACATTATAGCATCTGCCAGTACCTCAATGAGGCTTACAAGAAATCAGATTTTTGACAAAGTCATGCAGTGACAGGAAAAAGGATAATGATTTCAAACTGAAAGAAGTTAGATTTAGATATAGCTATGAGGACGAAATTCTTTACTGTGAGGATGGTGAGGCATTGGAGCTGGTTGCTCAGAGAAGATGTGGATGTCCCATCCATGGAAGTATTTAGCACTAGGTAGGATGGGGCTCTGAGTAACCTGGTCTGGTGAAGGGTGTCCCTGCCCGTGGGAAGGGGGTTGGAACTGGATGATCTTTAAGGTCCCTTTCAATCCAGGATATTCTCTGTCTCTGATTCCTCAAATCAGGGTATTCAGCACGTGCTTCATTATGCTTATTTATCCCCCTGTGGAATTTGGCTCCTTCATCCCTTCTTAAGCATCTGAAATCTATCTCACAACAGTGCCTGCTCTAAGAAAACATTAAGTGATACTGGTTTTAATGTACTGTGAAAGAATTTGATGTTATTCGTGATGCAACAATTGTGTTACCATAGCTCTCTGAACTGGCTCCTGAGATTCAGTTTAATAACAAATGAGTTCATGTCTTACCCCATAACTAACAAGGCCAAGTTACATGTCTTTCTGTGCAAAAGCACCTTATGTCATTGGGGACAAAAAAAATGAGACTTTACTGAGTCAGGCAGCAAATGTGTTACCATTTACTATTCATTTTTGTTTCATTTATCTGTGTGAGAAACAATAAAAGAGAGTTCAGCTCTGAGGGAGCCAGCAAAATTAAAATATGATAACTGTCCAAAAGAAACAGAAAGAGGCAGTCAATTCTGAATTCTTAGCCATAAAAGTTGAGATGAATTTTATCTAAGGCAGCATCATGAAAACCTATCTAAACAATCTTTCTCAAGGTTTATTTGCATGCAAAAATATACTAAATATAAGAAGTATATGTTAAACTAAAATGTCTTAAACCAAAAGAGGTCCTGGAACATGATCTATTAATAAAGAGAACAGACTGATTATTTTCCTTTAGTTTGAGCACATGGAAAAGCCTTTCATATAAAATAAGTAATTCTATTCAAAACACTACTGTCTCATATAACCATAGCAACTTCAAACTACATTCTACATAACAACTTTGAATGGAACAAATGAATCCTGGGTAAAACTTCACTGACCTCAATAGCTTTACGGTAAGGATAAATTTTAACTGATATGTTTAGGAGGTATATACTATGCAGATAATCAAAAAAGGAATGAGAAGCAAATTTTTTTTTAAATTTTATGATAAAATTTAAAAAAACCACCTTGTAATGAGCTTTACCATACCATACCATACCATACCTTATGATACCACATTGTTAATAAAATAGTTTTCAGATATGCATTTCTTTATTGTGCTATTTAGACTTTCCTTAAACAATAACTGTTTGTGTCCATGAAATGCAAAACGTTGAAGTAAAAGATGTCTCATGAGCATTTCAGCTGAAAGGTAAATGAGAACAAAAAGAAGCTAAGCATACCAAATCAGATGATTTGTAATTCAATTATAAATATCTCCAGAAACCAGATAGTCACAATATAATAACAGAAGCTTTACTTTAAATAAAAATACATTTGGTTCTCCAAGACATGGAGATGAGAACTGGGATAATGGACTTTAAATTTTATGCTGTCTTATGAAATGTGAGCAGTAGTACCAAATCAGAGCAGAGAATAGCCGACTTTTACACCTATAAGCTTAAGTTCAAGCAGCTCTGTAGAAGTGACTTTGTTTTAAGCACTTGGACAAAGTAATTGCTCTAACTGCATGGTTGTCAGTCTTTGTTGTCCTGCCCCTGGTCTTTGTATCTCATGCTTTTCTAAAGCCACAAAAGTTTTTGGTTTTGATTGTTTAGCAATCTTCTTCTGCAATCAAAAAGGAAGCTTCTAGCCTGATAAGGAAGTTAGATCCAGTAAGATGAATGTCTGGCTTCATTTTTTTTAACCTGGATTTCTTAAATCTAGTTTTCTTTTTTCTTTAAGCATGGCACCTGATTTTTGACAACAGCTGAAAAGGACCTTGACATTTGTGGCCATACCAACATGTGTCTGATGCAGATATAGACAGATGCTGCCATTGCTGCCTGTCTGCAATCTGATGTAGGCTCCTGGCAACACCATGGCTGGCAAATGTGGGATTTGGAGGTGGGTGAGAATTGATGTTAAACTGATAAACCCTTGATAGCGCCAAAATAACTACAGGTCTTTTATGTAAGCTGCGGAAAAATTGGAGGGAGACTTACATACTGTCAGGGATGAAGGACTTGAAGGGGTATCAGAGGGCAGTTTCTAACACAGACTCCTTGTGCAGTACCACTGCAACAGGTTTGTAAATTGGCTCCTAACAGAAGACTTTTAAAATGAGAATTATCACCTCTGAAATGACCAACATTTAGTTTTTTTTTTTTCCTGTTCCCTGTTTCTCTTATAGAAGTTCTTGCAGAAACTTGAAAGAATGGTCTAAATGGAAAGTGAGAAACCCTTTATATGTTAATTCCTGAGTGAAATGCAATGTCTGATCTTTGGTCTTCTACCTTGAATATTGTGTGCAGTTTGGGTCACTGCAGTATAAGAAAGATACTAAGCTTTCAGAGGAGGGCCATGAGACTGATGCAGGGCCTTGAGAGGAAGCCAAGGGAGAAGCAGCTGAAGTCACTTGGTCTGCTCAGTCTGGAGGAGGCTGAGAGGAGACCTCATTGCAGTTACAACTTCCTTGTAAGAGGAAGAGGAGGGACAGGCACTGATCTCTTCTCTGTGGTGACCAGTGACAGGACATGAGGGAATGGCCTGAAGCTGTGTCATGGAAGGTTTAGGTTGGATATTAGAAAAAGATTCTTCACCCATTGGGTGGTTGAGCACTGGAACATCTCCCAAGGGAAGTGGTCACAGCACCAACCTGGCAGAGTTCAAGAAGCATTTGGACAATGCACTTAGGCACACGGTGTGACTCTTGGGGATGGTCCTCTGCAGGGCTGGGAGTTGGGTTAGGTGATTGCTATGATCCTTACAACTCCACATATTCTCTGACTCTGAAAAGCAATTGAAATTCTACAGTTTTGTCTGAAGTTTTTTTCTGAAGTTAGTTTGTCTGAAGGGTTCTGTTTCTTGAAGCACATCAGTTCAGTTGCAACAGGCAGGTGTATGCAAAGCATGACTATATTGTCAGGCAGACCTCCAAAGGCTTGGATTTGATAGTTGGACTTGTAACCTGCCTATAATAAAGCAAACTGAATTTTTGCACTGTGGGATTTTGATCAGAGTCCAGATACCCGTTTTCCAGCAGGCCTTTGTGATTCTGAGGAAAACCAAGAGGTCTGATGATGTCTTGGGCAGATTTTCTCCAGTACCTACTACTTGCACAGTGAATTTTCTCTCCACAGTTGGCAAGCTACCTTTTAGAGTCCCACGTCTGTTTTGAAAAATCTTACAAAAATAAGCTGTGTGTATTGGGAAGGAAAAGGAATATTCATGTAATATTTGTGTGTTTACAAAGAGATTACCAGAAGTCATTCAAGTTTCCTAGCATTTCTGTTGTGATCAGACAGTGCTGAACTAGATGGGATATCTTTAGTGACAAATTCATATCAGTATTCTTATTTATTTTCACTCAATCTGGAGAAATGTTTTTAGGAATATAGTTTACAAGAAGCAAATCTACTGAAATAATATGCAGGTGAATCCTGCATATGATTACATGATTTGCTTTCTGCTCTGACACTATGTATGGGATTAAGATGGTATTGCTGCTACAGCTAGGATTTCAAAAATGTCATTTTATAATAAGGGAAACTTCTTTCAATACACTGCAATTCTTCCAGGACAGGGAAGTCCTCTCTCCTATCCCTGTTTCCAATTGTATGAAAGGAGAACATTGCACTCTGCCTGTGTCACAAGTTTCAGGCTTCAATATTTTCCTATACTAATGGTCCAAACTTAGGGAGAAAATTGACATTTCACTGTGAATTTTAGCAGTTATTTGATTTGACACCAAGTACTTAGCTGCTCAAAGGCCAGATATGGATTTCACCTGTGTAATTTTACAGCCCTGCCACTCCTAAACTAAACAAATCTCTTTCGGATATGCATTGGTAGAAATCAAATGTGAAACAGGATTATTTGTAAAGCATATCATGTTATCTCCATCCATGTAACTGTTCAGAAGAATTATATCACTGTAGAGCTGTGTTCAAGGGGGTCGAGTTATTTGCAAAGAGATGAGATTAACAGCCTCCTTTGATGCCACCTGCTTTGAAGTTTATGAATCTATGAATGGATGGCCACAGGCTGTTTAGAGACCTTCTTAATGTTCACAACACATTAGATATTACACCAACCAACGATCTGTTAAAGCTGGTTGTATACTGTTTCATAACCACATTTTAAACCCTTTGCAGCTTTTATGTTATCTTGGGAAAAATGTTTGGAAGTGTCAGCAATTAGCTCTCTCTGCATTCTTGCTTGATGGTGCTGGTCATGTGGTACTTAGAAGGATGAAATGTAAGAATGTCAGATGTTAAAATATAGTAGCATAAAACTGATTTATGGTGCTGAGAACACATTTTCTTCATTAACATCATTTCCAATGCTGGATGATAATAACTAACACTAAAAACTGCCCTTTGTCCCAAAAATGCCACTGGTTTCATGGTAATGTTATCAATTGAAATGGTAAGGTGGCAGAATTTTATTTGGACAGGATATTACATATGTAAGTCATAATGTTATCACAGAATGATGGAAAAGCCTAATTTAGAGGGAGCCCCTGGAGATAATCTGGTTGAACATTTTCTTGAAGGCCTGACTTCAAATGAGGTTATCCAGGACCCTGTAAAATGGGGTCTTGAAAATGCCCAGTGGGGGAGATTTTATCTCTTCTTTGGATAACCTCTTTCAGTGTCCACCTGTTCTCATGGTGAAGAAGTCTGTTAAAATATCAGACAGAATTTTCCCCGAAACAACTTCTGCCTGTTATCTATCCTTCCAATGTGTGTTCTTGTGAAGAGAGTACATCTGGCTTCTCTACAAAGCACTGAAAGGCTGTAATTAGATTCTTCCTGATTAGATTCCATCTCTTCTCTATGGTGAACAAACCAAATTTCTTCCACCATTCTTCATATATCAGGTCCTCTAACCGTCTCATCATCTTGGTGATCCTTTCCTGGATTCTATACAACTTATTAGTTTCTCTCTTCAACTGTATAATCAAAACTGGATATAGTTTTTCACTGTAGCCTAACAATTGTAAATTAAATGGAAATAATCACATCCTTTGATCTGCAGTTTAGTTCCTCCAATGATGCACTGCTGAGCCTGATTTCCATTCTCTGTGCAAGTTTCCTTACATCCTCATAGAGGTTTGATTAAATGACATCTCTGGAGCCCAAGATGGATCATAGGATATACTACATTGTGGAATTACACAGTTACATTGGATTTGCATGAATTTGTGTCTGTATCAAACCAGTACATCTTACAGCTTGCTGATTAGTGTGCTGCACTGTTCCCTTTCCCCCCACCAGGTGACAAAGTGCTAGCTCATCCATAATCTTTTGAAAAACATTAGTCTGACCATCATCTAGAAAAGAAAGATAATTAAGAGCTGATAATTATCTGTGTACATATGTGTCTGCACAGTATTTGTGAATAACCAAAACTCTTGGTAGACCCAATTTCAGATTTTTATCTTGCGTATTTGTAGGAGAATTTTGTGTTCCACCACAGAGCAAAAAAAACCCAAAAAACAAACCAGAATGAAAAGCAATTCATTGAATCAATTAAAATGATGAATACTTCCAAGAAAATACTGACCTGCTTGCAACTGTACTGAAAGCAAAAATAGTGATTATTTATTGAGTGATTAAATACTGAGTAAATTAGTAATTTAAAACTATTTACTAAACTTAAAAGTCTAATTTTCAAAAGCTGTGGGGGCTCTGAAAAACAGAAATCTATTGTCTTTTTGTGGGACATGGCTCCCAGAGAGAATGCATTGTTTAGATTATCCTTTGACCTGACAGGCTTCCTATCTTTTGTTTTTTCTGTGGTACCTACTCATCAGGCCTTCATCATTTTTAAGAAGGGAATTCCACCATGCTACCTGGGGTATGCTTCACTTAAGTTCTTACAGAATTAGAAAGCCATTTCTCTAAAACATTTATAGAGTATTTGTCTATCATTAAGAAGCAATACATATTGAAGGTTCCAAAAATTTACTAGCATGCAATCTTGGTCACTCTTTACTTTATGCACAGCTGCTCAGCACACCTGTTAAAGTATGGCTGGTTTTCCAGGGAAGTATGAGGGAATTAGTACCCAAAACTCTACTTACTCCATCAAGACTAAGAAGCAGGATATAGAAATGTTAAGTCTTGTGTGGAAATGAAAAACTCACAGTATTTAGCCAAACATTAACCAAAATGCATTCCTACCACCTGTATGTTAAAAAACTTAGTATATTAATGTAAGCAAATACTTTTCCACATCTGTACTATGACCTACATAGTACTTTTAAGGAAAAAAGTCTTACAACTGATTTTTTTTCCCCTTGACATGTAGTAGCAATGTTTTTTCCATATTGAAAATACCTCCAGCATGTGAGATGAGTTATTTTTGTTCACAGAATACCCTCAGAGAAGAAATCAATACACTGAGCTCACCATCTAAAGTTTTAATGATATTTAAGACATTAAGTAGTAACAGATGCACCTTAAAAAACTAATTGTTCACATCAGTCATATTAACTTCGCTGTTTATATTTGCCAAAGAAAGAACATTTTAGAAGTAAAGACCAGTAAAATCGAGGAGAAGATAAACTTGAGCCTGTGAAGGGGAATCTTACATGGCTCCAGAACACCTGAAACAAATCCAGTCTTTTTTCCCTTGCCTAGAATACACATTTTTCCTTTAATCCCCACCAACTTGTTCTGTCAAATCTGAGACATTTGGTCCACTTCTCACCCAATAGGTCTTTCTTTTCTGTCTCTGGCCTCTCATGTCCCACCTGTATTCTTGGAAATGATGCTTCTTCACCCAAATCTGTGTTATTTGTCCATTTTTAATACACCATGGCTCCTGCTCTTTTTTTCATTTTTCCCCTCCCCAGCAAGTCTCAGTTACCTCTCAGAAGCTCCAGTCTTTCTTCAGCCTCCAAGGCTGCCTGCCTGTCTTCCATTGGACTTCATGCACTGCACAGAAACCACGAGTCACTCTCATTTCCACTGTGCAGGAGCTGCTCACCCAGAGGACCTGGGTGGGTGCAAAGATCCAGGGGCAGGAGAGGGAAGTAGCATTAACATCATTCATCTGGTGGGGAGCTTGTCTTTCTCTATAGATTTTCACTAGCAGCAAATTTGACCCTCAGTATTAGGCTGACTTGCAAAGTAACTTTGTTGCACCAGGAAAAATTCGACATTGGAAGGATTAATTGTATTAATTCATCACTGACATAATTTGTCCCTATAATTATTATTTGTGAAACCCATAAATATACAGTGCTTCTCTTTGGTGCTCCAGGACTCCAGGAACTTGGTATTTTGGAAAATGTTGTTTTGAAAACACCCATAGGGACCATGAATATGCTGTGCCCTTTCAGAGAAGGTTGCTTTGTCAGCATGAGTTTGTGGAAATGCCAACATTAACATCTCTATACATCAGAGTTTGTCCATTTGGAAGATCAACATAATAAAAAATACCTCCCAGGTGGGTAGTGAGATTGAGTACAAGTTTCACATTTGTAAAATAAATTATGTTAAAAAAATAACTACAAAATCAAACCAAACTCTATATGATTAATCTGACCTGACTCCTTTGCAATTTGGAAATAAATTGACATTATAACCTATGTTTTTTTTACAGAAAAACTTAGAAATGTGGTAGATACCTGAAATGTCATAAATGTAGTAGTAGAATGGAGAATTGACCTCTGAGATCAAAATTCATCCCACAAACTATCCAAAATATTATTTTTATACAACCTCATTTTACTTTTTTACATCAGGCAGTTTTCATCATAATTAAAGTAGAATAATGGCCAAAGCAATAGATGCTGAGCTCCTGATGTCTCTTTCAGGATGGAGGTAGTGTTGGGATGGAGGTAAATATGTTAATTATATAAAAAACACTCATTCCATTCTAAATTGCCAGTACAGTCATAGTTTTATGATTTTAATAGTGGAATACAGCCTAACATTATTTTAAAAAGTAGTAAAAAACTGTCTAGAGCTTGTAGGAAGTAAGAGCAACTTTTTCTTAGCTTTTTTAATTTGAGTTTTATTTTTTTTTTCTCTAACAAAATGCTCAGAGATCACTGCAGGATGAAGAGCCATATTCTCTAGTTTTATCTCTGAAAGAAATATTTTTCAGAACGAGAAATTTTCAGAATTTCAGAAAGAAATAATCAGAAAGAGAAATTTATTATCTTCACAGCACTTCCACATAAATAACAAGATGAATTCTAAATTCTTGTCATGTTTTCATGCTGATGCTATACTTTACATCAGAATTGTTCTTACCACTTCCAAGGTGGATTCATCCATGTTACAGAAAACATTATGCAGGCATTTATCATGACTCAGAAATTGATGTCATTATTTGTTTTTGCTTCTATTCATGTATCTTAAATATAACAATTTCAGTGTAAAGCAGGTGAGAATTACTCTGATGTTTCCGAGGCACAAGGCTGTATATTTTAGAGCATTCAAATGATAAAATGGTTATCTTCATTTCCATTGTATTAAAATGTTTGTGCATGTTATGGACATTCAGAATAACAGAAGAAATTTGGTATCATAGAAAGTAGAAACCACATGTTAGTAGACTACACTATGATAAAGTTTCTTTACAGTAACTCAAGAATTCATACATGACTAACATGATGAAAAGTGACTGGGCTTTAAATCCCTATTTTATGGCAATTGTATTTCAGAGTCCTTCTGGTTGAATTTGAATGGATTTCAATCTGGATTAATGAAGCAAATGAAAACTAAAAGAAAATTTTGGAGGATGAGATTCAGGAAAATGAAAATACTTGCTTGGATTTGGTATTGGAATTCTTGATATGGTGTGGTCTAATTCCTTTCATGACTCACAGCAATAGTTAGTGATGTAATGAAGAACAGCTCGTCCTTTATGATTTCTTTCCCCTACTTGTCAGAAAGTTTTTCCTGCAAACATTGAAAGGCTTTTATCTAATTTAATCAATCTAAAAAATATTTTATGGCATTTTATTGCTCTTGAATAGGAAACATTACACTGGTGTATCAGATGTCTGGTTTAAAAAAAAATCACCATGATCTTAACAATCTGCAAATTGCGAAACAGTAGGGAACTTCATTTGTTACTTTGGTGGTAAATTAGAGAAGGATAGTGAGAGGTAGTGAGTCAAGTGTCAAATAAAGCATTTTTTAGCTTAACCTAATGAGAAATATGTTTCTTAAGTATTGTCTTTGCTTGCCATTACAAGCCACCAGCTTCTAGGCTTCTCTCTGGCTGGATAGGGAGAACAAATCCTGCAGAGAGATTGTGTGGTGTTTGCCTGCTAGTGGGCTACTACCCCATGACACTTCCAGTAAGTCTGAGACTGCCTTTTTTAGTGCTGAGTCCATTGTGTCTGTGGTACGTAAAATGTGATGGAAATTAAATCTACCACTCAAAATTTAAGACCTAAATACAATTTTAAATACAGAGTCCTAATAATGAGAATAAAGAGGGTTAGTGAAAGTTAACAGGAACCTCTTGCTGATGAAGTTTGCTGATTTTGCAAACATGATCAAGAAATAGAATCGGAATGGTGAACTCACAGGACAGTATAGGTTGAAGGAAGCTCTGGAGATCACTTAGTCCAACCTACGTCTCAAAGCAGGGACAGCTTTTGTCAGATCTGGCTGTCAAAAGTCATATTCAAATCACTTAGGGAAGCCTTCAGGAATGGAGACTCCAAAGCCTCTCGGGAAAAACAGTTACTGTATTTTATCACCCTCACCTAAAGAGATTTTTGTTTATAGCCAACTGGAATTCTTTGTTGCAACTTTTGTCAGTTGCTTCTTGTCCTATTTCTGTGTACCTCGGACAGATGTCTGGATCTACAAACCCTCTTTTAGAAGAAGACTAATTAGGTTTCTCCTTTGCTTTCATTTCTGCAGGCTAAATAAACCTTCTCTTGGTCCCAACAAGGTTCCAGCTCCCTGCTGACCATAATAGTCCTCGACTGAATTCTCTGGTGATTATTGATACAGCTCTTGCACTAGAGGACAAAATTGGATGGTTTATTCCAGATGTGGCCCTCCAAGGACTGAGATAAGAGAAATCACTTTCCTTGACCTGACAGCTGTGATTTTGCTAATGTAGTCCACTGCACAGTAAACACAATCAGTACAAACACACATTTTTGACTAATGCTCAGGAGCAAACCAAGAATGTGTCCACCAGGAGCTTCATATCCTTTTCTTTTGAGGTGTTTTCCAGTCAATCAGTTCTCAAAGTCACTCTTATATCAGCATCTCAAGCGACACTTCCCAAGGCTTCTTGAGATACTCAAGTCACGAGCTGGTTAATTTCTCCTCTCAAAGAACTCACATAAAATGTCATTACCATTTTATTCTATTTGTGTTTGGAAGAATGCATTTCTGAGAAAACCGTAAGGAGATAGAGAGGTGAAATATATATGGAACATATAAAAACAGGTATTACTACTACAGTCATTACTGCTCCGTGAAAAATGCTTTTATGTGCCTTGGAAGGACATTGCCAAGTAATTTTCACAAATATGCTTCACGTTTTATTGTTATTTTAGGCAACATAAAAAATTAACATAAGCCAGACAAAAGCTCTTAGATTTTTAATTGCAAGCATCACATTGCAAATGATAAATGAAAGAACTTTCTTCTAAATTGCTTGTAATACTCTCTCAAAGTCTGAAATTCACTGTCAGCTCAAGACTCTCTTTGTTGCTATTGAGCCTCATCTGTAGGTTTGATTGTTTGGGACTTTTTTCCACATAGTAAATTTTTGTTATCTAATTCCTAATAAATCTTCTTTTATGATACAGACTACCCAGTAAGAGCAACTTTTACAGCCTTTTATTTTAACACTCAGTTATTTTACAGTTAATTGTCCAATTGACCTCTAAGGGGTCCACAATATCCTGTTTCATGCACTGCTACTTCATTCAGTCTTTTAAAACTGTAAAATCAATATACTGTTATGTTACTCAAAGATCTGAAGGATGTGCATGAGGGATGTGCATGAAGTGTTGTTGCCTACCCTCAAGCAACATTTTAAAGCAACTGGTAGAGATCTTATTTTTATCTTTTTTTCCCTTTAACACAGAATGCTTAAAATAAAACCATTAATGGGTGCTCTCTTGTGACAGATGCATACAGAATCACTTGCTATTTCGAAACTTACCATTCAGCGTGTTGAGATATTGACATATTTTTATTCCAGAAGATTGATAATTACTTCTTAAACTGTTCAGAACCAAGAGGCCTTGATGAGAGTGCTGTCATATGTATTTATTGACCTATGGTATTTACATTTCTTCAGTCTTCTAAACTCTATTCAAATGGTCACTTTTGTGATGAACTGACTCTCTTAATTAGCATTTGGACTAAAGAGAGCAAACAAGCATGTCTGAACACTGAAATCTGCATGTCCCACACTGAAGTTCTCAGCACGCTCATTAGATGTATTTTGGAGCACTCACTAGATCTTTCAAAAACAATTCCTAAGAATAGGCAATTGATGCCTGCTATATGTCATGTGGATAAAACTGCACCAAACCTGGGAAATAACACTGATCTGGTTTTACAGGGTATTCCCTGCAGGGGACACTGTGCTGTTTATTTGGACTAAATACTGTAAATTTTCTCTATAATGGTTAGTATGGGGCTGTGTTTTGCTGAAAACAAAAACAGTGTTGATTACACAGGGGTGTTTTCATTACCTTTGAGTGGTGCTTACACATTGACAAGGCTTTTCTGCTTCTCATATTGCCCTGCTAGTGAGAAGGCTGGGGGTGCACAAGGACCTGAGAGGGGACACAGGTGGGACATCTGACCCAAAATGACCCCAAATCCCATATTGCACAGCATATGGGATCATGTTCAGCAAATAAAGCTGGGGAAGAAGAAGGAAGGAGAGGCAGATTTGGAGCCATTTGACAAGTCATTTGGGAAGGCAAAAGACGTTTGTCTTCCCAAATCACCATTATGCATGGTGGAGTCCTGCTTTCCTGAAGATTGCTGAACACCTGCCTGCCCATGGGAAGTAAAATCTTTGTCCTGCTTTGCTAGCACATGCAGCTTTTGCTTTACCTATTAAACTGTCTTTGTACTGTCTTTGTCTCAACCCATGAATTTTCTCACTTTTATTCTTCTGATTGTCTCCCCCATTGTACAGGGGCTAAATAAGAAAGCAGTGGTTGATATCTAGTTGTAAGCTGGGGTTAAAACATGACACGACACCCAGAGACAAATGCAGTGCTGCAGGCAACGGTTATTATATTAACGTGGGGGTTAGCCCTGGCAGAGTGGACAGGAGACAGTCTCTGTCATATGACTTAGGGCCAAAATCTCTTCCTTTCTTTTGTCTCATAGTCTAGATGCATTACTAAAGTACATTCTCAGGCCTTGTAGATGACTTTCATGTTATCACATCCTTACATATTGCAAAATCATTAGTAAAAGTTAATAATGCAATGTCAGTAATATGATTTATTACATCCATGGTATCTGCCTGTAGGTGAATCGCCTACTGAAGCCATGTTTTACTTCAGTTGTGGAAATAAATTTATTGCATATAACCTGAATTAAACCATGTCTTTTCATTGCAAACCTTAGCATACTTCCGTATGTTTCAATTTTAACAGCCTATTTCCAGATAACTTCCAAGTCCCTTTTGCTATGTGGGCTTTTTTTTTTTCAGTTAGATAAATACAATAGAAGCATGTAGTACTTGGCATTCTTCTACATGAGATAAAGATACACTGAGCTTCAAATTTCAACAGTTTTGCAGAGATACTTTCCAATGGTTTTTTCTCTGAATTTGGGTGCATTAATGGAACATAACTACCAAACTCGGCAAACTTTTTGTTTCCTTTTCTTTTCTTATAAGTTATTACTAGGTACCACAAGATTCCTTTCCTCTGGCATAATACATAGTTACTGAACAGAGTCAGAAATGACTGTATTTTTTTTTCATTTTCTTGAAGTGTTCTAAACCCTCTTTCATAGATAGGTCAATCATATTAATAATATTTTATCTTTGTATTAAGATTCAGTGTTTGTCTAATATTAATTTGTTGAATATAAACCCATTTATATGCAACATAATTTTTTTCTTAATCGTTGGAGACTTGCTAGACTTTCCAGTTGTCCTGAACCCTTCATGAGCTACAAAGCTTGTTTGTCATTGGCAATTTTTAACCACACACTCCTTTTCACATTCTTTTTCTAGTCCTCGTTTCTTCCTTTTAGTTGCATGTCTAACATTATTTCATACAGTATTTAATGGATAAACTACTGATTATTTCAGCTGAGAATACCATTACCAGTTTCCCCAGTCATCTGGATGAGCAATCTTTTGGTGTTTCTTCTCTTTCAGAATAAATGATTTTAAAAATGTAATTATTTTTTACTAGTCATTTCCATGCACCACATATTCAGTAGCTACATATTCAGAAGCTGTATATTGCTACCTTCTTGAGTGTTTTGCTTTATAAAAACATCTAAGTTTTTATTACTAATACTTGAGAAAGTTACTTAGAAAATCTAAACCTTTATTGGGTTTTAGAGTCAAAGATTTCGCTCTGGTTACATAGAAACAAAGAAGAAATCAAGACAACTAGGGATAAATTGTAAATTCAATGCCAACAAACATAATTACATACACTAAATATATTCTAGACTACAGGACTAAATTACTACAATTTACAAATGGTAATAAAAAGTTAGTATTTTAACAGTCGAAAAGAATGTTTAGAAAGAGGAGAAGATATTTTTCCAGTCATTGCTTTGGCACACAGTGCATTTAGTATATTTAATTCTGTTTGTTAAAGTAATATTTACTTCATAGTTTCACCAAAGACATAGTGCTGTTAAATATTAATGCTTTGGTGCTAGTGTTGGGGAAGATTAATGTATGGCTTGTGCTAAAAATCTGAGACTTATAATAAATGCTGGAAGTGAAAGCATTACAGCTTACTTGATAATAAATAATTTTAAATTATTTGTGGATAAAAAAGTAATTGTTTTTATTACTTCATTAGTATGAAACAATGAATCATATAAGTGTGGTTGGAAAGCGCTTCAGCAAGTCAGTCCCCTGCTCAAAAGAAGACTAAAGAAGTTAGGTTAGATTAATAAGGGCTATGTCCAGGATCATATAATCTTGAGTTAGTTATAGAATTGTCCACATTAGATTATTTTATGATTATGTCCTTTTTCTTTCCAAAGTCCAGACTTGTTTGTTGAAGCAACTGACGTACTTTTAGGTAGGCCTTTTGAAAGTATACTGCCTTTCTCTTTTTTCTTTGGCAGTTCTTAGTGTGCTGATGCCAAACATTTAAGTAATTAATTAAGTCTCAAAAAAAAAAAAAAAAAGAATCAAAAATCACAAGATATCAAACCAATAGAAATTAACTTTAAAATTGCTTGGTAGGGTTTGACAGTGAGATATATTCCAACATCAAAAATAAAAATCAATGAAAGATGTTTTTCGTCTTCAAAACCTGTTAAAAGTCATAGCATAAAACAAGCAGACTGAACTAGAGGTTATTTACTGCTAACAGACCAGAAGCAGATTTGGAATTTGGACACTGTAGCATTTGTCTACCACCACTTATATCTCTAGTACTTTTGCTCCACAGTATCAGTGACTTTTCTTCTAATGTATTTGTCCCTCTTGAAAGGATAAAATCAGGCAAAACTGTCTTTCATTTATTTTTATTTTTGGTGTTGGAATATATCCGCACTGAGAACTGCCAAAGAAAACAGATGGAAAATGAATTTTTACTCTAGTTTAATATTAAAATACTTAATAGAATTTTGTCTTTTTCATTCATTGAGGAAAGTTACAAGAAAAGCATACTTAGCAGGAAGTCCTCTCAGGTAAATGGAAACTTAACAAATATAAATTTTTCAGTTGAAAACTTGTCTCAAAAAAATTGTAACATAGTACAGCGAATTTTAAAACACAATTTCTATTTGGCAAGTTTTTAAACTTTCTGACACCATCCGAAAAGACATTTTTGGCATGAATTTTGATGTTCAATTTAATTATTATAGTAAGTATTTATGTTTCCACAGCAGTAACAGAAGCTATAGAAGTTTGCTCATCCCATATTAGGGACCAGGTCGGGATCAGATAATTTCTCAACATTTGGCTTAAATCAAAGCCAGAAACATTCTTAACAGTCAACAGTCTGTGAGATCAAGGTGCAAAAATGGGTCTTCTATTTCAGCCCAACAGTTACGTAAAAATAATTTTTTTCATCCTCTGTCAAGGAAGGTGTATTCAGTTAATACGTAAATTCAGCAACAAAATACTGTGCAAGTTAAGGGAAAGAAAGTAAAACAAGTAAGATGTTGACCCTTGAACACATTCATACTTCAAATGTGTTTGCACAGTATTTTTAAGACGAGATAACAAAATTAGCTAAGTTTTTGAAAGAAAGAGTTCTTCCTTGGTTACAGTCTGTACACTCTTATCTAATATTTCCTTATGGCTCTATGTAAAGCTATTTCAAACTCATGGACATATTGTAACAGATGATAATGGAAATTCATTCAGGCACATGTGGAAAATAAGCACAGAGCCATTAGCATGGGCAAAACTTCTAGAACTGAGTTTTAATGGTTTATGTGCTATTTAAAAGAAAAACATATTTGATACTTAGAAGACTGTCCACTAGACCAAACACAAATAGCACTGTAATCCAAGGGAGTTAATACTTAAATCAAGAAGTCACAGTGTGAAGATCTATCAAAGAATGCTGAAAAATAGTATTACATAATGCCATCTTGTGGATGCTTTATAGACATCTTAGGGAGAGGATAGAGTTAGGCAAAGCACAGATTCCACATTGGTAGTTTTCAGAGCCTTTAAAGGTTTCCAAAGAGTATAAGTAGTACATTTAAATAAATTTGAGGTTAATTTTACTCAAGACAGGTGTCTCAAACAATTAATCATTTTGAAAATAGAAAAACTGAAGCCAAGAGATTTCCACTGTATTAATAATTAAAAAAAAAACCCAAACACAACCAAAAAACCTAACAACTGGTAGCATGATTCAGATGTCAGGTTTCCTTAAAAGCCATCATCTTAGCTATGATATTGCTGAAAATTTAATTTCAATCCATGAAATACACAATTTGAGGATGCTAAAACATCTCCCCAAAACAGAAGTTATGAATTATAAAGGTTAACGATTAATGAAGTAACAAACATAATGCACATAAATACAAAATGCATATTTTCAGAAGTACTCAAGCTGCATTATTTTGAAGCTACATTATTTCGCCTGGAACACCTTTTCCATGAAGATGAGAGATTTGGGGTCATTCAACCCAAAGAAGAGAAGGCTCTAGACAGACCATACAGCAGCCTTTGAAGATAACTATAGGAAAGCTGGAGAGGGACTTTTGAAAAGAGCATGTAGTGATAAGAAACGTGGGAATGGCTTTAAACTGAAAGAGGGCAGTTAAACTGAAAGATTAGATATTAGGAAGAAATTCTTTACTGTGGGGGTGGTGAAGCGCTAAAATTAGATTGCCCAGAAAAAATGTGAGTGCCTCATCCCTGAAAGCATTGAAGGATGGATCCCTGAGCAATCTGTTTTAGTGGAAGATGTTCCTGTCCATGGCAGTGGGATAGGAATTAGATGATCTTCATGGGACCTTCCAACTGGAACCATAATACAATTCTATCATTTTGTCATTACAGATTAATCAACTTCTTAAATGTCTTTTGATTTAGACATATTATTATTTTTATCTGAAAAGAAAGACTCATGAAGTACCTAGAGCACAAGAAAAATCACCTCTGGTCAAAGAATATTTGAAAGGAAAAGATAGAAATAGCATTTAAATATTGAGTATTTCATTTTTTTTCACTCTAAGGACACATCATCTACACTGCGCTGCTAAATATTTGAAGAATCACTTGTAACTATGTAAATTGAATATTGTAGAGCTGATCATCTGTGACAAAAGGAAGGAATCTCAAAATAAATTTATTTCAAATGAGAATGAAAATGTGGCAGTACATATTTTTTATTTAATTACTGTAGCATTTGCCATGGAAAACTGATCGTCCAAGTGACGTAGGTCAGTATGGTTGAAGGTGTCTATAAAAGTGAAATAGAATTTAGGAAATTTACTTTGAGGCAAGTTAAATGTATATGGAGCAGCAATCCCAGTCCTGGTTTGTCTGTACATTACTGAACTTGCTTAGGTTTCGATCTTTCTTTTCACACAAGGAAGATATGGAGCCGATTCAATGAAACAGATTAAGAAAATAGTGCAGCCAGATATTTTTTCCCTATAAAATAAAGCTGACAGGGAGCTCACATAGACCACAGCCCTAGGTGAGTTACTTCCATATTGGCTCTGATTTTCTGTTCATGTTGTCTAAGATCACCCCCACCAACTGTCTTGGCAATCCAATCCAGGCTTTGTCCTTACAGTGGAACAATTTTTCCTGACATATATTCAACTGTTTCCTGGTTTAGTTTCTTTCCCTGTTGCTGATGGATAAAGAGAAAAGGCTATCAACTTTGCAACAATCTTCTATGCCCCTTTCTTCCCTAATCCGACAGCTGTAACTCTTTCAAACTTTTCAGAAGTACTACATCTTCAAAATGTCTCCTCTTACTTGTTGTTCTCCAAAGTCACTAGTTGAATTTCAGCCTGCTTGAAAATGAATTTCTGCATAAATAAAATCTTACTTGGGTTGTCCATAGTAGGGGACCAACCCACCCGTCCCTGCATGAATTTGCACAAGGTGTTGCAAATAAGCAGCAAAAATGAATTGCTGACTTAGCTTTTTCTAGACAAATAAAAAGAAAAAAAACAAATTTCATGGCAAACAAAAAAGAAACTCTAAGACTACCAGCTTGTAGAATTGGTATTGTCTAGGAAGTCAGATGATAAATAGGGGATTTGGTAGCAGAAGAACACATATAAGGTAAAAAGACTTATTTTTATAGCCATAAGGGGAAAAATATAAAAATTTATTCAGTAGGTTTCAAAAAAATTATAAAAGAAGGTACTTGTTTGTTTTTCTTTTTTTTTTTTTCTTTACTGCCATTTTGGCTGTAGGAATGACTTCTGTTACAAGGAGAGCAAACCCTACTCTCTTTTTCATAACATTCCTGCATACTCTCATTTAGTGAAATTTAATAAGTCTTCCTATTCCCAGGAAGACTGAAAAAAGTATTCTTTAAAGAAAAAGTGAACTAATTCTCTTTGCTCTGCCAGATTGCACTCAGATTTAGGAGGGAAGGTCAAGCCGATGCGGGTCTGAGAACTAACAGATCTCCCAGAGCTGCTCTGTGCATTTCTGCAGCAGTAGTAGTCTGAGGGCAAGTCAAAGATACTTGGAATTTCCTCCACATCATCTAGCAATTTATTAGTTATAGGTAAGTATTTTCTGTGTTACCAAAGTCCACAATATTAAAAGGGCCATTATAATGAGCCATTATAATGAGGCTCCATTACTTTGGAAATTATAGTATCACTTACACATTTGGAAAACTAAACAGAAAGAAGCACTGCATTGCACCTTGTTTGCAATACTGTTTTAAAGCTTTTTGTTTGGTTGGGTTTTGTGTCCTGAACTGTGAGTACATGAAGGCCCAACATATTCTAGAAGTCATTGGAACATTCTCTAAATACCATTTTGCTATCCTAATGAATTCACAGGAGACCAAAGAGAAAGTGGGGCATTTCATTTTAGGTGCAACAGTGATTTAGAGCAGTCATTATATAGCTGTCTAATACAAAATTATCTTTCATGTAAGGCTACTGCATTTCGGACTAAAATATATTTACCTTCCTATTACTGAAGCCTTCTTCTGTCAGTGTTTTATGATGTGAAAATAGGAAGAAGGGGAAAAATAATCTGTCAATAGTTGGATATCTCAACTACTATTTAGAAAAATTTATGTTGTCCTAGAAAATTCCAAACAGTTGAGTTTCCTATTAGTAGGGCAATTTGTATTTCTGAAATGTGATAAGTTCTGAGTAAACAAAACGACTCTGCGGATTTCCAATTTATAAGTATATTATTAGAACATAAATTGCATAAACTTAGCAACAATTCTCTGTCTTGCCAAATAAGTATTCAGACAGTGAGGAATTTGTTTATTGTAGGAAATGGTCTCCTAATCAGACTTCTCGTTTTCAGAAGTGTCACAAGAATGGGAACCTCTTTAAAGCAAAGACAGCCATCTTATCCCAAGACCTTTGTCCCAAATGTCAGTAGTAAGTACCAAGGAAACTTCTTTTGCAGTACTGATGTTATTTAAGCATTTTCATTATTGTTGCAGGACTTTACATATCAGTAAAAGCACAGTATCTGAGGACTTCATCCTGTGGCATCCTGATGCATGTGGATCCTCTTTGTAGGGAAACAGCTTTTGCCCTAAATGCTGTACAGACCCAGTGGTCCCTCGTGCATAGCTTGGGTGATGTGACCTGACTCCCAGCCAGGGCAATAGCAAGGCAGTGATCAGTCTCAAGGGAGCAAACCCAGCGACTTGATAACCAAGCTGCCCAGTACATTGCATGGGTAGGACATATTTTCCCTTAGAACATTTGCCCTTTTACTTTTCACACAAAAAACAGCACAACCATCTCCTTTTTCACTGTGGTTCAGTGGCTTTTAAGACAGGATCTGAGAACAGCTAAAGGCTGTGGGCTGGCTGAGTCACATCTTTGTAATTTTATTTTTTTAAGGAGATTTTACAAATTTTCTAGCCAATGTTATACACTTGCCAGTTTTGCTAGATCTGGATACCTGCAATGCTTCTGCTTCTGACAGCTCCAACGTTTCATTTCCCAAGTCAGGTGATTCTGCTGGCAGAGGGAATGGATTTGTCACAATGATGAACAGTACTCTTTTACTTACCACAGTGGTCCTGGACAGTGCCCTGCTAGCAGCCACCAAAAATCTTCCTCAGGAAAACATGACCTGCTGGAGCAGATTGGCACAGGCACTGCTTATCACCTTGCCTGTAGAGGGGGGCAGGTTCATGCTGTGGCTTTAGCCAACCTAGTTGCTTTTATGCTAAAGGTAATTACAGAGCAGCAGGCTGGTAAAGAGAGTCCAAAAAGACTACTCAAAAAAACTGAGAACTATAAGGAAGATATTTATAAAAAATGACAACGAGGAGGTGGCTGGAAAGGAAGAGGAAAAATGTAGGTCTGACTTTTGATACCTCACGTTTATAAGAAAAAATTGCTTGTATTGCACAACTGTGAATTAGAAATTCTCTGCAGTCTCCCCCACAGCAGTTTTTGGGTTGATATTCTGATTCTGCTGGGTCCTGCTGTAGTTTTGTATTTCTTCTGAAAACAAGAAGCAACCCAATGAGGGGACTTTAAACCTTGAGGAGGAGCTGAAGCCTGAAGGTCATGCTATCAGAGGTTGTGAGTTTCATAAGGTGACCTGTTTGAAAAGCTGATTGAAGAAGGTCAATTTAAACTGACATTTGTGATGAGAGAGGACTTGCAAAGCCCTAGCACCAGAAAGGAGAAGACACAGATGTGAAGGGTCAGGGATTTGGTTGTGAGGCTGTGGAGGAAAGTGAAATTTTGGATTCAGAATGCAGAAATGATGAAATCAAGAGGTACATAGAGGTGGGATGATGCAGAGGACGAAAAAAAATCATGTATAAGCAGACAATAGAGGGTTTGCCTGCTTGAATAACATTTGTTTATTGAGGCCTGATATATTACACTTAAAAAGGCAAGCATTAAGGACCAGCAATAAATTTCCCACGAAATTTGAAGCTAGAGTATGGCTTGCATTGCTAAATTAGGAACTGAAGGCAAGAGTCTTAATTATCAATTTTATTTTTGTTTTTTGGTGCTGTATTAGGAACATGTGCCGCAACAGTTTACCTCCATAAAACAACTGAGTAAAACCAGAATTAGGATAAAGGGTCTTCTTTATAATTTTTATTTTAGGACTATGTTTTTTCTGTGTCATAATTCAAACTAATTTTCCACATTTGCTATCAATTGGGAGGCAGAAATGCCCTGGCATTTCATTGGCAGGCTAGTTAGCTGAGGAGAAATAAAATTTTATTTCAGCTGTAGGCATGTCTTCTCTGCATTCTCCTACCACCACTGCTTTAAATTCCTTGATGTTTATTAATGTTCTCTACTTTGAAGTAAGCTATTTGAAAATATACTAAATAATATATCACTTTTTTATATATAAAGTAATTTACATTCATGATTTCCAGCAGAGCTGTAATGCCATGGTATTTTTCAAAAGTACAGAGACACAAGATTCTAAAGTATTTGCAGAGGTGATGTGAAGTAGCCTCATATGCTGTCCCTCAGTTTTGTCTGCTTAATGCCAGCAGTACTCGGAAAGACAAGCTTTCACAGTGGGGCATATGAAAAGTCCTAGGATTTAAATATAGCATAAGACTTTGAACGAAAAATGCAATCCAATATAGTCAGCCAATACTTTTTCCAAACCCAGACAACATTTCATGTACATATTGTAAGTACCAAACAAGTAAGCAAGAAAAAATAATTGCTCATAACCAACATAAACATAAAATTACTGTGGTAAAGATTTAAATAAATGCAATTCCACACCTGAAGACCCACATCTCTTTTGACAGCTGAGTTAACATTAAGCAATACAGGTGTAAATTATGGTGTTTCTACAGCCCAGCAATTGGAACAGAACTTCCAACATGAGAAATGTTGATAGCTGTTTTCAAAGTCCAGACCAAATCTAATCCTCTGGATTCTGTTCTGTAGGTTTGTTAGCACTTAGCACCCCACATTAATAAAACACATGAGATACTTTGCTCACTAATGTCCAGTTTTTCCTTTAAGTGAGTTTAATTTTTTTCTCTGCATTTTTTATTGATTAGAATCAGCAAAAGCGAAAACACAACTAATAATATGCTCTATATGTGATCAGACCTTTAATTTTTTTTTCTGCAACACATCAAGTAAAATCCTCTGTTAAAATGATCACTAAATTGACACACATTAAGTGTTATACCTGCCCAAGACATACCAAATCATTACTATTCTAACAAATGTCAAGACATAATTTTAAAATTATTTTTCTTTCCTTACACTGCTTTTGGTACAAATTTAGATTCAGAAACTAACATTTTTGCTTTCAATAAAATTTCAGAAGTTTGAAAAATGACTGCTGGGTATGCCCAGCTATGTTTTTCCTCTCCAGCACTGCATACCTGGCTATCTGCATCATAGGTGAGATGTGCCAGGATGCATGTTCTTTATCTTCCACACCTAGAGCAGCAATCTGTCATGAACACAAGAGACAACAGGAATATTGCAATGCTGGCAAACATTGTCAGAGAAAAATGCAGTGTTTGTGCCCTTTCACACCTTCTCTACCTTTTCTTTTCTAGTTTTATTGCTTAACTGAGAAGTTAGACATGTCTCCAGGATGTAAAAAATAACAGATTTAAATATTTCCAGTGCCATTAACTCGGCGTGGGAAAATTCCTAGAATTGTTTATAGAAACAAACAGAATGATTTTAATATACTACTTTGTTAATCCAAGTTTAGTAATACAAATAATGACACTGTATATGGGTCATTGTAGTTTGTTTTTTTGTTTTTCTTCCTGCATTTCTGTCCATTCTGTATTTTGTATGCCTAACCACGAAAAATCATTTCTAAATTTGTTTGATCTGTATTAAGACTCTGTAGGGTCATGCTTGATTTAACACAATTTATTGTGACTCTTCCTGCTGAGTTTAATCATAGCAAGATGCAGATTTCTTTCTGCTCATGGTAAAATTCAGCACAGCCAGACTTCTCCCAGGCTTTGCACATCTGTTTTGCTAATCTATATTCTGCAGAATGACAAATAGGAGCCATGTAAGTAATACATTTTGCTGATTCCAGTGAATATACGTGAAACACCTGAAGTACAGCATGACAGACAAGTCAAAGGCGTTTTTAAAGCCTAAGATGGTATTGGTTTATAATTATTTGTATGCTAATGATTGCCAGCCTCTGAAGACTTGAAAGAAACTAAGGAGATTTATTCAGGTCCCTGCAGGATTAGATACCCAGCCAGATCCTCATTCCTATTATTTTATTCTCTGGAAGCACTAAGAGCCAGAAAGGCTGTTAAGTGGGGCTGGTCGAAATTTGGTGGGAGATGTATTAGCCCTTAAAGGTGCTCTGTAACACTTTGCAAAAACATAGGACTTTGTTTACATTTTTATACCAATCAGACTAACATGGAAATAGCTTTGGGAATCATGCAGCAACCAGGAATTCAGAGCAGAATGGGCCTTGTCTGCCACCTGATTGAAATAGGCAACCTTTCATTTCTATTTTCTCAATGGATTTGTTTCAAATATAGTAAATTTCCTCTTGTAACATTAAGGGCTATAAATATCACCACGCTTCATCTTCAGATTGAATGAAATTGAATGAAATATTAAGATAACTTAGGTCTGCTTTGTCACGTGAACTGTGAAAAATATCTGAATGGGGAGAAAAACAAAACCCCACATTTTTCAACAATATACAAAAACCTCTTTAAAAACTTCAGATTCATTTTTCCTTTTTTCTCTCCCATATTTACTTGTTCATTTGCTTCATTATTATCCTCTATGGGTTTGGGATGTTGATTTGGTAAGGTAGTTTGTGTCATGATGTCAATCACTGAGGTTGTAACTTTTGTTAAAAATTAGAAGATTTGTTATGTAGGATCTCTCTTAAGAATTATTTCAAACTAAGCATCTGTCCAATTTCTTCCACAGAAAGATAACTGGTGAAGTCAACAAAAGTAGAGAAATTATCATTGAAGTCTTTTAATATTTTGGAATGTCTTTTATTACTGCATCTCTTTAAAAAATGCAGCAGTACCAGCTAAATGAAAGTGAATTATTTAGGCTAATTTATGGAATCTCTACACAATTTATACATCCTCCTTGATTCCGTCGCCCACTTTATTAATCTCTTTACATCCTCAATAGGTCTTATGGGCCTGAAGGTTTGTCAGATTAAAGATTAGCGGGTGTTTTTTCTACAGGTTTTGTGGCAATGAATAATTAAAACCAATATGCTCACATGAATGTAGCTTTCAATTATTACTTCAGGTACACTAATTTTTCTTCTGTTTACCTCCTGCACCTATTGGGTTTCGTGTAAGCCTGAGGGTATTAACATGTTTTTTTTTCCTCTTGTGTTACCATCATCCATTAATTATCTACACACTTGCTGATACACACTGTGTCCTCTGCCTCCCACACATACACAGAGACACATACTAAATTTCTTAAAATGTCTTGTTTCAGCTTTTCAATGACAGATGCCTTTCATGTGGTACCCTATGATCACTGTCTTCCCTACAGCTATAAAACCATTGGGTTTCTTGTTCAAAATTCTTACATAGGTCCTGCAATTTAGAGTAGGTTTCTTTTAGGCACTACTCTTATGGTGTGAAAGTAAAGGAAACTAAAATATGAGCTTTGGAAACCTATCTTCAAAAATATAAATGCCTATGAGTAAGTAAATGCTGAGAGTACCCTCTGGGCCAACTGAAAAATATCACATGGCAAAATAAAAATCTTGGTTAATCTATTTTTTAAAAATCTATTTTAAATTGGCTAAAACCAGTATGACAATTTTTTATCCAATATTGTCTAAAGAGATTGTAGATTTTGCACAGAATTCAGAATTACCTCAGGTAATTCATGATTTTGCTCAAATTATTCTTTGTAAAACTAAAATATTGCATTGGAGGATGTTTAGACTCAACTGTTTTCTTTTGTTAAACCAAATTACTACACCCCCTCTGAGTTCACAGACAATTTCTTCTTGGCTGAATTGCTGGTCACTTTTGGTTTGGGTGATACATCTCTCCATTGCAGGTCTGGTCACGTCCTTTGCCAGGTGCCTCCCTCTTCCCTTGTGCTCGTGGGAGAATTATGTGCTGTAGATTTCATGTGAGAGCAACTATTGAGGAAACAGCAATTTATTGGATAAGGTTTAAATGATAAATGAACCTAAAATAATTTTTTGCTTAAGTTCCAGCAGAGAACTAAACAACCAAAATTATAATTTCAGTTCCCAAACAGCTGAATTAGGTTTTACAGGAGGCAATGCAATGAGATGTTTCAGAGAATAATTTTGGGAGACTTCTGGTTTTCATCCCTATTTAGAATAGAAATATGTGGCAAAAATTCCATGCAGTAAGGATTCTCATTTTTTGTATTCCCAGATGTTGATTTTTTTTCATATATTTCAAATGATTATTTCAAAAGGAAAATATAAAAAGAGGTCTGTTTTTAAAACTAGGTTTTTCATTACATTTCATATGAAAATATGTTTTTACTTCCCAGTAAAATATTCATTGGAATTTTTAAGGAAACTGAAGTATCCGGAAATATGTATTGCAAATGCATATAAATTATGTGCAAATGTAATATAAATTGGGAGGTTGGAACTTGGTGAATTTTAGGGTCCCTTCCAACCCAAGACATTCTATGAAGCTGTGATTAATTCACTGTATTGTAAATATGCTATTAGCAATATTGATGTTCAGACAAGTTCAATACTAACTTCTCTTGAGTAATCTATTTTATGTTAAAATATTTCTTAAAGTTTAAAAGAAAATGCTGCCCTAATTAGTGGTAGTCAAACATTGTATCATCTAAAAATTAGTTCCATTTGACTAACCATCTAAACTACTTTGCATTTATTTGAAATTTTTATGAAAATGTCAAGAACAAAGTCTTGCAAGATAGGTTTAGTGGTTTGTTTTCTTTTTCCTGACAGTATAGAAACAATAAATTAACAAAGCACACACACAACAAAAAAACCTCTAAAACCAAAATAAAGCAAAAGAAATCATAACTGAAGTTCAAGAGCCCCATGTCCAGCGTGTGTGTGCTTTCATTTCCATTTTCATTTAAGCATACTGTAGAGAATTAGAAAAGGCTTTGAAGTTTGTTTCAAGTTTATATGTTGGGTACTGCTTTGAATCATGGTACTCACAAGCTTAGTTGTAAAAGCTTATAATATTTGGGGAGTAGATTTTACATCCGAAGTCTCCCAAATTCCTTGATGTCAAGTTGTACCAAGAGGAAATAAATTTCATCCATTTTATCCATTTCGCAATTGAACAAAATTGTGCTCACTTTTCCCAGGAAGTCCCTAAAGAAACCATGGGAGTAAAGATGTTGAGTATTAATTTGGTTTGAACTAGGTAAAAAAACCAACTTCCTTCACACATGTCTCCGGAGATGAGATGGGGAAAAGAAATTCAGAGCTGGACAATATTTTCAGAGTGATCCTATCTGAGAATGGTGTGTCTGTCCTACTAACACTTTCCCTGAAATTCTGGAATCTGAGGAGCAACCACCAATCTCTTTGCTTCTCATCTGACAAATTATGAATCCAAAGAAATCAATAAAATGTGAGTTAGACTATGCATATAATCTCACCCATATATAAGCAATACAAACCAGTCCTATCTAGATGGATCAAACCTAGTTCCATGAAAGACCTAAATGCATCTAAGTGTCAATTCTATATCAGAAGGAATCCTTAATTATTTATGTTATCAAAAGGGCTCTTGGAGACTTGGGTCTTGCTCATAATGATATACAAGGACCAAACTTCAGCTATGGAAATTACTTTACACCATCACTGACTTGCCCTGCTTGTTCAATGTGTCCAAAGAGAGTGTACAATCCCACCCTGATAAATCTGATAATTCAGCATATCCTGAAAGATACTAGAAAATAAATCACTGTAATCACTTAGTTTTGAAGTAGAAAGACAACTTAATGAAAATACAGACAGCAGCTCGCTAGTGATCAGAACCATTGGACATGAGAAATTTGCTTGAAGTTAGCAATAGTTTCACAATATGGTAGTGATGTTATTGCTAATGTTTTGTTGTTTTGTGTTAAAACTGAATCCACTTTTACAGTAGCAATGAAGCATGTTTCTATAAAACAACTTTTTTGCTAAAGCTGAGATAGGAGTGAACTAAAAATCCAATATTTCTCTACCTGGAGAAATAGAATATTTCTTTTGTTCTACACCAATGTAGAACAAAAGAAATATTTACATGATTTAAACATTTACATGATAAAGTATGTATTTGAAGAATAGGTTTATTCTGAATGAAGTTCAAAAGGTAGCTTGTATGACTGGCATACCTATTTATCTAACAAAAATGAATGATTTACTGTAGACAGACAGAGACTGGCAACAGCTGATATACCAATAGATAATTAATGCTGTGAAGGTATCTTGACGAAATCACAAAATGGCTTGGACTGAAAGAGACATTTGAAAATCATCTAGTCCAAGCTGCACTGCAGTAAGCAGGAATATATTTCACTAGACCAGATTGTTTCAAGCACCATCCAATTTGAGCTTGAACACCTTCAATGATGGGGCATCTGCACCTTCCCTGAGCAACCCGTTCCTGTGCAACACCACCCTCAACCTAAAAAAATGTATTCTTTATGTTCAATCTAAAGTTTTTGTCTTTCATTTTAAACCCAAGGTCTTTTGTCCAGTCACTACAGACCTTGGTAAGAGGCTTAAAAATTCCTTGTCTTTCTTCGAAGCCCCTGCACACATTTAAAGGCTGCAACAGAGTCTTAGAGAGCCTTGTCTTCTCCAGACTGAAAAACCTCACATCTCTCAGCCTTTCCTCATGGAAGAAGGGTTCCAGGCTTCTGACCATGTTTGTGTCAGCCTCTGACAGGTCCATGTCTTTCCTTTGCTTATATCTGGGCCCCAGATATAAATGCAGTACTCCAGGTGTGGTTTCACAAGTGCAGGGTAGAGCAGAATCAGCTCCCTCACCCTGCTGGCCACACTGCTTTTGATGCAGCCCAGGGTGTGGTTGGCTTTCTGGACTGTGAGTGTACACTGTCAGGTCATATCTAATCTTTCATTCACCAACACACCCAAGTCCTTCTCTGCAGGCCTGCTCTCAAGCAATGAATCCCTCAGCCAGTATTGATACTGGAGATTGCCCTCACTCAGGTGCAGGACTTCGCACTTGGTCTTGTTGAAACTCATGAAGTTCACATGGGATCACTCTTTAAACCTGTCAAGATCTTTCTGGATGATATTCTTACCCTCTAGGAAATCAGCTTCACCATTCAGCTTGATGTTGCATTCAAACTTGCTGAGGGTGCACTCAATCCCACTTTTTATATCACTGATTAAGGTATTAAATAGTATTTGTCCCAGTACATACCCTTGAAGAGCACTACTGGTTATTGATTTCCACTTGGACATTGAGCCATTGACTATAATTCTTTGTGTGCATCCATCCAGCCAATTCCTCATCCAGATAATCATCCATCTGTCAAATGCATTTCTCTCCTATTTAGTGGCCAGAATGCTGTAGGTAGATGACATCCATAGGTCTTTCCTTGTCTGTTGATGCAGTCACTCCATGGTAGAAGGCCAGTAAGTTAATCAGCTATGATTTGCCCTTGTTGAAACCTTGTTGACTGTCTCTAATCACCTCTCTGTCCTTCATGCATTTAGACATCTAGCAGGATGTGCTCCAAGTTCCTACTGGGCATGGAAAGTGAGGCTGACTGGTCATTAGTTCTCACTGTCCTTCCTTTTACCTTTTTGTCTCATTCTGTGATTACCTTGACCACTAATTGACATATGACTCATTACAATATTGCTTGTATAAGATTAAATGCAGAAAACAGTCATAGCTGAACTGAAGATTCTTTCTTTGGCTTTATCTGACTCTTTTATAGCCACTGAAGAGGAAGTACTGATAGTACAACTCCTAAATATTGCTGAACACATTTTCTCCAATAAGAAAAAACCATTAGCCACCCTCTTGGCAGAAACAGAGGAAGAGATTAGAGAGCTGGAAAGTTATTAAGTTTGAATGACCATGACTTGATCACATTTCATATCTGGGGAGAGAGAAAATGTGCATATTTATTCTTCACATGAACTTGCTCACACACCAGCACACATTTGCTGTTTAAAAGCATTAGTTTCACAAGAATGAGAACAATTATGAGAAAGAACAGGGACATAAAAACACTGCAGTAAATGTCTGTTTGACAGTGGCTTGCTACATATTTCAACTTCAGTTCTTAAATGGAGAAAATGATGCTACATTGGGTAGAAAAATATAAATCTTTTGACGGGATGTTAAAGGAGTTGTAATAAGAACTCAACTAGAAAACAAATGGAGTAGTATAGGTGATATGAGACTTTTTTAAATGTATAGATTAAAAATTTTACTTGTTTAATTAAAAAAGTGCAAATGACAGAAACATCAGGGAGCTCGGTATAATTATAGTGTTATACACTATAATGTACATCTGATATCCAAATCTATTTAGAAATAGTGAGGTCGTATAATCTGTATGTATATTTGAGGATGTGAATGATCTCAGGGTAGATACTGCTGTTAGACAACTCAGTATCTACCCTGAGATCATTCAGGTAGTGAGGAAGGTGCCAGATTGGATGTGGCTGGGGCAGATGTCTCTGAATATTTCATACGTATACTTTCAGAAGCAGGCTGTTCAGAAACATAGCTTGGATTGAGATTTTGTACATAATCTTTAGTTAAACAAGTGCTAGTTCAACAAAGAGAAAGATAAGGGGTGGCTTAGATTCTAAAAATACCTGTTTAGTGAATAAATACTTGAAATACTTCTACAATCATTCAGAAAAAAATATAACTTCTGGTGGCTGAAATATGAAGGAAGATAAATGCAGACACAGGGCATCTGCTCTTGTTTTGCCTGTTTGTTTATTTTGCTCAACAGCGTAATTACCACCAGAACAGCTTTCTGAAGTGATACAGTCAGTGACTGAGTAGTGAAAACTCAGTGCTTTACAAAAGTATGTCTTGCATTAAGTGAGAATTAATTCAATTGTGTGATATGGTGAGCATTGCAAGAAGCTGAAACAACAATTTCTTCTGACTATATAATATCTGAATCTGTCCTACCTTACATGTACAAGAGCAAACCCTTTCATCATCAGCTTAGTATATTCCACTTGTTTGGTGTCTTAAATTGTGTATTACAAAATAAAACCAGCAAAAGACACAAATGATATGGAAAAGGGATGGCTTGTAATATGCCAAGAGACGTAATGTGAGAACACAGCTTTATAGCACCTTTTGTTTCATTTTCTGATTTCAAACAACAATGTAGCATTTTTATAAAACAGAAAGTATGATATAAAACATTCTGGTTAATCTAAAATGCATCATAGACATTATTCCATTTTATCCATTTAGCCTGCTGTATTATATACTTCTCCACATATATTTTTATATCGCCGGTTTTGCTGAAATTAATTTTGAAAGTTGTAATTTGAAAATCAAGAATATGTGAGTATGCAGGGATTCATATTGAAACGCAGGTAGGCAAACAAACATCCAGCTCTCACACACCTTCATTTGTTATCCTAGATTTGCCTATGAACAGCTGTCAGTAACAGGTCATGAAATCAGATGAAACTTGGAGTTGAATACTCTTTCATGAGTAGCCCAGATGCAGAATATGATAGAGGTTGCTGTGATCAGAAATTCTGCTCAGATTAAATCCTGCTACCCCATTTTTTTCTCTTTTTAATCCATAGAATATTCTTCCCTAAACAATACAGACTGTTGGCTTTCTTGGAGATACCTCTGTGTTTGCAGACACTCAGTAATGTAACCTCCCATTGGCTGCATTCTGTCAACCATTCCAGAAGGAGCCATCTGTAAACAAAACCCAGACTTCAAATTGTCCAGATGTCTTGTTAACATATTTGCTGTTCCTCTCAAAGTACCCTCTACCTATAGGACTTGCAGCACGTTGAATCTAGCTGCAGACTCTGTAAATATCTATCTTTATAGATTCCTTCTCAATCAGACGAAGAAAGATTTTTGTAGCTGGCTTGTTCATACCCAGAAAGACCTGTTAGATTGCTGAGACACACTTCTTTTAATGTCTACTACAGACAGACTGTCTGCTCTTACAGAGCTAACGTACTTTTTATTACATTACATTTAAGCAGATATTCTCTGCACAGGAACTAAATACCTCCATGAATTCCCACTGAAGAATATCTTCCTTTGCACAGGAAGGAAAGGCATGTGCCTAGTCCTTAGAAACGGCAGCTGCTTTACCATTTAAAAGTGGTGGTGAGGGAATGAGATTGTTTAGTTCACAGTATATGAGGAAAAAACTCACATCAGACATAACAGTTACTGATTGGGTTTCTGCAGCTTTTTTACTCCTAAACAGTGTGATTTGTGTTAAAAGCCAACTAAACAATGTCACAAGAAGGAGTAAACCCAAAATTTCTCAGCTTACCCACAGTTGTCCCCAGAGACACAGAGCCCTGACCTAACAGGAGTCACATCTAGGGACTAGTGACGGGGAAAAACTACAGGAGATTGTTGCTTTTCCCATTATTTTTGCTTTATATGCCGTCCTGTCAGCAACATTAAATGATACATCAAAGCCATTTTAAAGCATAGGTACATAGAGTAAGAATTTGGGACGACATCTTAAAATTACTGTAATGAAAACCAAATGCTATAATGAAGCAGATTTATGTGTGGTTTAGTGCTTATCTTTGCATAGTATAATTGCAAAAAGTTGATTTGTGTTTTGTGACCATGCTGTGCCTGAGGGTCCCCAGGGAGTTAAATTTTTAACATATGATGAAATTACCACGACCTAATGCTGCTTTGTCTAGGAAAACTCTGTTCATGAAAATAATGCTTCAGATACCATTATCATCTCAGCAACAGGTCACCAGAGACCTATTATTGTTTCATAGGATTTTATTTTTTAGGCAGTTAAAGCAAAAAATTAAACAGAGACGTTTTTGGTTTAGTTTGTGCTTGGCTTTTTTGTTTTGGCATGAAAACTAAATTCTCATTTGATTTGCTTTTATATATATATATACACATACACATATATATGTACACACAAACACACACACACACACACACATATATATATAAAACCTTAAAACAAAAAAGAGAATATGTTTTTCCAAGGAAAATAACTTTGTCTTTTCATTGAAAAATACCATTTTTAAAAAATCTTACTCTAATTAACATTCTTTAAGATTATAAATTGGTCAACTGTGTATCTATGGTAACATAATTATTTGTGGGAGCTGCATGTTAAAAGAAAGAAAAATTATTATGAACTTCCCATTTTAAAAAGTGTTCCTTTTAACAGATACGAACTAAGTCCTCAGAGAAACACATTTTCTGTTCCTTTTATTGCAGATTGCTCTACTCACCTTGTTACCCCATATTTCTCTTTTTGTGTCTAATCTGAAATTGTTCCAGTCTCCCCTAAAATCACTCAGTCAGCTCATAAAGCCACAAGCTGATGTAATCAAAAGTATAATATAAAAGTGTGGTAAAACCTTTGGGGAAGTCTGTGACTGGAGCCTTAAACAAAAGAAGTGGCACACAATAATAAAGAAGTTAAATTAATTGAACAAAGGAGAAATGTTACTGAGCAGAAAAGGCAAGGAATTGGGTGGTTGCCTCTATTTTTGCCATTAAATTAAGACTCAGCTGCAGAAAGACATGCTTGGGGGTTAGAGATTATAATTTCTGTGCCTTGTCAATGCAGGTATGATAAAATCACTGGAGAATAATTTCATGAGGACAATTCTGATCTCTTCCACCTTAAAATGCACTCAAGTATTATCATACAGGAAGCTATTTAACCTCAGTTGATGGTGCTTCATGTTCAGTGGATCTGAGCACTTTAAAAAATCTCCTTCTGTCTGGAGAGCCATCAATGAAGGCCTTTTTTTTTTACCTCCATTCTGAGGCAGTGGTGTGGGAAGAGAATTGTGGGAGAGTGAAATGGAGAGTGACTCTTTATTATTGCCAGTCTTGCCATGCCATGACAAATGGAGAACTGAAGCAAAAGAGAGTTTTTTCTCGGTGTCACTCTCAAACCAGTGCAAAGCTTTACTTTGTTAAGATCTAAACCTCCCTCTTTCTTAAAGTTACGTTATTTATACTAATAATTTGCTGTTAGAAAAATATCTTCTATGCACAATTATTGGTAGATCATTTTCTGATTCAGAAGCAAAACATACTTGATCAAAATCTTATTTCAATAAATATAACATCAGCCATTTTTATTTGACAGGCCTTACTAAACACAATTTTATAGTGGCATTATGTCACAATGGTGAGAAATGGGCTCTCAAATTCAGTAAAAGTAGAATGTATATACAAAGAGTCTTCTGTGGGTGGCAGAGAGATAACTGGCTTACCATATACTGTAGATGGGCAATGACAAGGCCAAAGGCAGAGAGAAATCTTGCAAAAATGCTCCAACTATAAAAAGTCTTCAAGAATAAGCATCCTTACATGTGTCCCTTGATGGCCAGAATGAAATTCGTTCAAGATGAGGTAGGTGAAAAGAAGGTTATATTATCACGGCTGTGGGAAATAAACAGGTAAGAGTAAATATTTTCTAAACAATATATTTTGATATTTCCTGGACAAAGGATAAAGTATCCAACACAACATAAAAAATTCTTATGTAACAGAACTCCCCTGAGTCACAGGTGAGGTTAAGAAATATGAATGCCATGGAGAGTTATGGCTACCAGGCTTGTTGCTTCTATCCAACTGTATCACATAACAAGAGGAAGAGTCTCTTAAAGCTGCCTGTGAGAGATATATGTCTAAAAATCATTAATGTCCACCAAGATCTGAGTTTATACTCTACATTGCATTAAAAATGTTCCACTAAGTGACCACAAATCCACACTGTGTCCATAGGGCCCAACATATGAGGTCAATACAATACTGTGAGAGCAATAATGGTTTAAATCAAGGTGTACTGGTTCCATTTATTTTCCACTTCATTGTTTGTACAGCTGATTATAATGTAGTCTGTCTTGCTTGAGCCAAACCTATAAAATACGTATACTAGGGAAGGTGTGATACTGTAGCCTGATATTCAATGAACAGATCTTGCTCTTACAGCTGTTCTTCAACAAGATTATTCAGACACAGCTTCTCTCTGCACCTTTGCTCCTTTTTCCCCGCAGTCAGATTTTGTTCATGGCAGCACTTCCAAATAGGTCTAGTACAACTGAGAAAGAATTTAAAATCATTTACAGAAAAAAAAAGCATCGTGGAAATCTTCATTTATAATAAAAAAATAGTTTTGAAAAATATAAATATTGATATGTATATGATAATTTTCTATAAGCTAGCTGGCTTGAGTGAAGCAAATTAAATTACAAACTCTTTCAAATTTTATTTCTTTAATATCCCTAAAATCAGGTTGCAAATTCTTACTCCTACAGTTTACTGTTACCCCTAAAATGGGTAATACTGCCCCCTTATGAACTTCTTCCAAGATAAATAAAAATTTAAAACAAAATTTATTTTAAATTATTTGGATTAGAGATAATGAAGAGAGTAGCACAGTATAGTTACATTACTATGCAATACCAGTAACAAATACCATAAGCCTTTATCTTACTTCAATTTTATATCAGAATAACTTAATGGAAGGACAAGAAAGATGTCTGGAGAATGTTGCTTTTAAGTGTAAAGGTTTTACAAAAGCATTAGTAAAACTAATGGCAGACATCTTGCATTAGTGTATCTCTGATAAGGTGGTGTCAGAGTCCAAGAAATGTTCAGGGTCAGACATTTGTGATTAAAATCGCTATTCAATTCATCATCATACACAAAAAATTCAGTGAGGAGCCAAGGAAGATGCTTTTAAAAGCAGATCCTACTGCAAGCTGCAGGGCTGAGAAGGTCCTGCCCACTCACACGTTTCAAAATGCAACACGCTGTCTCTTGGGAAATGAATAATTAAAATTAAAAACTTTTCAGAGTTCACCACATCACGAGAAAAAAAATGGTTTCAACTATATTTGCTTTCAGTTCTTCAGAAAAAAAGGACTGGAAATACAGCTCACTTTTGAAACTAATCAGCTAGTGATAGCAGGGTAGTTTGTATAGCTTCATATGGAGTAAATGACTGTATATAATTAAGTTTTTCCTAAAGCAAATAAAATAATCAGTATGGCAACTCTGTTATTTCATGATTAGTGGCCACTGTGGATGCTATCTTAACAAACAAAAAAACAATTTACCAACAATTACTGTATCACAGTGTTTGTTATTTCATACTGTAAGCACTGAGAAACATTTTATCTCAAATATCATGATTTAATAACGTTTCCAAAAGCTGACTTTTTTGTAGAAATCAGTATAACTCTGCCTTCTTCCTAAAATGCAAATAGCTATTAGAATCAATGATTTAGACCATATAACAAATTAGGGACAGAGAAGTGAAGAAGTTAGATCTTTTCCAGCTTGTAATGCAGAGCAAATAAGCTGCTGAATATGCCCTTTTGGAGTCAATCCTTTCTAAAACCTCTCTGCTGAATCTGTGCAGCTGACTGAATTTGGACTTTAGCTACTCTTAGGGGCCATTCACCACAAGCTGCAAAAGCTTTTTATGTTTTTTTGCTCGCCCCACCACTTTGTTCCCTAGCTCAAAAAAAGTCACTTCTCTCAAACTTGACCAAGGTCTAGAAATAGATACTCAGATCAGTATTTCAGAAAACTTACTCCACATAATTGTTTTCTTCGAATAATCTTCTTCTTCACTCTTCCTTGTACATCTGAGTGACATAAGATGTAGAGATCTGCTGTTAGCCTATGACTCTCAAAAAACCTAAAAATTGCTTGAAAGGAATCAAAATAAGGCTGAAAGGAAACAGAACTTGAGATCTCTGTGAAATGCAGTTTCTGAATCAGCTAGTTACATTTTGAAAGAGGGCCATTAATCACTGGGAAAAGGTCTTTGTACTCTCAATAGTCCATCTCAGAGACATGTTTCTCAATCTTTTTAAATTTAAGGGCCACTTAACCTTTCTGCAAGAAAACTGAGCATTGCTTTTTAGAGTGTTGCCACAGTCCCATATGTTCATTTACAACCAGTTTATTCCTGTTCACTCATTATTTTCGTTTTTATAATTTGCCTTCCGTGTTTGCCAGCCTGTTTGGATTGTTAGTTTAGGATTTGTTTGTATCTTTTTTTATAAAATCTGTTGCAATCATTGTGTAGGTCACCATTTACTATCATACTGATCACCAAAGGATCTAGAAAATATGGCAAATTGCCAGTTAAGAAAGGAATTAATTTTGTGCAAACCTATTTTTGAATTTCAGGAAATTAATTAGAACTTTGCAGAAACATTTAAAATTTTCTCTAGAAGACAATTTTTTGGTTTGCTTTTTCTAAAGGTTAAAAAATAAACACATTTTACAAGTTCCACTGTATACTGAAGAAAGAAAGAAGCTAATGTTAACTTTTTTTTTTTTGTTACAGTAGATTGTCCATAAACAATTTTAAGAAGTTTAATTTCTGAGCAGTTAATATGCCAAACAAATCAACTATATTACCTGGTGCCCAGCTATGCACGAGTAGGTAGGTATTCAATCATATAACAGCTGCTGGTACCATCAAGCTTTCAAAAACAAGAAGCCAAAAGACAAGGAAAATTGTTAAAAGGACGTGGCAATCCACTGCACTGTTCAAGAATAATAGCTCAAAAGAAGACCGATGACTACTGGCAAAAGTTGTGATCATTATCTTCTACTATTACTTTCTAGATATGTGTTGATAAATATTGTCTTCTAGTAATATTTCAAATTTCTACCTGTAAACACTTTGTGGTGGTTGACCATGGTTGGCTTTAAGGTGCCCACCAAGCTGCTCTATTGTTTCCCCTTTCAACAGGACAGAGAGAGAAAAAGTGGCAAGGACTTGTGGTGATATAACCCAGTTACAATTACAGACAAAACAAACTTGACTTGGAGGAAATAATTTATTATCAGGAAATAATTTTTTATCAATTAATAATAGTAGGATAATCAGAAATCTAAAACCACTTTCCCTCCAAACCCATTCTCTCAGACAACTGACACTTCTCATGCAGCTAAACACTTCCTTCCAAAGAGGATGGCATAGTCTGACCAATCTGGAGGCCATTCTGTCCCCAGACAAAGCTCCCTTGTTGTGTGGGACCCTACCAGCTGGTCTGGGCCAGAATGCTAACAAAAGTGTATGACAGTAAAGGTGATGCTGAGCATCAAGCCCATGACCCCACCCTGTATAGTTTGTAAGGATGGACATAACCACAAAATCTATGTCAGACCTTGGGAAAAAAGGTGTTCTAGGGTCTCTACACCACAGGTGTAGTGACTTCATGCCCACAGCTACTGTGGGTACCTTTCTACAGATGGCCCCATTGACACAGAAATTCAGTTTAATGGTGATGATAGACTGATGAGTTCCTCCCCAAAATAGTTGCTGGACTGTGTCCAGCTCACGCAAAACCCTGACCCCAAATGGAGAGCTTCAACAATCTTTTCCTGCAGCAAAATAATGAAATAAAGGGACGGATTAGATTGATTCTAAACAGTAGTGAAAATATAAAGTATGAATTATCTTGGGGATTTCAGGGAAACACTGTAGTATCAAAAAACCTTTTCAAACAGTAAACTTATACAATACAATTATATTTCCCCAGAATGAGAAAGGAAGACTTCAGTGTCCTGTTTCATGGGAATATTAACTGCAGGGTGAAATGATCTGTTCAAAGCAATTATTTGCACTTAATCCCTAGAAATCATTTGGAGACTCAAAATAATGGCTTCCAAGCCTTTTGGCATTTGGCCACAATCCATGAAAATATAGCATAACTCTGGAGAAGCAGTATCCCCTCTCATTATGCAACTTCAGAATTGTTAAAACCCTTTTCAAAAACCCTTCCCAGAGCAAAAACCATTAGCAGAAGTGACCTTCCAGAAATTCAGTTTGCAGACCTGAAAAGAAGCTGCACTCTGATGTGTCTAAGGCCTGTGTTTCATATCTGCAAAGTAAAAAAAAAAATCTTCTGGCAGTTTCCTCACAAATAGCAGATAGATTATTACATAACTGACATCCAAGCTCAGGCTTTTGGTGGGTAATTGAAAGATTTCTTGTCCTAGAGATTCAGTAATTTTTATTACATGTAGGTGTTTCAGTGCAACTCACTTTACATCCTGTGCATTGGCAGTTGTGGCAACTTTCATCCCAATGTGCTATTTGTCAACTAATTTAAAATGGATTTGGTGTGGATTTTTTTCCTCAGTGTCTTGAAGCAGAAAGCCAGACTTAAAAATAGTTTAGGACAGAGTTATAAATGTTCAAGCTACATCCAATGAAACCTAATGAATAATTAAGTATTCTGGAACTGATCCCTATCCTATTAAATCAGTGTGTGTTTTTATATATTGATTTAAATTGACAAATCAAAACTGTGAGTATTTATTTTAAATATAAAACAGGGGGAAAGTTATTTATAGTAAGAACAAGAGGGAATTATAGTTGAAAAAAAAAATCTAGTTTCCCTCTTAGTTTTTTAATCCATTGATTACCTTCCAGAGAGATATGACATGCTTTTAGTTTAACATTTCAGAAAATCATGTAATTTGTGTTATAGTATGATGAAAACTTCAACCCCCCCAACTAAAAATTTTTTACAGATGTCAAAAGTAGGCATTTACTATTAAATACAATTTTTAAATTATGTAATAATCTGCTAAAAGAAAAAAAAAAAAGAAAAATTTAATTCCATGCTCCAATAAAATCAGACTCTAGCCAGTTTATGAAATTCACTATAACTTACCAAAAGAAAAATCTTTTTCTTAAGGTAAAAAAAGAACAAAGACTGAAGCAATTAATCTGGAAAGCACTGGATGGCAATGTTAATAGTAAGTTGGTTTTAGAGCCATAAAATATTTCTCCATGCTAGTAGAAATGGTTGTGGCGTTGGGCTGAATTTGTGGCCTTTCTGAAATGAAAACATGAATAGCATTGACTCCCCTGGAGTGGCTAGTTTGGCTTCAAGGAGAGACTATATCTTATATTTCTTTAAAGCTTAAGGCTTATATTTACGCTAAATGGAAGGTGTCAATTAACATTGTGGCAATGAAGGTATTCTAATAATATTAAGATTAAAAGATTAAGTTTTCTTAATAGGGTTTTTTTTTTTTATTTTGTTGTATTATATAAAGGCAAGGTCTATTGCCAAAAACGTAGTTCATGAGTGCACCTACATTTGCTTTCTGATAAATCTGCCGAAGAGGATAAGCATCAATACCAAGCTATGGACAGTTTTGCCCCTTCCCTCCAAGATATCTGCTGACTATTTCAGACACACTTTCACAATAATTTTCATTAAAAGCAAATAAAATAATGCTAAATTTCTAAGAGTCCCATTGCCTTTGTTTTTAAGGTCACCTTTATTTATTTTGTATACACACTCAGAATGTTGTCTAACTCTCCATTTTGGGGGGATGGCATTACAGACCTTCACCAGGGCACCCTCCTCCACGTCATGAGTGACACATCTGCAGACCTCACAAGTTATTAAATATTGGTTTAGCAGCTCAAACTTCCCAAGCAAGGTGTGTGGAGCAGAGAAAATGAAGCACAACAAAATGCTGGCCTGCTCAGTGCAGGAATACAGTAAAGTTTATCTTTCTTGAGAGGCCCTGAACTGAAGTGGATCTGTCTAGAAGGAGATAATGTCAAAAACATTGGTGTTTTCTTCAGGACTTGGATGCAACTGAAAGAAGATTTTCAAGATCTGAAATTCAGACAGGTTATTCGTGTGGCAGTTAAATAATTAACTCATACTTGTGCACAACCTTGGAATGGTGCTTTCTATTACGTATTAGTAATACTTCTCTTCTAGAAAAACAGATTTAAACAGAAAACCTTTCATGGAAATAACATATTCAAATAGAGTGTGAACTGACCATGTGCCTATGAGACAATTTCCTGTAATTCTTAAATCTCATTGGCCCTATATGAAAAACAACTTCTTTGAACCGAAATTGATTTAAAGGTGTCTATTATACATAACAAATTTATCAAATCCACTGCTTTCACATTAAACATAAATTATCTGGAAAGTTTTGATTATTCATTCAAGTTGCCATTGTCAAATAGTGAGTTTATTATATTCCTGTTGGGTTGCTTGTGTAGCTTTTTTTAAATTTTCTGTGGTTTATTGTCTATGTTGATGGAAAACCAGATAACATTAATTAGCATGGGAAGTAATACTGGTAACCTACTTCGAAGACATGACATATTCTGCAATAGTCCCATTTTGATTCACAGACAAAACAGCTCTATTGTAAAATTTCAGTGTATAGAGGGGGGATTTGAAGAAAATTAAAAATGCAGAATATTATTTTGTCTATGTCAGCATTTGCTGAAGTGCAGCTGCTGCATTTTGGTCTCCATAGGGCTAAGTCAGGAATGGATATCCTGATGTCCTTATGAAAGATAAATAAATTTATTTCTTTCCTAGGGCTATCATGTCAAGTCATATTTACAACCATGCACACACAACTTTCTTTAACATAAATGCTAGTAATTTTTAATAAGCCCTGCATACAGTTACAGGTTAAAATATTAAAATAATGCTTCAAGTGAAGTGATAGGTTGAGCTGTAAGTAAAGGGGAGGCAAATGATAATATGTAAATATATACAAGAAAAACAAACCTTCCTGAGGACACCAAGATTTCTATCAGGCAAATAGATTTGAAAAGTAAATTTCAAGGTCATTCTTCTGGAAATCAGTCATTGCCATAGGACAGACTACCTAATAGACACTGTTCACTGATGGAGGTTTATCTTTCTGAAGTTTTCCCAGCCTCTTTCAAGGTTAAAATGCTCTGAATTATTTTTCAAGCACAGGAAGGATAGTCATATGGAGTGCAGATATCAAGGCCTATCAATAATGTTTATTTCCATGTAAGCATAAAATGTGCTTGGGGTGCACAATTAGAAGGTCAGTCACCAATTCACGTGTCAGGGGACATGTTGACTGTTTCTTGCCTTTGCTGTCCCCCCACTTCTGTTTCCCATATTTTTGTTATGGTCAGATCACATCTAGGGCCCAATGGATGATTAGTTTATAGGAATCTCAATGTAATTGGAAGTAAAATGAAGCACACAGTAGAAAAAGGCCAGTAATAAATTTTTTTCAGCCTCCACCTTATCTTCCTTTAAATTTCCAACGAAACATGTAGCTAAAAGACACAGAAAGGTATATTGCCTTTGAATCAAATTGTGGAATGTTTCCTTCAGCATTAAAATCTTTCTAGAAAATGTCTTTCTCAGTAGAGATTCACTGAAAGAAACTTACATCTAATGTGATGGTTTTAGGTTATGCAGAGGATGCTATTGGTGCTTTAAATAGAAAGAGAAGACTGTTGTATTCCATCCTAGCAGTTCTACAGACAACACATTTTCATCAATATAGTGCAGCTTTATAGTAAGTGTATAGACTACACAGCTAATTCAGAAAAAAAAAGTGCATTGATTAGCCTAAATTTGAAATTATTTATACAGTTTTGCAATGTGAATCTAAACAGTAAGGCCGATTCCTTGGTTTATTACATCAATATGCTTGAGGACTTGCTGTACAAAGAAATAGGCTAGCTCATGTCAGAAATTAAGACATAAATCTTTCAACTTCTTAGGAACTCCATGTAGTGACTACATAGATGATACCCAGTTTTTTGTTCCTCTCACATTTTGTTCTTTAAAACAAAGAATATTGCAAAGAGCAAAGATGATGCCTTGATTCCACTATGATTAATTCATTTTGCCATGGATTTCAGTATCTTTGAAAGAATACTTTCTTAGTGATTTCCAGCTTGGAATGTTTTGTCCTGTTTCAATCTAACTTTTGTTGCTGGATTTATCTGGTAAAACTTCCACTCCTCTGAAGATACCTGAGATTTGCAACTTATCTCTGTATGGACAGAATTTTGCTAGCATGATTTCCCTCAAAGCTGGATGTTACCGTGTGTGATTTATAAAATCATATCCTCTTTTTTGAAATTGTCTTTTTTAAAGTTTAAACCAAAAAACAGATGTGTCTGAAAGCTCTCTGAAAGTTGAACTGATGACTCAAAAAAGAGCCCCAGACAACTTACAGCAATCCAACAACACTAATAGGATACAGGATACTTGACCTGTGTTTGAATTTCTCTGCTGGCATATTGAATTCATGATCACTCTTCCCTGGAGCTGGAAAAGGAACTTCCTTCTTCTATGTGTTACGGGCTGATGGTATCAACACATGCTGAAGAAATGCCAAGGTTGCAAGAAATCAAATGGGGCTTAGCATTGTAAGATCCAGCTTTAGAAGGACAGTTAAACAGGGAGAAAATCTGCATATATGTTGAGTGTCTACATTTTAAATATTCTTACTTTTAAAGGGATTTTTATATATGAAATTGCCATACAGAAATTTCTAGATTCCTTGGAAGCAAATATAATATTCACATATAAATAAATTATTAAGCAGATGTGGTGACTGGTTTCTAAGAAATATCATCCTTTTGTTTTAATATAATTTTTTATATGTTTTAAACCCTTCTGAAACTTAAATTAATTACAGAAGGCTTCTTAGATTCTTTAATGAGTGTACATTTAGATTTAATTAGTAGAAGAAACTTCTTGCATAATATCCAAAAGCTCTCTGATATTTTCATAGTGTATCTGGAAAAATTTTAGCTGCTTCCATTGTTCTTTTTTGAATTACAATTTTTGGCATCAAATGCATTAATGCTGTATATGCTATCAAAGACCTATATTTTCTAGAGAGTCAAAACTTGAAAATCAATAAATCTAATTAAGAACTTCAAGTTTCTGGAATTCTCATCAAGACTACTTCCTGTACAATGAACAATAAAAAATAAGCAAAATTAAGATGAAATAAGAGATTGAGAAAAAAAAGTTGAACTAAAAAGTGCCAGATCCTTCAAGTAAATAGTTATCAAAGAACTGTGACAAGAGAGTCTTTCTGATTTGGCAGATATTCATACTGTGAAGGTGTTTTGTAGGTTTGCTAAAGTAGGAACTTTTAACCTTTACATACACAGTGAATAAGAAAGAATTTAAATTGAGGGTAGTATGCAATTTAGCTTAACTGCACATTTGTAAAGTCACTGAACTCAGTCTGGATGAGGGATAATAAGGAGAATACTTTCATTTATTCTGTAATAATTTATTCATTTCCCACCATCAAAAGACAGCTCAAATATACCAGTACAGATCCAGGACACAATATTGCAGTTAAAATCCCTATTAAACCTTAACACCTAAACCATTACAAATACATATTTCTCAGCATCTGTTGTGATGACAATAAGAAGTCTTGTTATGAAGGTCCAAGTCCCCAAGAATCTGAAAACTATAGAGACAACAGTATAAATTGTATGTAATTCCAAGATGCTGCAATAATTCTGAGAGGTGGCTGAACATAAGATCAGAAATAGCAGCTGTGATTTCCTGGTTCCTCTTGCTTCCTGTAATTTCTTATGTTAATCAAAAAACAGACTAAGAATTTATCATTAAATCTAAATGTTCAGAGCTACTGTTGGTCTACTGACCTATATATGTGTTCTTATTTTCAATGAAAATATTTCCACGCCTGTCCACCCAAATTCAGTATTTTTAAAGGTGGTACAAGGAATGCACACAAGTTTCTGAGGACAATGTGGTTCACCAGTCTTCATTCACACTAAATCTTGTAAGGAACTAAAGCTGCCAAGCTTCTATAATTACAGGCCCAAATGTTTGTGCATCTGGGCTCTTGCACATGTGTAGGAGTGCACCAGCTGTTCCTTTCCTCTGCATAATTTTCTCCTTTCCATTTTACCTTGTGAAGTAAGGTTTCCTAAGGCAGCTGATAAAAAATTTGGGATCAGATGAGCATGAGCTTTATCACCTAGCTCAGAACTGAGTCTCTCAAATACATGTAGATTTGCCAGCCACTGTAAAAATGCTAGGATTTTCCTTCAATTCTTTTGATCACTTAGTGAGGCAGTAAGAGAGCAAGAACAAGTGAAGAATGAGTTGGAAATCACATCCAATATGGAATGGGTTAAATTGTTTTATGGGTCTAGGGATGATTGAAGTAGAGACAGAAACATGGTTAAAAGCATCTGACACAGCCAAGAACAGAGGATCAGAGCTGTGAAGCTGGAGTGGATAATGATGGATGCTGGGATAGAAGAAGCCAAAAAATTAAATGGATACACTGTACTTGAAATCAATTTCTTCTAGAGGCTTGTTGTTTTGTAAAAGTTTAGAAATGGGGCAAAACAGTGTTATGAAATTTGCAGTATATTCATCAGTTCAATTATGGCCTCAGTTGCTGCAGTGACCCACCACTACCTCAATGCTTGGAATAGTCACTTATTTAATTACCTTTCCTCCAAATACCTTAAGGAACTTTGTGGTGTGGTGTTTTGAGGGTTTTTTGTTGCTTTTTTTTTGTTTTGTTTTGTTGGTTTTTTTTTGGTGTTTTAATTTGTTTGGTTGGTTTTTTTTGTTTTGTTTTGTTTTGCTTTTTGTTTTGTTTTTTGCTGGATTTTGGTTGTTTTATCTTTTTTTCCCCCTTGGAATTACTAAGAAATTAATTCCCCTTTTCAACAGCGGCTAATTACCAAGGCAGAGCAGATGTAAGACAAACCTCAGTAGTCACACGACAGACCACCATGTGTCTGTCACAGGCCACAGTGCACCAAGACTCTGGACAGGAGGTCTCCTCACTCCTGGGATGTTCATCTGGAGCTGCTGCAGGTGAGTGCTGGGATGGATAGCACAGCCTAGGAGAGAGCTGTGCCAGGAGCCCTGCAAAGATGGGCTGTGAGGAGCCTCCTCTGGGGCTCACCCAGGCACTCTCAGCCCTTTGGCTTGGGTGTTCACTCCAGCTCAGTCCCTCCCACATCATCCAACTTCTTTTATTACTCCTTATCTCAATTTTGTTTGTTAGCAATTCCAAAGGAGAATCACATTTTTCTTTCTCCTGCTCTCAGACACTAACTAGGGATGACTTAAACTTAAACTTAGGAAATGACAACATAAGCAGTTGAAATTGTAGACAGAAATCCCAGTAATCAGAATGCAATTATTTCGGTAAACTTGGAAGTGTCCAGTTCCACTGGCCATATTGAACACTAAAGCCAACATGCAAACTACCGGATACCTTAAAAAAAGATTAAGCACAGGAGTAATCATACTTAGTATTCCTGTCATATTTTCATCTTCAAAACATGAAGTCAATTAACTAACCATTATTAATTTTCCCAAACTGTCCAACACAATGATTTACCACCTGATCTATAATATCACTTCAAACACCCATTTTTCTCCCCATCACTGTCCTCAAAAATTGGTTAAAGGCTGAAACAAGGCAGGGAAAAATCTTTGTCACAAATCTTACAAGATTTTACTCTAATCTCGGAAATTAGAGTTCTTCTTTTTCTGTATTCTGAAATTTTGGACACAAATTATGTGCTTCAGTATGAAAAAAACTCCAAATCTCAAATCTCCAAACAAACTTAACCCCTCAAATCAAAAAATTGTTCTTTCAAATTTCTAATATTAAATATTTCATTTAGACCTGAAATTCCATCTAAGAGACCATGTTTCAAAGTTCCTGTTTCAGTCTCTTTTCTCCAGGATTTCGAGATGTAGGGATGAACAAAATTTTGGTTTTCCTTATCAAGACTAAAGTCCAGATGTCAAAAAACCTCACTGGTGCTGCTAGTAACTGTGCGGAAACTCAACTCAGTTTCAAATCCTCGCTGCTGCTGTCTCTCACTACAGGGTAATTCTGGGGCACAAGGGGCTCTCTACCAATTCTTTTATCTCCAGTCTTCCCCATCAGCAAATGCAGCTGGCTTATCCTGGATTCAGAAGCCCAGTCATGATTCAGCATGCAGGAAATGTGAGCAAAGACAGTGGCTCATGAGCACACTTGGAGGCTAAAATGAAATATAAATGCTCAGACTTGCAAGGAATCAAAAGACTCCAGGTCGATACTGAGAAAGTTGGGAAGGCAACTTTCCAGGTCCAGCACTGGTGTGGAAAAAATTTACTACACTGGACCCATAAATTTACAGGGCTACTCAGAGCTGAATGTCCTTTACGTCTGTCCCAGGGCTGGGCTTTCTTTCCACTGACAAGCTGGTCTATACATCCAAGGACCATCATTCTCTGGGAGTAAATTTGTCTCAGAAAAATTCTGACCAAATCTAATTTTACCTGAGCTCATTTAAGTTATATCAATAACTAATTCACAATGTCACAAAGCCAGAATCCTTCTGGGATACATCACTCTAAGACTTGTTGTCCACATTTGGCAGCAGACACTATTTAAGGAGGAGTTTGTAAAATGTATTATCCATGTATGCATCTTTCTTAGCTGTACAAATTGATCTCTAGAGTTTGCCATAAAATGTTCAAGTGCAAAGAGCTAAAAACATGAAATAGTAGATGGAGAATAAATAATATGCTTCATTAGTATCATGAGATAGAGAAGGAATAACATTAGTTTTTATTAGTTGGTTACTATTTGTACAGTTCTATGAATATATAACATGCTCCATATAAGCATTAAATTATTATTAAAGTTAGGCTGTCAAATCTCTGTGTTGTACTTCTCTCACTTGCTGAGTACTATGAAAATGAATACATGCCTAGGAGGATGAGCACTAGATCAATCAAATCAAATCAAATCAAATCAAATCAAATCAAATCAAATCAAGACAACACCTTTAACGAGTGTTGCTGAATCTATTTTGCAGATGGCAGTAATGCTTTCACACCTGCTGCTGTAATATTCATTGAAGCACTTCCTTCTGACTTCACGTTTTTTACTTTTTGGCAGTATGAATGGACCAACATTGACCCTAATATATTTTTATTTTGATGCTATACCATTGTGCTGGTTCATTTCTACTCTTTGCACCCAATTTTGAATTCTTTACCAACATCTTATTATTACAAGCACTAGTTTTGTTGAAAGTCATGAGATCTTCTTTCTACCACTGTGTTTAGAGTGAATACTTACTCCAATTTTATCCTGATGTCCTGATTGTATAGACTATGTTTGGCCTACTTCATATGAGCATCAGATGCAAATTAGGAGTCTGCTCATTTAAGACAGCTCAAAGTATTTTCAGATACTGATCTCTGGGTTAAATTTCATGTGGTATATAAAATTAATATGAGTATGTGTATTTATATGCATATCAGTGCAATGTTGTTAATGCAGTATAATTACACTTGCAAGGTGACTTGACTGGTGCTATGCAGAATCAAGTGAGGCTCCTTTCGTAACGTACCTGGCTAATCTAAGAATCAGCAGTGATGTCCTTTTAGAGGCAGGTTACTATTTTAGCGCAGATAAATATACAAAAGAGAAAATCAGAGAGGCAAATGACAGCAGAAGATACAGAAAAGTGGGGGGAAAAAGACAGAAAAAAAGTCCCTCCTCCCAAAAACAAAAACCACCCTTTTGAAAGATCTGGGAGAGAACTCATGAAAGAATTTTGAGGTTAATACTGATGATTTTATAGTGCTTGATTTCCTCCAGTGCAGGGTAAAGTAGTGTTTCTCATGCCTCATACACGTATGAATGGGATTGTATCAAAATAACCTGGCTTCATTATCATCTTTTCCTCCTAAGCAAAATAACTCACAAGACCACAGATTCTCACTAGCCATTCAGTTTGAAAGAATTGTATATCCTTGTTCCTTTGAACTGTGACATCATCCTACAGAGTTCAGAGTGCTGCAGTCATCTTTTCTCTTTGGTATCATTGTATACTATCAGAGTGGAAGGTGGTATTTAGCTAAATGACCTACTGAAAAAGCTTGATTTTGCTTCACTCCCAGGAATGTATCACATGCTAGATAAGAAAGAAGTGGAGCATGTATATAATTGCTAAGCAAAATCATTTAGCAGTAATATTTAGGGCTGCAGTGCAACAGGAAAGCTAAAAGGAGTCCTGCTAAGGGAAGAAACACCCCAAAGCAAAACCTTATCTCTAATGACTTCCTACCAGTGAGAGACAGGATTGACACTTTTGCTCATAATATCTGAATGAAATGTTAGCAAGCAACTAAATCCATGGACACGGCTTCACATGCCCTGTGGGTGTGAATCTACAGCCCAGATTAATTGGGTGACTTTTGTAAAAGTGTAGACTATTGTAAACAAGCCAAGTTTCTAAATTAATTCAGAATTTCTGATAAGTATCAGATTAATGTATTGGAAGATTATTTTTTAACTTGCTGCTAATGCTGCTTTAAGCTTGCTTAGGCAGGAGCAGCATCCAGGGACATATATTTGTTCATGCCCTTGTCTTTAGTCTGCCCTACAGCCTGTCAAGGATTGGCAGAAAACATTGCTCTGGATAATGTCTGCTGTTATGCACTGCCCTCATTATAGTCTGCCTTGGAAGAACTACTCTGTAATTCATATAAATAAGATTTTTTTGTTGAGGCCAGTGTATTGAGAGAAACATGCACTGTATGACTGTCACTCATCAACTATTTCATACATATAATGTGTCATAGTAATATTTTGTACAGATTTATTGAATTATTTTATAGTCTCTGTGTCTTTTCTAAGGCTGTTTCACAGCATCAAAATTCAAATTCTCTGCACTCATTTCTAGATATCTTTAACTATATGGCTCTATGTATTTGTGCTATAACCACTGAAGCATCAATGAAACTTAAACATTGAAAAAGGAGTTCATTTGCATCTGGACCTACAAATTAGTTTTCCATTCAGCTTCAGAATAGTAAGAACTCATGTTAAAATTAACTCCTTTGTAAAACTAGACTGAAACTCCCAAACCTCCCTCTCCAATGGTTAGAAGAAACCAAGGCAATTGATTTGTTTAGACTTTGCACCACATTTTTAAACAGTTAAATTAAAGAAAAGTGATTCTGTCTCAATCCCCATCTGAGCACCTGATGTAAAAAAAACAAAATGTCTCAGCCTGTTCCTATCTATCAAATTTAAGAATTGTTCTTGTGCTCAACATTATCCTCTCTGAGCTCAGAGACTAAGAGCTGGCCTCAGGTGACCTACTAGAAAAACTTCAGTAATGTTGCATACACAGTCTATTTATTGAAAGGAAGGAATATTAGCAGTTGGTACTAATACTCTATTTAGGAGGACTGCAGTTGAGAGAATGTTGTAATGAGATTGGCGTTTTACATGAGGAATTGGTACTACTTTCCTAAAATGCACCAGTGGTCTCCAAGTTATATTTGTGCTTCAGAGATAAGCCAAATGCCATTATTCTGTCCTGCAGCAGTCTGTATTTTTAGAAAAGATGAAATAACCAACACTTGCATTTTTTATATCTGTGATATGAACCAATAACCCCATGAAATTGGATGAGCACTAACCTTCTGTGAAAAACGATTAGCCCTATGTTCTAAGATAAAAATAATAAAATATGAAAAGTTTTTGAAGGGCAAGAATTACTCCTTCTGAACTGAGAATTAGATTTCTTTGTGGAATTACTGGGAAGATTGTTTTTTTCTAGAAAAGAGTGAAGCAGTAAGTAACATTATTTATTAAGATTTAATGAAATGCATGGAAAAGCTTGACTCTAAGATACATTTCTCAAAAACAATGTGGTAGCTGGGATTTCTGTTCATGCCTTTCATCTTGATCTTCAAAACTGGTGTGAATGCATGCAAGGCAGAACATGCCAGTACCGCCATCAGGAAGATATTAGGCATAAAAGAACTAAAAGTTTGATGCTTTACCAGTCATATGGGTTAGTTAATTTCAAATTTTGCTTAACCCCATTTAAATGAAATCCTTTAATTTAAAATATTTTCAATTATATTCCAGGAATAAATAATTATATATTTTTAGACTCAAAGGACAATATTTGCTACAAACTACATTTGAATTTTCTAAGTAGAAGATTGAAATGTGTCCTTAAATCACATTTATATCTATATTTTTCAATTATTTTTGTTTTTTAATAGCATATTTTCCTGGTTTTGTCATGTGTAATTAAAAAAAAATCAAAACCTGTAATTTTAAGGTCTTGATTCTACTAATTTAATCAGACAAAGATACCTTCTTAGAAAAACTAAAGAACATAATTACAGATAAAATTATTAGAAATAAAAAAGGTAACATTTTCAAAAAACAGCTACATGATTTTGAAGCTGAAATTCCATGTCAGAAATTATTGGTGAATCTTGGGATTGTTTACATTTCATTCAATGTCAACAGAATATTTAAGCAATTAAATGCTTACATTCGTTTTGATAGTTTCACATATGCTTTAGGAGAAAAAATATATTACAGGAAAAGAAGACTCATTGATCTGTTTTTCATAAAGTATTTGTTAGACTGTCTGAAGACAGAAGGCTGTTGAGTAACTTAGACATTATTACTATTTCGGAACATATATAAACGATGAGGCAAGAAGAAACAGTAGAAAATTTAAATGTTGGAAGCAGAAATGGTATGCTAAGGGGAAAAAGAAGACTGGAAGTCCCTCTGGATATCCATAATGTCCCATGTTGGGAAAGCTACCGTGGCAGCCTCCTGGTAGAGTGTCGGACCTTTGTGTCACTTAACAGACCCAAGGCAGATGGGCCTTGCCTGGTGGAGCCCCAGAGCTTTCCCCTGTCTCACCTCTTGGAGCGAAGGATCTTGTCTTCGAGACAAGGTCAAACAGCCTGACAGAATTCCACTCATCCAAAGCTTTATGGATGTGTGTATGCATCTGTTTCAAATCCAAGACACTTCAGAATCCAGTTATCTCCCTCTTTCCTTAAACTGCACTAAATTCTTATCTCTACCTGAAAGCTTTTCTGATAAGTAAATTTATTTTTCCCATATATCCAATGTTACTGGTACCATGAGCCTGATGAGAGTACTTGGAAACACCAGTAGGTTTACATTCTAATTAAAGAAGGTAGAAAATAGGAACAAACAAACCAACAAACAAAATCCTGATATCCATATACAAAACATAAAATTGTTTGGGGATGGCAAAATGGAAGTGCTTTGGTAACAACCATCCATTAGGAACTTATAAAGATCATTCCAATAGGACTCAGTTTGCCCTTGAGTTTCAATTCTCTTGGGATAGAAACAGGGTGAGAAATAGGATAGTGGATGAGTTCATGTGCTCCAGACTGAAGGAGATGATGGATGTTTTCAAACAGAGCATACAGATACAGGGAATGGGAGAAAGTTCTTACACAGCTACACTGTTTTCATATTTATATTGAGTCCAATGATTTTGTTTAATGACTGGCATCCTTTTACTCTCAAATTAAGTCACGTATTTAACCCTGAATACTTCTGGACAGAGAATCTATAAATGATCTTAAGGCAACAAAGTAAAACTACTTATACATATAATAATGCTACCATTAAAGACATAATATCTTATGTTATACTTCACAGTGTTCTTTGATTTGCTCTTCAGCCCTTCTGACTGTATAGGCTGTACAATTTGTCCATTAAGTAAGCCCATAATTGTATATAGGAGTGAAAAACTACACAGAGACATCCAAGCCAAACACATCAGACTTAGCCTGTATTCCAAAGGAAAATAGTCTTGGCTTTGCTAAATTCTCATATACACTGTTTCTGTCATTAACTTTAGTGGTGTAGTACATTAATGGCACTGGACTGTTTCGGATATCTTAATATATATGAATGGTCAAAGCTAGTTGAATGTGATAGAACATTGACTTGAACAAAACTTTGATTTGGATATGTCTAGAATTTGTCCTCTATGCAATCTTCTCTAGACAAGCTCTAATATTGGCTCTTAAACTGCAAGAGGTAGGTTTCATTGGAATATAAACTTTAAAGGAGACAAAATTTAGAATGACTCTCTGCCTAGCAATAAAAAGTTTATTGAGTTATTCCTTGAAAGAATGTCCTTGGCATGTAGTCTTGGTCTGAACTAATTCAGAGACATATTGGGCTATTGCAAACTTAGCTTATTTCTCTGTTGTCTTCTGCTGCCTCTGTGGTCAGGATACCTGATTCTCACTCCTTTCTACCTTTTTTCTTTCCTCTCTGTTTGAGCTGAAGGCTCTCAGGCTCTCACTGTGATCACCTTGTTTTCTTTTCCTGTCTGTATCCTGCAGACTGGAAACCTGTCCCTCAGACACGCTAGTGATCCATCTCACCTTCTCCTTTGTCTTTACAGGAGGGCTGACATCAGAAGAGAAAAAGCCTGAACATCATTTGCTTGGAATTACCCAAATAGTGTGGACACACAATGTTAGCACAGCCTGGACCCTACAAGCTTGCCATTGACTTAACGAATCAGCCAGGATCTCTGTGCCAAGATCATATCCTCATTGTGAAGAGGGACAATAGCACTAGTGTTAGAGGCAAAAATGTGGAAGTCACTGTTCACATCTGCCTTACCACTTTACATATGGGTTTTTTTCCTTCGAGGCAGGATTATTGAAAGGATCACACTCTGTATATCACAAAGATGGAAGAATACTAGAAAAACAGTCATGGGAGCATGTCTGCATATCTCAGAAAAGAGATAAAATTTCCTGAACTACTCTATTTCATTCACTAGAGGATACAGTATATCAACACATTTTGGATATTAAGCTAAATATTATTTGTTTAAATTAATAGTCTGAAAGCACCTGTTAACCAACAATGCTTATGATTTTACCAATCTATTTGACTATTGGTTATGAAAATAAAACATATTTCATTTGATGTGGACCATTTTCTATGATTTGGAAGAGAACACTAAAATATATTTATATGATTTGACTAGCAGCAAAAGCATAATGAAACAAACAATATTGCAGTCATTAATCAGAATCAAGTCCCTGCTGTGCTGGCACATATCAAGCTGACATGGGAGACATTATTTATTTACCACAGAGGGAAATTCATTTCTGCATAGAAATTACAGGTCTATATATAATCTAAAGACCACATAAATCTACCAGTTTTATGTTGATTTTCCAAATATGGTAACATCTTTTTCATAAAGAAAACAAGATTACACAAGAGAAAAATTACTTTTCTTTTTTTTTCAAGTTGCATTTCTCTTTTATTGCATACAAGATTTAGAACAAGTTTATGTACCTAAGTGCCATTTATAAAGTTCAGTGTGGCAATACTAACTGGAATTTTATCATCTTATCTGTACTAAGATTCTCAAAATAAACACAAGTCATTTTTTCTGAAAACTTGATAGCTTGCTCTGAAATAAATGTGAGAAACCATTTATGAGCCAGGGTATATCTAAATCGTCATGTTTCAATGATTGCACTGTGCTAGTGAAAAGGCAAAACAGTTTGAACAAACAATGAATGGCTCAGTTTCCAACACAAACAGAACAAGAGATGTGTAAAGCATCCCATTTTAGATGTTTTTCTGCCATAAAAAGAATCCGATCTCTACCTTTAGGTTGTAAAATCAGTCATTCTGGATCCTGCATCTTCATAAAATTCATGACTTGAAAAATGGAGGACTGAATAAGTCATTGGAGGGTTTCTTGCAATGCAATATCATAATATAACTCTTTCACACCAAGTCTAACAGCTGTGCCACAATGCAAAGTGTGATGCATAGAAATTACTTGAGTGCCATAGTTAAATTAATATTTCTACCTCCATGCATACATAATTTGTTTTTGCATAGATGATAACATGAAAAAGATAAAAATGGGTAACTTTCAGATATTTTCTATGACAAGTATCTCAGTTCAACTGTTTTTATATTAGCGGTAAAAAGAAAATGTTCCTGGAACAAGGTCTCTCTGCCTTGGATTTTGAGAAAGCTCAAGTAAAAAAAAAATCTACATTTGTTCAAGAGACATGTTGTTTCTTTACAACATCCTGCTCTGAGAATCAAAAGTGGGAGCTTTTTGAAGCTTTTGAGAGCTGTGAAATGTTCAGAGTTTAACCCGAGATAGATATAGTGGCAGAGTTAAAATGAGGTGAGCAAGAGAAATGAGGACTATAGTTTCCATGTGACTTAGAAATTTGTCACTTCTATCTCAATGCCTTTTATGATTCATGACTACAGAATACTGTAAAAGTATAGCACTGCATTTAGTAAAAGATTACAAAAAGAAGTTTTGAGGTGGATAAGCTACAAGCTATGCAAATCTTCCCCAAAAAAAGTGTCAATAAAAATTTTATAACTTTACACTTGTTTTCTATGCATGCAGAACACATATCTTTCAAATGTTTTATACATAGGCATTTTTTGTTTTTTGCATTGAAATATAATAACTCACGATTTTAACATTTTTAAATCTTGGTCTCTTCAGGAAGCAGAGTGTTCTGAGTCTCTCTGAGAAGGTGATAGTGCAGATTCTAATGGTGTAAAATGTCCTGACTTTTCCCCTGCAGCTCTGGAAGAGATAAGATTTTAACACCAACAAAGATCTATTTGAACAGAAATAATATTTGGAAGGAAATTTCTACGATTTCTATACCTTTTGAAAGATACTACACTGTTAATCACATGGCGAAAAGTATTAGATTAAGGAAAACAAACACCACAATTTAAAATTAAAATTTCTTTTTTGGTATTGTTTTTAAATTAAATACGTTGGTGTTACCTTTAATGCTATTCCATGTTCTTAAATATTATTTCACCAAGATTTTTTTCCGAAACTGTGATGACTAGCCCATTTTTAGCATATCTACCTCACTGTTTTGTAAGGATTGCATCCAGGAATGAAAATTGTGCAGACAGTTGTGTTTTACTTGCAGAATGCTGATTTGTGTAGGTGAGATTTTAGAAAAGTAGGAAATATGATAACATAAAATAATGAATTCTCAAAGCTACAGACGGTCCACATTTTCTAGATGCATGTAAAGATGTTCCATTCTTTACAAAGTACTAAATAAAATATGTCTTTTTTAAGCCAGAAGCTCCCAAATATTAGCAACAACACTTAAACTACTTTTTGACAGATAAAGTTCATTCTGAAAACCCACAAGAAACTAAACCATAAAAAAATATTACTAGTTTCCACTACCACACTAGAGATGCTGCTAGCAGCACATCACAAATGTTGGCCTTTGGCATTAATTTTGCATGTTATAACCAGGTTTTGTAAAATGGAAAATAACTTGTTATTAAAAATTTAGATATGCTTTAAAAGAAGGAAAACAGCGATCAATTACCACCAAGCTGATGTGGTTCCTGGAAGACAAATGCATAGCAGCAAAAAACATTGAAAGTGATACTGGATCAGACAACAACTGGCATTCAAAATCCTGCATATTTAGTAAGCATAAAAAAAAAATTCTATTCATCAGTTTCAAATTGCTTCCTTACACCTTTACCATATATACACCTAAGAAATAGAACAGTAAATACAGCAACCTTTTCTCAGTACTGCAATATATTGTCTAATTAATGTTGAGGCAGTCCATCTAAGTACTATAAATGCTATGTGTGTTACAGGTACGTTAATAGAAAATGTTTTTGTAAAGTTTTTTAGTATTATTGTTAGTATTATTGTTGTATTCCAAATTCATGACCTCTGAACTTGCAGAAGTACTGCAGTTTTACTTTATTAATAAAGTTTAAAGAAAGAAATATTTCGAGAAAAATAGTGAGGTTGTAGAGTCTCCCTCACTGTCAATGTTCATATGTGCCTGGACACAATCCTACGCTATGTGCTCTGGGACAACCTTGCTTGAGCAGGAAGATTGGACCAGATGATGGTTGTGGTCCCTCCCAACCTGGCCCATTCTGTGATTCTGTGATTTAGTGACACCCTTTAGGCAAGATGCAAACGTGAAAATCATTCAAACAAGTAGCCCTTTCTCTTCTCCTTTGCCCTCACACAGTTTCTGAAGGTAAAGCAATTATTAGGGTATGCTCAGTATCCACCTTTCCCATGTCTTGTTAATTGTATTTGACTGTGATGAAGTTCCTGCCATGGAAGGCATTGTGAGAAGACACTTCTGACATGCAAGAAGAGCATGGCTATAGAGTCATGGGCAGACAGCCCTGGGGTTCAGCCACCCTCACACATCCCCAGCAAGGCACCAGCCAGCTCTGACTCCTACACTGTGCAGCCACGTCAGTGTGGGGCTCTGCTCTGACTGTGGCACAGGGAGCCTGGACTTGGTCTTGTGCTAATTTGGCTGCTCAGCTTTAGCACAGGTAGGTATCCCCTGCTCCAGTAAGTCTGCCCTGCTGATGATGTGCACAGATGGAGCTAGAAGATTGCTCACAAAACAGTATTCAGTTGTTCTAGTCAAGTCTCCCTAAGACTTTGTTGTTAGTGCAGACTGATAATATTGTCAGTGGAATCATGTAAAGCAGGAATGTAATATAGATTTTCCAAATTACATCCTACACACTCCACCCTGCTATGGAGGAATGTGCTTCCTGTGCAGTAATTTTTCATGTAAGTAAGCCACAGTCAGAGCCCTAGTCAGTTCAAGCCATGCTTTCAGTTCTGGATTAACAATGCAGCCTTGTTTTTAACAAACCTAAAGATACTGTGAAAGCTCTTACACACTTAACACAGCAATTGCCAACCTTTAAATATTGAACTTTGCTTCAGGTACTAATGCCTGCAGAGACAACCAGAAATTTGCCTTCCACAGGAAGGGTCAGTAACACTCCCTTTCCTTCTGCAAACCAGTGTTTCCACTGTACAGCTTTGTGTTTAATAAAAACCAAAAATAAAAAATCTTTTTTGTGGCTGAAATGGCTGATTGCCAATGAATCTGTCACCCCACAGGTAATTTTATAGTGGTACAACATAGTAAATAACAGGCTATGGGCATGCACAATCTTGCTCTGAGCTGATTGGATATCCTGTGACCAACATTAGCACAAATGTCAACTTGGCTTAGTAGGACTGAACTCTACTTTTTTAATTCTGGACCTATGGGAGAAGGAGATGACCAGGTTCAAGGCCACCTAAGGAACCTGAATGGGCACCTAATGGGATTCATCCACAGGTCCAGAGAGAACTGGCAGAAGAAGTGGCTAAGCCATTATCCATCATATCAGTCTCATCCAATTCTCATGAACTCGATCTTCCTGGAAGCTATATGCTAAGGCACATGGAAAATAAGGAGGTGAGTGATGACAGCCAACACGGCAGTACTAAGGGAGAATTATACCTGACAAATTCAGTGGCCTTTTCTGATGTGATTACAGGAGTGATGAATCAGGGAAGAGTGACTAACATTATCTACCTGGAGTTGTGTAAGGTATTTGAGTATGTCCCAAATGATATTTTTGCTTCTAAACTGGAGAGACACAAACTTGATAGATAGACCACTTGATGGGTAAGGAATGAGCTGGATGTTCACACTCAAAGGGTTGCAGCCAACAGCCTGATGCCGAAGTGGAGATCAGTGACAAGTGGCATTCCTCAGGGACCAGTATTGGGAAAGATACTTTTTTACAAATTTGTTGTTCACATGGATAGTAGGACTGAGCTCCCCTCAGCAAGTTTTAATTCGACACCAAGCTGTGTGGTGTTGTTTACAACCCAGAGAAGGGATGCATCCAGAGAAACCTGACAGGCTTGAGAGGTGGGACTGGGTGAACCTCATGAAGTTCTTTAAGGCCAAGTGTCTTGATTCTGGGATTAATTAATGATTCAGATCAGCTTCCCAGAGAAAAGCAAGAGTTGACAGTACTATCCTTATCTTCCATGTGAGAATGATATAGAATTACTCAAATTAAAAACAATGTCCTGATTTGTACTGACCAACCTGCTGATTTTCTGTGCAAATTACAGAGCACCTGTGCATATGAGGGCAGTGTACCACACTTGTCACTAAGAAAAACCCCCACATTCTGCATTAGCTCCATGATTAATTGAACTAAACCTCCAGACAGGTTTCCATCGTGCATCATCTGCCACATGGTAAAGTTTAACTCAAAGAGATATCTTGAAGGTAGGTTGCAAATGTAATAATTTATTGAAATGAGGCTGAGAGGAAGAAAAATACAGATAAAATATGATAACAGCATTATGACCTTGTAATTTATTCACTGACAAATTTTAACTATTGAATTTAGAACCATTTATACTGGAAATTCTTTGATAAACTATGACTCAGAGTGCTACACAAACAGTTACTTCATGCTCTAGTCATAATCTGCATCAAAATATCTTACGGGTAATCACAGGTTAAATTAATTGTCCTTGCTACATCTTCGGGAACTTTGTGATGCATATTTGTCTTTTACACTGACACTGTAATAGATGTAGTTTTAATTATTTATATCAATATAGCTATGCTGAAGGTAAAGTAATAAAACCATAATTTGTAGAACTTTGCATAAATAAAAATATTTATGCCAAAGAAAAACAGCTGTGGAAGTGCTTACCTATCCCATCACCTCCTTTGTGAGGGCTTCAGAGAGTTTTCTGTTGCTCCTGAATTGTTTTGGAGATGCTCACCCTTGACATGAATTTCATTCACAGAAAATAAGCATCCAATTTAGTGTTACACTATAACACTAATGGCTGGCTCTTCAAATCCCCATACAGCACCAAGCATCAGGTAAGCAGAATATATTTCAGAAAAAGAGAGATTTCAACTGTTGGAGTCAGTAAGCCAGGAGTTTCTCTGAATCCTTCAGAGAGAGAACAGGGTGCAGGGATTGAATTAAAGCTTTTGGATGGATTGAAGTATGTTAAGCCTCTCACACATAAGGCAGAGTTGAACGTTTAGGTTTTAGCATGAGTGAGCAAGTAAGTAGATGGAATGAGTGAGTAGATGGAGTGAGTGAGTAAGTAAGTGGAATAAGTTTTAAGTGCTTTTAGTAAGTAAAAGGTCTTAAATGCCTGAGAAGTAGTACATGTTCTAGTGAAGGTTGAAAAACATACTAGTGTTTTCAAGGGGGCTCCAAGGACCTAGCTTCAGACATAATAGAGTTAAGAATATTGCTTACATTTTTCAGTTAGAACAAGATAGGCTATGTACGTAGTTTATATGTAGCCTGGCATGCTAAGAAACTAGAATTCTAATATGTTAAGGAGTGGTGGTCCGAGTTTGCAATTTAGCTAGTTGGAAAGTTTCTATAAAAGAACATGCATTAGGGAGAGCTGGTGCTCTATGCCATGGCTTTATGCCATGTGCATTTTGCCATTGCATTTTGCCACTGCATTTTGCCATTGCATTGCCATTGCCTTTTGCTTTTGCCATTGTTTTGCATTGCTTTTGCCTTTGAGACTGATGTGCTCCTGCAATAAATAATTTTATAGCAACTATTAGCTGCTTGGCTTTTTGAAGAACATAACCCAACAGTTGGGTGCCTATAGCACCCAGAGGTTTTCCAAACCTCACATTCAACACTGGGGATTTTTTTGCAGTCTAATTTGGACTCTTAAAGAATCTATATTGGTTTAAAAAAAAAAGAAAAAAAAAAGATATGAAGATAGGTAGTAGACTTGGAACTGGGAGCCAAATAAAACAGATTTAGAAAACTGGACTGGAAGTTAAAAAATACGTATAGTGCAGTCCAAGGCTCCTTTTCAGCATGAATGAAGCTTTGAATTCAAGAAGTGAAAGAAAAATTCAAAGAAGAATAAAAAAATAGAAAGATTAAATGTTGAAAAGTGAAATACTCTTGCTAAATAGTCTGCATGGACTGACACTTCAAAAGATGAAAGAGAAAGAAAAAGATTGTATCTATTGACAAGGCTGTGAACAATCTTCCTCCTAACAATGGGAGTCTCTCTATTCATTTCAATGCACTGAACTTAATAAATTGAGAGAAGTAGAGAAATCTCTGTAATGGAAAAGTGCTACTTCACTTCAATTAGCTATAAGCACTTTTGGTACAGTTTGATCTTAACATATCAAATAGACAAACCATTTCAGACTTTTTACCCAATAAGCTGTATCTCCAGTTATATAATGTGAATTAACAACTCACTTTCAAAATTGTGTTCATCTGTTTAGGAGTATTTTGCCAAACGCACACATGGACAAATTAGCCTCTTAGAGATATGAGGACGGATGTTACCGTCTGGAGTCAGAGGACTAGAATAATAAAGAATAATGAACCAAAGATGCCAAGTTATACATTTCAGGTATGAAGCATCATAGAAATTAACAAGAAACAATGATTTAGTCTAGGCTGAGACCATCAGACATATACTGTAACTTCCATGATTGCATTTTATTCTTCTAGTGAAGTTCAAGGACAATTGAGTAAGTGCATTGACTGGCTGATTGAAGGATTTGTTTTTCTCATACACTTTTAGAGACAGAATAAGCTATGTATGAAAATCTAACAAGTGTCATGGACATTGATAATTGCTGCCTTTAATTCATCAGCTTTTATTTCTTTTTTAAAAAAGCTTGAATAATTGTAGTACAAAGCAGGATTCTGTTGAATATTAACAAAATATTTTTAATTCTTGTTAAGCAAGATGTAAATTATCTCTAGAGACAAAATAATTAATGTATTCAGTGTTTGTTCTGAGAACCTTGAAAGGGAATACAGGCAACTACTATTATTCCACTAATAATTTCTGTATTAATGTCTCTGTAAACAACTTGAAACTCGTGTAATTACCTCTTCAGTGTTTTTACCTCTCATATACATTTTCAACATTTGGAATATAAGTGAAAATCTTTAACAATAACTTTATGATCAGAAGAAAGGACAGGAGACAGTGAGATTACATGAGATGGACAATTTCAATGAGCAAGGACAGACTGCTGTTGCTGTCTTTTTGTGATAATTTTCCAAATTTAATGTTTTCCATTTAAAATTGTATCATCCAGCTGTACAAAATAATCTTATATAAAATAAGATGATATAATAAGCTTCCATTTATTTTATTTGTAGTTTGGTTCTTACCATAATACAGGACAAATAATGTTTCACAATGGAAAATTATCAGTTTTCAGGAAATCTCTTTTAATCTTATTTGGGAATTTCTACTCTGAAGAACACCAATATTTAAATGATTTTTAAAATTTACATCTCAAAGCCTGAAAGTAGAGGTAAAGATAGTAATATTGGTTTTGAAGGGTCATAAAAGCTCAGGTTTGTGCTTCGTTTCATTTCCTTATCTGAACCCAGGAATTTTTATAGCTGCATTGCTTCTGACAGATGTTGGTTTTGCCCCTCTTCTTAAAGATGTACCAGTAATGGTGATTCTGCAAAACTCTAGGTTAATTACTTCCAGTATTCAACTACTTTTGCCATTAGAAATTACGTTCTAAACTCCGGTAAGAAATACTCAAAATGATATCATCATAAGCTATCCAACATGGAAAATGGAGAACAGATATTTCCCACCTTCTTTCTGCACCTTAAGAAAACTTGCTAGATTCTTGCCCATATTCTGTTTTCTGAAACAGCTAAATTAAATTCTTCAATTCGATCACATTTTCTGCACCTCAGAAAATGTCATCGATCTCTTGTGACCTTTCTCTTATTGGAATGACTTTATTGAAATGAAGGGACTTGATCTAGTAAAAAAATATCCCTACCAATGGCAAAGACATTGAACTGGATGATCTTTACATGGCCCTTACAGCCTGAATGGTCCTGTGCATTTATGCCTCTATGATATCATGCCATCAGAAACTTAAAACACTCCTACACAGGGAACTACAGTAAGTAGTTAAGAACTAGTGATTTCATACTGGAAGGTAAGAGCCTTCTAGTAAATTTAAAGGCACATTCCTTTAATATAAATTTACAAATGATCTGTCTGTGAAGGATTTCAGCAACTCCAGTTTCTTTCAAAGTCAGCTTTACCTTAGTAAGATGATTTCCAATTCTTTCTTTGATACACAACCAACACAAAACCAAAGTACTGCTCTCTGTATCCAGTCCCCTGGTCTTGTAAGTATCCCTATGATATGAAGTATCTCTGTGATATGAAGACTTTTCAATCACTTATGTGTATGCAGTATTTTTAAGCTAGTAAAGTTTCTTATACTATAAGAATATTTTAGAAATTAATTCCTGTGATGGCTCTAATTTTAGGCTTCCATCAAATATTGACTATCCTATACATGTGTAATGCTTTTTCTGTTCCTGGGCATGAGTTACATCCCTTTTTACCTTTCACTTACTAACACGAACTTCTTAAATTCTTTCAGTCATATAAGATAGGTTTGCTATCTACCTACAGATGTCCCCCTTTTTAAAGCAGTCTAATTGTGCTTTCTTGAACATGAGTGGTTTATTTACACATGATATTCTAGGTAGAGTTTTCCTTATCTCTCTCAGAAATGCCTCAAACTCCATTTCCTGCGATTAGGATGTTCATTTTTTCAGATACATTGTATAATGCCCTATATTCTCTCTGTTCTGTATTAACAGAATTAAATTGATTAAGCAGTTACGTTTTTTATTCCTTTGTTATTTTCAACTGATAATCCTCCAATTAATGAGGAATCTTTTTTCATTAGTCTGAATTAGTCTGCATGACTTTGCACTTTGCACTACAGTATTTTATCCCATTACCATTGCTCCAGCTTTCAAGGTCATCCAACTCCTTTGTGTCTCCTCCAACTACCCCTTACTTTGAAAAAGTCCAATAACTTTGTGTCATCATCAAATGGTGTTAAAATATTTTTGTATCTGCCAAAAATAATACATGAAGATATTAGCTCAGTCTAGTATCAAGGTTCATCTTTGAGAAACTCCCTTCTTAGAAGTCTTCCTTCAACCTGGTAATTCCTCTTTCAATGTAAGCAAGAGTTTTTCTTCACATGAACCAATTTCTTGTCCGCCTTATCTGTCTGCTTTAGAATAAGTAAATCCTGAGATGGTATCATATGAAAAACGTCCCTGAAGTAGATTAGTACTGCTGTTTCATCATTGTCTAGAAACAGGAAAAGCCAGTAGTTCATAAGAGCAGAAATCTAGAAAGGATCATACACAACTTTCAAAAAAAGTGTGGTTCACCCTATCCCTTTAAACTTTTAAATCTATAGTTTTATTATCATCTCTAAAACATGTTTCAAAGACTTTTTATTACTGTAAGCTTATTTGGAATACATCTTTCTGTTTCTTGAACATAAGCATCACATTCCTGTTCATCATATGGAGTTGACATGATATGGAGGCCTATTTGACATATTAAAATTTTGTGTAATGTGGACTGGCAATTCCCTCACTAATCCAGAAAAGCAGCTCCTGCCTCAGAGCAACATCTGCTATGATGATGTCTGTCTACTTTGCACTAAAATTTCTCACAAAGAACTATAGGAAAATATTAATTCAATTTTGGACTTAGATTAAGATGATATTTAACTCTTTACTTCCTGTTCCATCAACCATAAAGTATAAATTCTTCATAGCACCTTTTTTGTTCTGCTTTACATGTTTTCATTTCCCTTTCAAGGTCAAATCAGCTTAAGTTTCAACCATTCCACTTCAGATCTTCATTTTTTAACTTCAGAACATTACTTGCTGATAAGTGTCAAGCTCCATCCAAGATGTCTATTTAGTTTGCTATGGAAACCTAGAAAGCTAGGAGGAAAATTATGTATGATTTAAACCTTGTATTTGAATAATTGGTGAGCCTAGAATGCATTTTTGACCTGTAGTCCTTCTGACTTCATAGAATACCTTTTTTAATTTAGCATGTTAGGAATTGGACTTTAGCCTCTTTAAATTCTAGTCCCATAATCCACAGTAACACTTTGTCAGTCAAATCCTCCTGGTTTAGCAACCAGTGTCTGCATATGCTTCCCATGATTTAGCAAGTTTTTGTGACAAAAATCAGGGCACTCTCTAATCTCAGGATTAGAGACCAAGTGGTATAGATTAAGCTCCTTTTTTACCCCAAGATCTTTCTGAAAAGGAAGTGATGTACATATTGCACCATTGGAATACACATCTCCATGATAGTTTTGCATTCTTTAAAATAACTTATATGCATCTCTCCTTTTTTCCTCACCCAAAACCCTCTGGTTTCCCATCTGAAGCTATTTCAGATTTACAGGTTGCACACTGAACATTTCATTCTATACTGTACTTGGATACTCTTCTAAGGCAGGACAACTTAACAGACTTGATTTTTTACAGTTTTTTACATTATATATGTGAGATGTTCATGTTGTTCTCCTTTTCTTTCTCTCTAAGTGGAGGGATCTTATCCTTCCTCCTATTTAGAGCAGACTGGCTCAAGACACCTGTTGTCAGAATGGGTGACAAACACTGTGCTTTGTCTGTGGAGCTTGCTTATTTGTCTCTTATTTCCTCATTTCCCTTAATCTAAATGGAAGGTCAGTTGTCCTGCTAAAACAGTGTTTATGGAAAGAGCAGCAGTCACAGATAGAGAAACTGTGAAAACAATTTAGGCCAAAGGAGTAGCTGCAAAGGGTAGGAAACTAAGTAGGACCTCATATTGACCAAGATGAGGGAGAGGGAGTTGCATAGAAGCAAAGGATGAATTAGGGAGACCTATGCTGACATTTCTGTAAAACTATTTGCAATGGGGTTTGTAGTATATTCTTACAATTAAGAATACTGCTGTTAATTAAGATTAATTAAAATAATTAAGGTTATTGCTCTTTCCTGCTTCCTGAACTAAAGGAATTCAGATCCTAGATGTTCTCATCTAGGTCCTGCAGGGGACTAGCCGGGACACTTGTGTGTTAGATCTCAGTTAAACATCCATACATAGTATGCATGCATTAACATCAGGTTCAGTCCCAGATACTAAAAATTCATTTGATTGTTGCTCATGGGTCAGTCCTGTGGAGGCAAAAGGGTGACTAGTTCCATCACTAATAAAACTCATCCTGGTCAATTTGTTTTCAGAGGAGTGGTATCAGCATTAATTGCTGCTTTTTTCACTGTCCAGGATGATGCCTATCTGGAGGCAACTTGTAGCAGCCGAAGTAATTCCAGGTCTTGAAAGTGACACAAGGATTGGTTTAGAGAGGCCAGGCTGCATAAAACTCCAAAGCACGTTGTGGTATAAATACCTTGCCAATATTTTGCTGGCTGCTTGTAAATAAAAGTTGCCATCAATTTTGAAAACAGATGGAGTTCACCTTAATGCTGCACTGGCATCAGATTAGCCATGAAGGAGTGGAGAGCTGTCTCATCTGATGGAGCTATTTGTGCCCATCGAGTCATCATGTGCCACTGTTTCCACAGCAGCACTCGTGTGAACTTCAGCCCATGAAAATCCTCTTAATGTGTGTTACAGAAATTTGCTTCTGTCTTTAGAAAATTTATTGATAAAATATCCATTTTATAAAAAGCACTGTAGTACCTGAAGACAGGGCTTTATTTTAGATTACATTGTTAATGTGATAGATGAAAAAAAAAATTAAAGAACAGAATTTAAATGTTAAGTAGTCTCTTCTATGACATAAAAATGTGCATGCTTGACCTTCAATGGGCTTTTAAACTGATGACTGAGTGCTAAAAAAATCTGAAAACCATCTCAAGACAACTAGTTCATGTTTCTTTACATTTTCAACTTCATGTTCTGAAAGAAACTTAAATAATAAAGGGGATTAAAGTTAAGAATATGAACACACATTAGTATTCTGACATCTATGTTTTCTAAATATTCTGAGCACTTAAAAAAAGGAGAATTTAATTGACTTTGGGTACATTTTTACCAAAAGCTGAAAAGGTATTTGCATCCCTGTGTAAACTATATTTCTGCAATGACACTTACTTTGATGAAACACAAATGAAATAAAATACAGTAATATTCTGGCCAGAATGTGTCATAAACCACAAAAATAGAGGTTTTAGAGGTAAAATCAGAAAGGAGGAAGGAACTCAGTATCTGAGAGGAAGAGCAAGAAATTCCCTGACTGAGGATGAGAGTTAGAGAGTTGGAGACAGAAGTAGAAGTGGCTTGGATTTAGACAGCAAGATATTATAACCAGGGATAATAAAATTGGAGATGTGCTGAAAAGAATGAATGTATGAATAAGTGAAGATTCATACAATCAACATGAGAAGAAAAGGTCATCAAGATATGGAATAGGTCAGCCTACATAAAACAGAACCTCATCAGAGCCTCTTGAGGACAGGCAAGCTGCATTGCTCAAGCAGTTGATCATTGTAGGTATCCTCTGTGGGCTTCATATTTGCCTCAAAGGAGTCTGTGAGAGGATAAATGTGTGAATTATTTTCAGTGAATTTATTGTAATAATAAAAGGAGCTTTAGTGAATGCATTTGCATGTGGTGGCTAAACAGATCTTCTGTGCCAGCAAAATCAGCCTCTGTGTATTGAACATCAAGTGGAATGTACATTTTGTTAGAGAGGAATCCAGGGACTGCTGCTGAAGAATCTATTGTATATAAACATTGAGCTAGCAAAAGACCCTCAGTAACTTGGCTCTAAAATCTGAATTCTTCACCAATTCTGAAAGAGCTGTATCTAGCAGTATCTATTATTACTGTGTGTGGTTAGTTAATGTTCTGAATAAATAAAGGCTTTTCTAGCTGTATCAGCATTGAACGTTGCTAGGCAGAACGTTTTTATCTATCACCAAATCAATGTTCTGAAAAACACAAAGGAGGAGGAATAATGAGTTTCAAAAAAATCACAGGTTTGTTTCCTATGGAAATCACTTTTGGTCAGGGAAAAGACCTTTTCAATTCTTCTTTTACTGTTTCGCTTCAGCATTTTTCAAACAAATGATTTTGGTTGGCCTCAGAACCAAAAAAATATCATTATTCACGCAACTCTGTATGCAGCTGTCATCAAATATCCTTTATTTGACAGTGCATATTCCCCATTAGTCAGTCAGCCTATGAATACCCCAGTTTTATTCACGCAGCAATAACTCCAAGCACCAATCAACAATTCCTGGCAAAGTCTAGCTCCATTTGGCAAATGATGACCTGAAGTCAGCATGATTCATGCTTTTGTGCCCACATAGTTCTACAAAAGCTTCACATGACACCCAGAGAAAAAAAGAAAAACTTCGATATCATGAGGAGATCCTCAGCAATGTATCAACAAGAGTGGTGGCAACAAACAAAAAAAGAACTTTTTCTCTGATTCCTATGAGTTTAACCATGATGTATGACAGGGTAGAGATGAAAATTCCAGTCTTAGTTTTGTTAGACAGTTTTCTTAAAACTGCTTTTTTTTTTTTTTTTTTAGAAAACTCACTCTATTAGCAGAGCTAAAGCAGTGATCTAGAACTGCAGGAGTCATCACACAAATGTTCCATGTTTGAAAGATTTAACAGTTACCAAATAACTATATCAATAAAATACTTTACTAGTATTTTTGAAAATACAATATTTATTTTTTCTTTTCAATGAAACAACAACAACAACAAAAAATCTGGATTTTTTTTAAATATTGTCTACATTCAATTCTATTCATTTCTTTATTTCAGGCTCATCGTTGTACCCTAAAATTTCAACACTCTGATGACTCATTCATATTTGATATAGACAGTTTTTAGTTTACTGTGGTACCAATTCATAAGACACGAGAAATATGGTGGAATTTGTCCATAACAGGCAGTTTTGTTAATAATATCAACAAAAGTTAAAATATGAACAGTCTGTAGATTTAGTTAGGCTTTTCTTATGGGTGAATCAAAATATGCAGAAGAGCATTACCAAAAAAATTTGCAATACCATTTTTGTAAGAAACATAATTTTTCCATAAATACAGAACCTTTCTTTTACTCTCTGAGAAGATTCAGATAGGAAAGAGCAATTGAGATGACACACTTGATTTATATCAGTGGGATGAGGTACATCCATAAATATGGTTCTATCATTATAAATAACTACTTACCTGCAGTTACCACAGAGTCCATGATTTCAAAATAATATTAAATTTTAATATTTTATTATATTATATATGATTATATATAATTATTATATATAATTATTTTAAATATATAATTATACAATTAATATAGAGGATTCTGTACTGAATCACAACTCATTTATTGGCAGCAGTGACTGCTGCACACAAACTTATTGAAAACTGCCTTTAAGAGCAAACAGCACTAAATTATAATTGTATATTTATTGTGGCCATTCTCTTGACACCTTCACATATAGTGGAAAAGGGAAAAAACACTTAAAGAGCTGAAACCTTATTCCCACTGCTTCCACTTTTGAAGGCAGAAAAACTTGCTGATATATACATGAAGCATGTGCTGTTGATCAGAGGCTCCAAATAAGGGCTCAACAACCAGATGTTTAAGGCACCAGACACATTCTGTTTCAAAAGTCTAGCCACTTGAAGCCATTTTGCATAATATTTTTCCAAAATTTGCTGTGCCATCTGCAGCTACCCTTTACAGAAGACCAAAATAACATATTTTTAAATTAACACATGTGTAAGAATGCTTGACTGTCACCTGATCTTTTAGCACTTCGAGGAGTTGCTTATGGTGACAAACACCTCTTTAAATCCTTTAACACTGTCATATCAACTTCAGAATAAAAGTGCAACAACTGATATCAGGAAACAACTTCCATCAGAATCCCAAGGGTTCACATACCCATGGTAGTATTGCAATTACATGGTAGGATAGTTCACTGCATTCACAGCTGCAGCTTTATTTTTGTAGATATATGAGAGATTCATATAGCTAAAAAACCCCAACACGTACACAGTAAACTGGTGAAGTTTAGCTGCCTCTTATTATATATTTTAAGCTTTGACTATTATCAAATCACCTTTGATATGTTTCTATTTTCAATAACAAAAAAAGTTATTTTTTCGTTTAATATTTTATTTAATTTTTATCAGATCACTTTAATGGCACTCTAGCTCCCCATAAAATCCTGAAAAAATTAAAACTCTTCTGAAGACAAATAAATGAAAGCAAAAGCTTCCTTAAAAGGAAGCTAATACTTAGAAGCAATTCAGGTTTATTCAATATTTCTAAAATTAGGACTATAAGAATTTAAGTAGATTTTTCACTCTCACTAGAGTATAATTTATGGTTTTTAATTAACATTCTTCCTACCATGACTTTATTATAAAGGAAAATGCAAAGGAACATCAGAAAAACTCTCACTCAGAAAAAATGATGCCAACTGTCAATTACTGATTTAGAGTGAAATATTTCTAATTATTTCTAGTATTCATTAATTGGTTTTTGCAGATAGAGACATTTTGCACTTGGACTGCCTTCATAAAGGTGGCTGTAATTATTCAGTTAAATAAACACCTTATACAACAGCAAAAGTAATTTTAAACCATGGGTTCTTGAGATATTTGCTGAGGCAGATGTCTGGCAGTAACTGTAAATGTGATGTACAGACAGGGATAGTACTAGACTTCAGAATACCACACCCACGATTCCTCATTATTCTTTCAGCAGGAGGAATTTTCAGGAAAAGAATACTGAAATAAAAAAGGCATCAAATTCTTTCAGTGGGATGAGGAAAAGATTGGATGGTCTTGAATTAATTTGTGTTATGATTTTGTTTCAGGAACACCCAAGTTCACCTTGGTCCAAGAAGGACTCTACTTTCCAGGCTACCCTGGGGAATTCGTGGAGCTGTCCCCTGAAGTTCTAACATAAGGCTATTTGCTCAGACTAACTTGGCTGACAAGACAGACTCTGTAATAGCACACCACACTTCAACTTAGTGATAGACCAAATATCCAAACTAAACCACTGAGAATCGTCAGGCACAGGTGACAGCTTCTGACTTGGTACAAAGCAGCTTAATTCCATTAAATCTGAAAGAGCCACGTTGCTTTATTCTATACCAAGAATTTGCCAGAACGTGTTATATACTTCAGTTCCTCAGAAAGAGCTAGCTGCGATAGCAGAAGTCCTTGCTGATATGAAATAAATCATAAAACAATTTTATTACATCAGTTCCGGACAACATTTGCTGTACCTCTTGACCACTCCAAAGCCCATAGAAGTATCTAGCAAAATAATGTATCTCAGTCTCAATTTATATACAAAAAATAAAGATGAATGCTTGCTGTCTCTTCCCTGAAGTATACGGCTGGATGGAAAACAAGGTTTCCATCTTATAATAAATGTCAGAGTTCTGTCATTTGTGTCCAGTTCCTGATGTGAACAAAATAGTCTTTCAAGAGTTCTGGGAGAGATGGCCAGTTTCAGAGGAGCTGATATTCATATCATGCATGAAATTTTAGTTTCTAATCTGTGCCTGAGGAACAAGGGACTTAATGCTTTATTTTCTATATCCTAAGCGAAAGCACTTAGCAAGAACTTTCTCCAGGGCAATTTGTCTGCAGACTTTTGCTCACAAAATCTGTCTGAGGTCCAAGAAATCTTTTCAGACAGATTTAACTTAACATCAGGATAACTTTGTAGAATATGTTAGTGTGATGGAATATGTTTTTTTACAATACATTTTTTTTAAAAAGGGTATTTCACCTCAAACACCAGTTCTGAGCCCTAATAGTGGTAGAGTCCCAGCTCACACAGGTGGCTTCAGGGATAGGTGATAGTGTCAGGGGCCTGAGACAGTATTCTTCAGAGAACAGGGATTTCCATTTCCAATTGGAATAGCACCTATGCCCACTGTCAGACTATGATCAGGCTCAGAATCTGAAATTATTGATGGCTAAAAGAAAGGAAACAGGCTAGATGCTACCTCCATGAGGGATTCAGGGTCTGATAAAGTAACACCCCTTATTTGCATAAAATTGTCTTGAACAGTGTGGTAATATCAAAGTTGGTAAGTAATTTTGTGACACTGAATCAGCATTACATCTGTGACAAAAAATTGAGGCAAAAAATATTTGAGAAACCCAGCAACAAGCTCACTATAGCAGATAATACTAACAGGGAACTCTCAGCTGAACTTGCAATATCCTAAGGGAGCATTTGAGAATCAAACTTACCCTGGGTTTCTCCAGAAATTTAAAGAGTTTTCCAGTTTTAAAATGATTAAAATATTTTTGGCAGGAATACCCAGCTTTCAATAGATAATATGATTTTTCCCCACAAACTATAATACGTGCAAAACTTTTAAAAGAATTTATCAGTCTGACTATATACACTTAAAAATAATCTTCCATGGATATTTAAATGTCAATTATTTACATTAAAAAAAATAACAAAACAAACCCAAAACAAAAAACTCCAAACCTATAAAGAATTATTATGGATAAGTCAAGACTGAGACTACTGGTGACATTTTAGTCTTTGGCTAAGGATTTGCAGGAGACTTCAAATAGATATTTATTTACCTTTATGAATCTCAGTAAGAGGGCAAGAATACGGCTCTAATGACAAAATTTCGGTTACACTCACTATCTTGCAGCAGATTTACTCCTAGATGTCTTCCACCAGGACAGATAAGCTCTGTGGAAAATATTTCAGCCTTGCACATGGGAGTTGATTAGTTGATATACTGAGTCATTTCTATCTGTAATGCAACAGTCTGATTTTAATGCTATCATATGACAAGCAGTGCAGTCACAGTTTACCAAAATTACCAGATACATCTTTACTGGATTTGTTTTTTGCTAGAATGTTGAAAAAAAATTTACTGTGCAACCTCACTCGTCAGAATTTCCTAAAAAGAAAAATTACATCCATTTATCATCCCTCAGCCACAGGTTTCCAGGTTCCTGGAGTCGTTGGGAATAAAAAGCTTCCTTTAGCACCTCAAGTGGACAGGTCAGAGTGCAAAGGAAGGGAACAACATTCATCACCAATTTAGTCCTGGAGGGGGGATTAACTTCATCAGAGAATAAGAACTGACAACTAACTCACCAAAGAGTAGAGCACGTGTCTGCTTCTACTGCTGCTACTTTACAAGTTGACCTTCACCCCAGCACTTTTCACAGCAGCAGGTTTGACAGATGAGCAATAATGAGAGTCCAGATAGTGCACAGAACAGACTGCTGCTGGAGCTGCACAAAAGCCAGTCATCACAAAGCACTTGCCTGGCAACTCTCAAAGGATGTTGCACTTTCAGTCCTTTGATCTTTTTTTTTTTTTTTTTTTTTTAACAGAGCAAGCAGAGTAAGGCTGGGACATTTCAGAAGCATAATCTGTGGTCTGCTTCACTCTTCCCTTTTTTCTGCATTCCCCTTTCCCCACTATTGCTCTTTATGAGGCAGACTGCATATATCAAACTTTGATAAATGACAAATAAATCCTGCTGTTCAAAGAATGACTGTGGAGTTAAGTTCATTTCCACAACCGTATCAAACTGTCAGATAATTTTTCACAAAAATTTCATAAGGAATTTTATACAAGTGCATATATATGCACACACCAATGCATTAAACACACACACACCTAGTTAGACAAAAGACATTACTGTAATGTGGATCTAGTTTATTTTCTCACACTGTAGAGATTTGACCCTTCTGTCAACTTTCTAGTATTTAGAGATCCACACCACACTTGCATATCTTGGAAAGGAAATATTCATGTCACACATGACTGCTTTGCTTTCTTTGGCAGACTGAACATGTTCACTTATCTTTTCCAAATGGTGGCATCATTTTAGTGCTGGATTCATTCTATGTAGTAGTTTACATTTTGAAGCAGTGTACAAACTTCAATCCTCACAGTGCCCTCATGAGAACTGAGAGGGAATGTTATCTCTGGTTTTCAGATAGAGAAGCAGAGCTTTCATGCCTACTTGAATCAAGCTGTAGTGGCTCAGTAAATTATTGTCCATTGGCTGAACTATGGTAATAACGTGAGTCCCCTTGAGCCCCTCTTATAATTAGTTAAATCTCAGTAAAAGACATCTAAATCACTGTACCATCACTTTAGATATGGCATAAGCTGAAAGTCCAGAACCTGCATGCAACTGCAGACATCCAGCTGCCACTATGTGATCTCATGTGTGCATACTTGAGGAATGAAATATGCAAAGAGTTTTCAACAGTGGTATCCAGCTGTCTAGCTCAACTCACTGATGGGAAAATCTATCCTAAACTGCTGGACTTTGCACTGGAAATGCTGAACATCTGAATCCTTCAAGTCTATTCTGTTGCAAGTAAGCTCTTGAAGAGAAATGGCAACAAAATTTTGTAGGCTTCTACTATCTTAAGCCACTGCAGAAATTTGAACCTTTAATAGATATCAAGTGATCCAGCTTTTTTCTAATACTATAAAATTAATTATTAATAAAAAGAGAATCAGCACTAATCTCTTGATTTCGTATTTCATTGCAAAACATCTGCACGTGTTCCATATGATTCAAGGCTTGCCAGAGACAAAAGGCATGATTTCTATTTGTCTCCAAGTAAAGGAGTAAAACGTTCAAATGTACAACTGGGAATTCTTATCTACCTTTTCTTTCTTTAAAGAGGAAAATAAATGCCTTTCATGAAATTATTTTATAATTTATACAGATACTTTAAAGTAGCTGGTAAAAGGTTGGACAGTTTTATTTCTGGAAATGACAACAAATATACAAATTTGACCTTCTAAGTAGTGATTTGTTACAAAAAGAAAAAAAAAAAGTTTGTTACAAAAAAAAAAAAANCACGGAAGCTGGGAGACAGCCCACTCTTGACACCGGCAGCCAGTGGAGCTAGTTAGGCTCGCCAGGTGTGAGTGGTCAAGGCTGCCGTGTCACATGTATAATTTTCAAAGAAAAGCATAGCCATTGCAACTAACATGTGATGTATAAAAACAAGAGAGAGTGATTAAATGAGGTAGGGTGGCATAATTATTGTATCACAAATATATGCTAAAACAAGAAAGCAAGTAATGTGCATTGTTAAGTGAAAAGAGTATGAGGAAATGTGCCCTGACTACATCTGCAATTGTTTATCAGAGTATAAAGGACAGAATGAGATTTAGATTCTGACTTGGAGAGAAATATGAAATGAAGTGATCTGTATTTACAAACATGCAAAACACACATAGAGGGTAGAATGCGCTGCATATATTTTACAGTCTAATAAATAAAGACATAGGGGAGCCAGGCATTCCTTTGCCATAAAAGACACTGAGGATGGATGTCATAAGGCATTTGTAGAACACCATGTAGGAGGCAGAACATTTTTATACAACTGAAAATTAAATGCCATCTAAAAGGACAGGACAGCCCTACAGCAAATTGACCCTTAGACAACTGCTACCAAAACATTCCAGTTGATGAAATCAAGCCAACATTAGAGTCAGCAAAGCAGCCAGACATAGAACTCACCAGAACCATGTCTTTTTTTTTTTTTTTCTGTTTTCTCTTTGTCAAGGTTACTTTCAAGGAAATGCATGCAATGTAAACAGGCAATGAATAGATTATAATTTTATGAAAGAGAATCAGATGTAAACAGAAGGAACTGTCATGGAACATACCAGCACATTAAAGACATGCACATCCTTGCATTAAAGTAGCAGGAAAAAATGTCAAATAAATTGTATTAGGATTCAAGTAAGATTCTTACCAGTGTTTAATATAGTAATAATGTTATTTTTATGGGTTTTGTGCTGTTTCATTGTGGTTTGCTTGGGTTTTTTACAGTATTAGACAGCTAAAGGATAGGATAAATCTGAATTTAGAGAAAATAGATTGTGCAAAACATCCAATCATTTTCTGGGATTTTTTTTTTTTTTTTTTTTACAAAATTATTTGATTTTTTAAGTCTAGATCAGGAATTGGGATAAGTATGATAAATTTGGATTTCACTAAGATGCTTTGAATGGGTCCATATTAGAAAATACTGATTCATACAGACAACATGAGGCTTTTCTTTTAAAACTGCTTAGTATGAAGTAACCTACTTATTGGTCTTTTGTAATCCTGTACACAAAGGATTAGGAAGTACTACAGGAATAACATAACATGAAAGAGAAAAAGGATGTCATAGAAGGCAGAAAGAAAATTCTTCAAGAAAATAATGGAGAAGGAAAGAATCCATATAAAAAAATTTTCAAATACATGCATTCAGTAATTAAGACTTTCTGTTAAAAGCAGAATCCATCTGTTGGAAGAGGCACAAAAGGAAATCCTGTCATACTTGTCACTATCATTTGTCTGCTGATTAAAAACCCCAAAACTAAGTGTGATTCTGAAATTAATCAAACTCATGTGTAAGGTGACTCTGTGGTAGACAGACTGAAGATTTAATACCACTTGAGAGGACACTGAGATAATTCTGCATATAAACTTTTTCTGCATATAAACTTTGGTCATCCATGAAGAGACTGTTGCTTAAGTCATGAATTGGGCTAAAGGGGTAAAGAATTTTAATATGCTTGTTGGCAGATTGTGCAACCAATTATATAAGAGAACACTAAAGATATTTATATATTCATGAGTTCAAAGAAGCATATGTTTGCTTTCCCTGTAAAGCATGGTGGGTGGATGTGAGTCAACTTCAGTCAGATGATCTGGTCAACTTTAATTTCCCCTGTGTTTACTAACACAGATTTCAAGTTCCTGACGGCATATTGCTCTTTCCACAGAACTCCTGCTTCATTCAGGGCACACAGTAAATAGTGGCACTGAATGAGCAATTACAACATTAAAAACTATTTCCATCCTTAGTGAAGATGCATTTCCATGTATTATTTGCAGCTCATCCTTTGGGCTTCTGCATTAAATACAAAACTGTTCACTTACACCTAGGGCTCTCCATTGTGTATTAATTTAAAGGAATATTACATAAAGATCACTCAATTAATGTTTTATAAGACCTTATCAATGAGTTTCATTTCAGTTCTGTATTTCAGAGGCTGAGTTACAAGAAAATAAGAAACTCCATTGAGTACTTGAGAAAATGGTGGAGTTTGCATCTAGATCCCAAAATACTACTATAACAGCAAAACTTCCTGCTTTGTGAATTAAACATCCCAGATTTCTAACAAAGAAAGCAATATTCCTGTCTAGTGACCTTAATTATAAGTGTATGATTCATTCCATACCACAGTCTCTGTTCTTGTATGAGGCACAGCCGTGAAAGATTACCAAGTAATTACGTGATAAAGAACTACAATACATACACAGGAGATGGTTGTATAAAAAAAAATTGAATGAAAAATCTTGTTCCACAATTTCCTGTCTTGATTGTTTCCTATAGAAATCCAGTAATCCCAAAATATATGTATAATTTATCTGAATCTCAGCTTGAGTTCAGGTAAGCATTTTTTGCTTTCCCTGGAGTTAAAGAAAAGCTTCTTTCCAGAATGGTTTTATATTAGCATTATATTTAGAATGATTTTGTTACTGATGGCTACTTTCAAGTATGAGCAAATATTTGAATTCAATATAATGGCTGGGCAACACATCCAGTAGAATACACATTAAGAGTATTTTGTCATTTGCTAACATTCAAACTCCCCTCTGATCCTTAGAGGTCAAAACTCATTTCCATGGGGAAACTAGCAGAGGCCTGAGTATTAAAGATCACTGAGGTTTAGAGCTACATAATCTTATTAGTAAAGACACCAGATTCAGATACAGTACTTTTTCCAGATACACCCAATTAACATTAAGCATAAGTGATGGGTAAATTGGACTGATTAATATTTTATATCAAAACTGTTTCTCTGTGTATAATTGGTTGTGCTATACAGTTTTTTCCCCAAAACCTACATGTTTGGTTTTCATGGAAAATGTAAGGATTTTTTTCTATGGAATGAATTAATATAGGAGATCTTATTTGGATGCCGCAATGCAATGCATCAGTTAGGTAAGTCTTAGATTCAGTTTTCAATTGGAGTTCATTACAAAAGTACTAATATTTGCAATTGATGAATAGAGAAAAGTGTAATACTGCCTTTATAGAGGAGTTGAGAGAAAAAAATTTATGGAATGGAAGCCACTGATAGACAGACATTAGTGCTTTTCTGTGAAGTTTTCACGACCCAGTAAGAGCTTGCATCATATGAATAATTTATAGAAATATTGTCCACTGAGAAATGTCATACTTCGCATGTTTTGGTACACCTAGGAAAAGGCATCCGTCCACACGTCCATTACCTTCACTGAAATTGTCTGTGAGTGATTCTCCAACTGCCCAGATTTGTTTCATCACTAAATAGTTCAAATGCCCTAAGGACATCTAGAAACAGCTGGATAGATGTGTAACAGAGTTTACCATGTAGAAAAAGGGAGCTATTTTGACATGCCTGCATTAAAAGAGGGCATCCCTTCTACTGAGAAAAAGCACTTGTTCAGATAGAATGAATTTGCTACTTTTGCAAGTACAGTAGCCCTAGGAATTTGTCTGGGGACAATCACATCAGTAAATGCAGATTTAAGTGATGTTGTGGTTTTTGGACTGGGTTGAACTTCTCATACAGGACAACACAGAAGGAGAGACTTGTCCACTCCCATCAACTCTGTCCTTTCCTTGCCTGTTTGCACATCACTAGTGATTTCCAGATTTCAGTTAAGATCTAGAAAATAATTTGGAAGAAAAAAGAGGTACTTTACATTCTCTGGCTGCTACCTAGTCTTAACCTCACCACTATATTCCTCCTCATACTTCTGCACATCCCATTATATCTTTTCGTACCACTTCTCTCAAGTCTCAAGTTACACGTATACTTTTATAAAAGAATAAACCTTTCTTTGAATTAACTTTAAAAAAACAGCTTAATAATAAGTCTACAGAGAATTCAAGAAGAAAAATAAAAATCTCAAACTACTGAACAATGTGTCTTTCTAACCATGAAGCCGGTTATTCACTAACAAAACCCAAGCTTTTGGCTTTTTCAGGGAAAGATATTGTTGGCCTCATAGTCATTACCATTTTAAAGAGAATAAAAAGGGATCCCTTGTAAATAAATACTATGCAGCTGTGGAAAATGGAAGTGAAAAATGCAGTCAATAATTTAAATAAACTAATATAAATAAAAGGAATAATAAATACTACTAAAGTGAAAGACAAAATTTAAGGGAGGGTAAATGCAATTGTGTCTTCTGAAAATCAGAGGAGAAATTCAAATTACTAGAACGTAATTAAAAATTCAGTGACTCAGTCTGCAATGTTTCATGAAGATGAGAAATTACTAAGCAAAATGTTTAAAAGCTTAGTAAAAGCAGTTCACTTTGAAATTGCCCAATCTTGCTATATTCTAAAAGGATAAAATAGAAAATTGATTATTCTTCCACTGAAGTCATGCAGCTTCAGGATGAAAAATCCTAAATTATATTAGAGAAGAGCAAGAACATTTGAGAAAAAGATGATTTTCATATAACAAAATAGGAGTTTGGAAAACTCTGACAAAAGTGAGAGTGTTATAAATTCAAAGACAGCAGTATTCTACTGTACTGAAACTGGCTTTATAGCTAATGGAAGAGTGTTTTCTGTGGGAAATTTAGGATTTACTCAGGTCAGTACAATTTTGCAATGAGACTATCTCTTGTCATTAAGTAAGCCAGTATCTTTTTGTTTGTAATGATAGTCCCTGAAATACTTAGTTTTATTTATTAGGATTTTCTTCCTTTCCAGATCCCTGTAGTAATAAGTATATCCCTAAATACTCTTGAAACTGCAGCATTAATAATTTCCTATAAGTATTCGCAAAGGCTGGGATTGATTTAACATAGAAAAGCATACATTCCTTAATTTATCTAAAGTACAAAAGAGCTGACTTCTTCCTGTGCAGTAAAGGCACCTTACTCTAAAGGTCTTCTTGGAAGTACTTTTGGCCATCTGCATTACACTGTAACACTGCCTTACAATCTTCTTTCAGGAACTGAAGAGGAAGAAATTGCTTGGTTTTGCTTAGCACATTGTTTTCATGCTTAGGCAATTTGATATATGCATTAAAGTTTATGTCATGAGAGGCAGTTATTTAAAATCTCATTATAAATACTTTGATGTTTCAGCAACAAATTTAGAAATACAGGGTTGTATCAATAAATATTCATTTTAACAGGGAAAAATAGACTTGAGATTCTAACTGGCCCTTGCAAGTAGAAATATGGGCTAAACAGCTTATAGAAAACCAGGGTTGTATTTGCAAAAGTGATCTTTAAAGTCACAGAACTATTCCAAGACATCATGGTCTCGTTTTCTTGACAAAAACTAGCTAGGTTTCAAACTTGAGCCTTCAGAGAACAACAACCATTTTATGAAGTTGTGTTCCTCAAACAGTCTTGGCTTAGAAAATGTCCAGGTTCAGCTGCCAAGTTGTGATCTATCATTTCCTTTAACCAGGCTTATTTTCAGAGTTTCTATCTCTGAAACAGATTGATGTCTGCTCAACACTTTTACCTGATCTCTTGTGTTTCTAAGACTTCAGTATCCTCTAACATACATCGTTACATTTGGCTAGGCAGATCTCCGAACAAACAGCAAAAAGGGACGTGAGATACTTCTGAAACCATGGACCTTCAGAAGTGGTCTGTGGTTGTTGCATCTTTGCTCAGCTTCAGTTTATGGAGAGGGGAGAAGGGTGAGGCAAGTGATTTGGCTTCATTTGCATTTAAGTAGGTGTGAAGCAGTGCTTGAAAGCCAGCTATGGTATAAGTTTTTAAATCACAAGTGGTTTGTGGTATCATGCTTTCTTTTCCCCCAGACTAGAGGTTGCAGCTAACCCAGCCAACCAGTGGATTTGTCAGGGAGGTGAGTGTTACTAGCATTACATCTCAGCTGCTGTCTCTGAGAGCTTTTTGCAGTCCATCACCGAGGCTAGAAGATGTTGCATGTTAGCCTGAGGGGACACCAAAATAAGCACAAGAAGGTCTGATCATCTGAACTGCATGAAGATTATGGAATTAAACTCAGAATTCAGAACACATCTGATCAACAAGAGTCTAAATGGGATCATTGCCTTGGGGAGACTGTCACCCTTCTCTGCTGCAGACTGACATGTTTCGGCTCACAGTCTTACAATTTTATTTATGACAGTTCATTGCTGCTTATCCCTGTCCAAAATACATATGTGGTGGTAGTGGAGAAATTATTGACTTGCAACATCCCAAAGAAGTCATTGTTCCTGACTTAACCATGAAGAGACCTCTTTTGTGGTACTGTGCCTTTCCTTTTGCTTCTCCATGCATCCTCACTCAGCGGTCCAAGAAAATTCACAGGTAGATACTGAAGCATTTACAACCCCAACTTAGACTGAATTTTAACAAAATCTGCACACTAACACACTATGCAAAGTGCACACAAAGACTGGCACTCCCACTGTCTTGCCTTCAGCTGACAGGAAGTATTGTCAGAAACTCCTACCCCTTAGGCTTGTCTCCACCTGGATCTCCAGCAAGGCTCTTCTGTTTCTTAGCCAAATGGTGCCAAAAGCATGACATTTCTCCTTATATTTTCAGGACCTCAGACCATGTGTTTGAAACATAGAGATTTCATTAAATTATGATGATAGCTTTCATATCTGTCTTCTGAAAATTCAGCAAAGAGCTGATATGCAAACGCAATAGAATCTCACCAAAAGCCAGGCAGAGAGAAATAATTTTCCTCATGTGGTTGCAAATAGTAATTTCTTATTTCTGTGGGCTATTAAAGAGTTAGGATTCATGCCTGCATAACAAGGAAGGGATATAACATCAGATAGAACACCTTGCAAAAATGCAATCTGACTTGAACCTGTACAGAACTTGCATTTTATAAATTATTTTCTAAATCCTGAAACTGTAAAACAATGCAACTTTTCTTCTTCTCACACATAACTCATGTCCTTTGGATGAGAAGCAGTACTTTCCATGGGAAAGGAGTTCAAAAAAGCTGAGAAATTTTGGAACCAAAATAAGATTAAGGGCATTCAGGATGATTGGTTGCCTTGGCTTATCAATAAATTGTTGAGCCATCAATAAAGAGGATTAGTCATCAGGTTCTCTAATTAACTAGGGATGCCTCCAGGCAGGAAACTGATAAAATTAGTCAGGTGGTAAATGCTCAAGTCATGCTCAAAGCTCAGAATCTTTGAGATCTCTAGTTCCCTGTTGGGATCTAAAGAGAAGTAAAATTGGTGTCAATATAACTTGGAAATTACTATCAAACCTGCACCTGGTGGTCAGGTATTGAGGAAATGGGAGCTCACAGAGGTAAGCTGCCTCCTAAGGACGTAGATTTTCATTCAGTAGATTTTCATTAATTATTAATAATAATTAATATTATTAATTATTAATTAATTGTTAAATCAGCATTTCCCCCACAACGATCTGTTCTGTCACACAACTTTGAAACAACAGCAAGAACAACTGAGACTCTGGAATTTCAGCTTCAAGTATTTTTCCTGAGGGTCTTGTTAGGGCATCAGAGAAACAAATACTAAATGCGTAAAAAGATGGGTTATTTGGAAACTAATGAGTGGGAGCAGAAATTAAACTACAACCCAAAATCTGTGGCAGTCAGATATCTTTTTTAGCCTGGAGTTGTATTGATTGGCATTGTTGGGGGATGGAGCTGCTGGCAGCACACTGCTTTCCTTTACAGCACAAGAATTCACAGACTTTGTAAGTAGAAAGCAGATAAGAGACATGAAGAAAAAAACAATGTTTTCTGATGGATGTTTTTCCACACCCCAGTTTTCACTTGCTACAATACAAAAAACAGGGTGCACAAGGTTATACGGAAATAAATGTCAGTTTAATTCATATCAAATGATATGAAAAGGAAAGACATGAGAGGAAAGAAAATGCCCTGCAAGTGAAAAAATTGGCATCCACATTTATAGCAAAATATTTAAGAGAACAAAACAAGGAGAGCTCTTGATCTGCAAATGCTCTACTTACAGATGCTTTATCAAGAAGATTATTTTGCACCAAATCTCTTCTGTGTCAAGATGTTTATGTCTTTGATGTGATTTCTTCTAATAATTAGGTATGTTTAGTCAAACAGAAAGGTGAAAGGTAAGTTACATCTTGTGAATCTGTAGTTTTTACACAGTGAAAAACCTATCTAAGGAATTCAAGAGTAGAGGACACAAAGAATTGCTACTAGGTTGAAGTAAAATGTTAAATGCTGCTCTTTTTTGAGCCACAAAATCTTAGGAGGCTGCTCTTATGAGCTGATAGTGTATTGTTGTATGTCCTAAGTACATCACAGTGGTGTGGAAAGTCATCTTTCTGTTTAAACACCTTTAAACAAACCCCAAAACATATTTGAGACAAACATTTAAAAAGCCCTTAGACAATCCTCAGATGTGTGTTGCAGAGTTACAGCTCCATTTCAGTACAACAATTCAGTTATTTTGATACATTTCCACTTTCTGGACTTAAGCTGGATACAGGGAAGGTTTTACAGGAAGCAAGAGAGAAACAAAACAGGAAGCAAGAAACTGATGTGTTATGCCAGGATATTTCTAAGCCACAGTTCTCTTTTCTTCTTGTATCAAGTGTTTCCATGTTAAATGCAGGATCAAAAGGTAGTGTATGTATCAATGTATGTTGTATGAATGTAATGAACGTGAATGAATGTAAATGTTATCACATGGACAAATGCTATAAACTGAGTTCTATCAGTCAATTATAATTTTCTCTATAAGTCCAGATTCCCACATGTAAGACTAAATATGCATCCCTGGACAGTTCTCTATGTAGGCGAATTTCCTCAGGTTTCCTTAGGAATGTTCACTCTGGAAATTCCAAAGAAAACAAAAATGCACCATCAGTTCACTTGGACTTCCAAATATAAAGCATTTGGGCTACACTCTATGAAAATCTCTTGATTTCCATAGTCCCCCAAGAAAGGAACACAGCTAATTGACGGGTTAGTCCTAAAGCATGCATGCCTACTGCATGTTCAGCACCTGGGACAGGTGTGCATCCAGACCACTTGCCTATTCATGGTCCATCTATTCCACTCATTTGGGTAAATCAGATTCCTTGCTTGCATGCAAATCTATAGTGTTTCTGTCAGAACAATCCTTGCTCATACATGATTTTATGGGACCCCACAGTCATCAGCTACCTTCTAACTGGCTGAGTAAAGACAGAAATGTTTTGATTGGGAAAGGGTTCTAGTTGAAACTTGTCAATATTTTGAGACTCAAGCAATTACTAATTATATTTCTATGTAGTTTAAAACAATTTACACTGAAATGCCCAAATATGTACCTCCAACATTAATAGATATTCTTATCAGGTTTACAATGTAGGTATTTGATTTAAAATAGCAATGACTGCTGAAAGCCTGTCCAGACCAGGGATGTTATTTTTGCTGTTACTAGAAAGAAATATATGGCAAAAATATCCAACAGAAAAAAGATTTCTTTTTTAAGTTAGGGGGGAAAATGCTGAGAGCCATCCTTTACTTTTGCTCTGTTATTCATCTTATTTCCTTTACAAATTTTATCCTTCAGTTAAATTCTCTTCCGTTCAGTTGAATCATCGTAATGTCCTTTATTATTTTTTTTCTCCCCTCTTCTTCTCTCTGAATTTGTTTTTTCTACCAGCTTCTCTTTGCTCATTCTGTTGTGTTCCTCGAAGAGCAACCCCTCCTGTTTCAAGCCTTATCTTTCCTCTTCTCATTTCTCTCCCTCTCTGTGAAAAAACTCTGTTATCTATACTACTCATACCATTGTAGGCTGAGAAATTATTGGATCAGGCAGCTGCCTTTACCATTTTTTTCACGTTGTCTTAACTTCTCTTATCTGTCCCTAGCTGTGATGGAATGAGAGAACACAAACCAGATCTGAGAAGGGGTAATGAGAATAAGCTGAATCCTGTTTGGCACAGCAGTCACTAAACAGCATTGTGATGAGTGAAGAAATTGCAGAACAACCCATTGCTTCTTGCCTAACAGCCTTATTTCCACACAAGGTTTCAGGTAGGTCTCTGAGAAGGCCTAATGACAGAAACAAAGGATAAAGATCCATTTAGAATATAAAATCTGTGCTACACCCATTGATAAAACCAAAATACTTTGGAACTCATCCTTTCATTACTGGCTTGCAATTTGGTACTTCTTCAGATGTTACTTGGAAGCTTGTTTATATTCCCAGCTACAGCCACAGTAAAAGTTATTTGCTTCTCTCTCCAAAGCTTGCCCCTGCCATTATCTCACTCCAGTTTTGTTTTGCTATTTCACACTGCCACCGTATATTTAAAGTTATAAAATCACTGTAACCTCTTGGACCTTGAAAGAACAACAGATTTTGAAAATGCTAACTACATGCTAGTACACTGAAGGATCACTGAAGCAATCTGGAGGTGCAGTAGCTCTCATTTAGGTGCAGTTCATGCAGTCTCACTTTCTCAGAGTGCAACTGCAACCCATCTCTGGGGAAAACACACTTTTGGTAATGGCACAGGAGTAAGGGAGACCCCATGAGGGTCTCTTTCAGATATGCAGAATGAGGAGGAAGAGACCACACGTTTAGGTACATGTTAAAACATGAGTAATAAAAAAGACAAAATATAATTTCAGAAGTGTTAAAATTGCTGGGAAAGAACTAGGAAGGAAAGCCAGGATTCAGGTACAAGATTTAACTTTTTCTTAGCATATGCTATAACTATTCCTTCAATAGACATGACTTCACAACATCAAAAGGCTCTTCTAATAAGAAAAAAAAGTAGATAAAAAAGGAAAAAATGCAATGGTATAAGAAACTCTTTAATTTGTTTACTCAGTAGTACAATTTAGAAGGAAAACTATATAGTTCCTAGGCCAATTTGAATAAAATACAAGAATTACATAAGCATGATAATACTTTATAGTTCGAGACTGTCACTTCTAACCATCAGCTTTTATCACTGCAGGAATGCATGTGGTGGTCCTGAATGTTTAGAAGAATAAACTGACAAACTGTTACAGGAAATAAATTAGCAAGGTTCCTTTTTTAACAAATTAGTTTGTGAAATGTAAATTTGACAAATAGACTACTGTAAGGCTCTTACAACGAACTGGAAAAATCAGGCACATGAAAGACCCTTTTTATTTGTAGCTCAAACCCCAGCACCTGCCCAATTATCTTAAGGAATACATTTGAAAAGAATAAAGCATCTCAGAATGCGCAAGCAAACCCAGTAGCTGTGTGATTCATATTGCGTCTCAGCAAACTCTTGTTTGCTGTACATATGTCAGGAGTTAATTTTCCTGTTGCTCTCAAGAAACTATCTTTATATTATTATTATTTTTTTTTTCCTGCTATCACAGATCCCAAGAATTTCAGTTAAAGATGAGGAATCTCTGCTGGGTCCATATAAAACAAAAAGACAGTGTCTGCTTCTGCTTCATGAGAAGAAAGTCAAGGATGCTGTCAAGGGAAGACAAAGATGCATTAAACAATAGCATTCAACATGTAAATGGTAGGGCAGAGTGCTCTGAAGCATCTTTGTCATCAACAGTTTCTACAAAACTCTCAGCCACGGTAAATTTAATTCAGGGATGAGAGAAAGGTTAGTTACATGGTACCAGTGTGAGCTCTTTTAAAGCATGAAGTGACGCGGCCTCGCCCTCCTCTTGTCCACCACGACTGGCCCGACTAGCCCACGAGGGCGAGGCTCGGCGCCAGGAGGGGGCCGTCCCCTGAAAAGATCTTCTGTCGGGAGTACGGCTAGGGCTCCAGGAGCCCCGAACGAGAGACGCGCGTCCAAGGACCACAAAGGATCGGGCGAGACCTTTTGATGGATCCACAGGGTTTATTGATCGAGGGTAGGGTGAGGCAACTGGGTCGCAGAAAAGGGAACCACCAGAAGGCGAAAAAAACCAGGCAAGCAGCAACTTAAATACAGGACCTCCCCTATGGGAGGGTACAAGCTAACAACCAATAGGAACAGCAGGTGGGAGGAACCCAAGGAGGAGACAGTGAACCAATTCACCAATGGGGTAACACTTGGGCGGGGTACAGAACACGGGGACAGATCACAAACATAGAAAACACTAACTGACACGGAACATTCTAGAATATCGGGAGGGGCCAGGGAGGATTGACATGGACTAGGGAGTGGTTTGAGGGAGAAGGACAGGGAGCATTCTGGGTATATGGGAAGGCCCGGGGAGGATTGACAACTAACTGTGAGGGGTTTGGGGAGGTGCAACAGGGCAAGGGTGGGAAAGGGAGACCTGGGGCAGACCATTACAAAAGGGGGGACATCAGGGAGAAACCATTACAATTCCAAATAAAATCAACTTACAGTAAACTTGTGCACCACAACATCTCCCCCTCTTCTTTTTTTATGACGGGGGTGAGGCAGTGTCCACGTCTGTTTCCTGTTCTGGGATGTCTGCACTCACCCACCAGTCTGGCTCTGGGGCGGTGTTAGCCACATTTACGTCTACCGAGGGGGAGACAGCGCGGAGCACAACAGCTTTAAAAATGGAAAGGGCAACAGAAATAAGGAAAAGAATGAGTACAACAAGGAGAACCGTTTTCACAACTGATGCTAACCACCCCGAAATCCCCCAGTTCTTGAGAGTATTATTCATCCAGTCCTCGGACTCCTGCTTGATGTCGTTGACAAGTCCTTGAAGTTGTTGTATCCGGGAGTGGATGCTGTTGCTTTTACTGGACAGGTTAAAACAGCAGAGTCCCTCAAACTCCTCGCACCCATGGCCGTGCGCGAGAAGAAGAAAGTCGATGGCGGCCCAGTTCTGTAAAGTCTCCTTCCTGGTGATTTCCTCGTCTTCGAGGAGGTCGCTAAGGGCGGCTGAAGTAAGGTTCGCTTGTTTTGCCACCCAACACTCTAGGTGGCCCAATTCACCTAGAGCCTTGGCTGCCGCCACCCAAGGCAAAAAGACTGAGACGGCAAGCCTTTTAGATTTCGACCAATGAAAAATTTCGGAATCACAATCTGAGTCCAAATTCTGCAAGCTTCTTTTTTGAATGGCCAATGTGCTATTTTTACGTTTCCAATTGTTAATTTGGGTTTTGTTGGGCGAAAACAACGCCAGCCTCCCAAGTGTACACGGCCCTCCGAGAAGGCGAGAGGGGATGCCTGCCCATGCTCGGTCGCCACAGAGGAGGAAGACCCCTTTGTCCAGTTGTCGAGGTTCCACAACAGGGGCCCCCTCAATCTGGGCGGTGTTGTTACACCACTGCGCGGCAACATAATCAGGGGAATATTGGGCAACTTTGAGGTAGAGATCAGGGCAAGAGGGAGGACGGTAGTGGTGTTGAGAACAAAATGGGGCAGGGGAAGAACCTAATAGTTCAAATTCTTGAGGTTCCTCTTTTGCTTTGGGAAGGCCCTTGGCATAGCTGGTGTCTGCTCCGGACCATTTNAGTATAGCTGGTATCTGCTCCGGACCATTCCCGCCACAAGAAGAGGGGGTTGACCACAGGGAAAGTGAGGGAGGGAGGCCAGCCGCGCAGCAGGTTCCGAGCATTAAATCGGTCTTTGAGGTTGACCAAAGACCTGGGATACTCCTCGGGGCTAAACGGGATCCCCACCAGGCAGGTTGACATGGGATTGTCTACAGCCGCCATCGACAAACATAGGTGGTCTTGTTGCACGGCCTGGGCGAGGGTGGTCCAGACGTTTTTCTGCGGTTGAGGGACTATCCACTCCCGGGAGAACTGGCTGATGCTCAAGATGGTGATGAGCTGGAGGATCATCCTTTCGGGGTTCCGGGGGGTCAGCATTCTACAAAATAAATGCATTAGGGGTTACTCAAATAAATCATCACAAAAAGCAAAAGGAGACTGGTCTGCCACCAGATCAGGGGGAGGAGGAGAGCTGTTCGACTCGCAGGGGGGTTTGCTGTTCTCTGGGGGGTACCGGCGACGTCTCAGGGCGGCGTAGGTGACCTCTTTCCGGCCTGGCTCTGACTGAACGGCTCGTGGTGGGAGGTATGGTTGGACCCACCGCTGAAGGACCCACCTCAGCCCACGGGGC
>VWZS01009399.1:423297-470937 GCA_013397075.1 Rhabdornis inornatus | reverse complement strand
AGCCCTGGGAGCATCTCCATGGTCATTATTCACTTTCTCAGCTCTTGCAGCATCAAGTGTCCTGTTCTGACCTCATGTGGGTGACACCAGGTCATTTCTGGAGAGCAGTGTCCTGTTTCCAGCACGTGTCACCTTTCCTGGTGACAGGGCAGGCAGGAGTGAGGAGTCTTGCCCAGTTTGGGGAGCCTGCTGTGTGATCCCAGGCCAAGCTTTCCCTGTGCCCTTGGACAGAGTTAATGAAGTGACTGTTTTGTTGTGTTGGTCAGAAGTTTATGGACAGTGTATGGTATAAAGTGCATGCTGCAGGCAGACACATTCCTCACATTGCTGTGTTGTCAAAGGGCTTTGGGCAGGGAGTGCAGTGGATCCCAGTTTTGTGCTCATGCCATTGGAAACAGCTCTTTTCTATAAACAAAAGCTGAGCCCAGGTTGGCTTAACACACAGAAATATAAATTCCTGTTAATTGTACTGACTCACATGCTGAGGTTGAACATCAGGCTGCTGTTTTTTCCACCTTCCCCATCTTGCTGCTGCTGCACTGAGACAACTCCTGAGTTGCTAATCCGATTTATACCTATAACATAACATCACATTGTTATTTGCATAATCACTGGCTGTGGCCAGGGGACTTACCAGAGTGGGATTTGCTTATTTGAGCCTGAGTCCATCTCTGTTGGGTTTTATGTGATGAGAAATTGCTTTCTACAATAGCTCCAATTGTCCTTTTATATCCAAGCCATGATTAGGATCCCCTCCTCCCTCTGTGCATCAAACAGTAGCTGGGGTCTTTGGGGTCTTTTTTTTTACCAACAAGAAACTGGAATCAAAAGTATTGTTCTTGTTGGATGTTCTATTTTCTGTGGCTTTTCTCTATAATTTATTTTGTAGACTGCACAGAAGCGGGACTCTAACCCTGGCTGCCTTTCCCACGCATACTGTATGTGGGATTTTTGTTCTTCAAGAAAGTACATTCCTGAGCCACTCTGCCATTGTGTGAGGCTGTGTACTGTACCCTGCAGCTCCTGGGCCCGGGGCTTTGGGAATGGTAATCAGGCTTCACTATGGGAGCGTCTGATCCAAACTTAGGGCTCTCAGGGAGTTATCATGCTAATGCTGCCCTCAGTAGCTGACCATTCACTTGTGCTTAGTTGCATCTCAGTTAGCCCTAAAACTATGGGTTCTGTGAAAGAAAACAAGTGTGAGACTGTTCTGCTGGAAATCACCAGCACCCCTTGGGTGCACTGGACTCACTTGCAGAGAATCAGTGAAAATCTGTGTGTCTCTTTAAGGCTCCCTTGGGAGGTGTTGCCATGGCACAGAATCACTCTGCTGTGCAGAGGTGAATTTTGGTCACAGTGACAGTGGCAGTGCCAAAGGATGTGCTCAGAGCTGCCAAGCTGCTTGTTCCATGTCTTGGATTCCACTTCAGTGGTTTTACATGGGAGCTGGAGAGGGTTTTACCCACATATCTGTGAGCTGCAGATCTTTATTTGAAAACACAGTAGACAAATAGTTAAGAATTTGTTCTTTGCTCAGTCCAGGCTGATCCTTTAAACTCTGGTAAATGGATGCCCTGGACTAACTCATCTGTGATGCTAAGTCTCTGGAATGAGATTCAGGTTTCCCTGAATTTGCCAGCTCATGGCAATGCTTTAAAGTGTTGGGTTTTTTTTGTTTTGCTTTTTTTTATTTCCCCCCTCCCTTCCCCTTTTTAGTGGAGAGATGCTGAGAGTAGAAAAAACATGTTCTGTGTGGTCCTTTAAAAAAAATAGAAGAATTTCCTTTCATATATGCCATGAAGTAAGTACTGGTTGGAGCAGTTAGGAATTGGGAACGTGGAGAATGAATTTAAAAGTTCTAAACTCAGAAAATGATACACATTCAAGTGTCTTTATTGAGTGCAGATTTCTTAGACATGGGGTTAAGAATGTGCATTGCCGATGTTCAAAATTTCCTTACTGTAAGCATTTGTCATTTTTTTACTCCTTTTCTCTATCCCATTATCTCAGTTGCCATGAGATTTTAAAGGCGTCTCTGGCTGGGTGACTGTTTCTCCGCATTCTACAATCCCCAAACTGAGAGCTAAATTAAAAGGTCAGTACTACCTCTAATTACTTAGGCCATCCTGGCCTTGAGCTCTGCACCTAAAGCACCCCTCCTGCCAGAAAGGATATTTGGAAGGAACTAAGTGATGACTTCAGTTAAAAAAAAAAATTAAAAAATTAAAAGGTTCCAGAGTTTCTCACTCTGGAAGACATCCTTGTGCTGGGTGTTATTGGATGTGGCCATGCTGCACTCTTCTGATGAGAACATGAACAGCACAGGATTAATCCTTAAAATTACAGAATCACAGGGTCTTGGAATGGATCTTAAAGCCCATCAAGTGCCACCCCCTGCCATGGGCAGGGACACCTTCCACTGTCCTAGGCTGCTCCAAGCCCTGTCCCGCCTGGCCTGGAACACTTCCAGAGATGGGGAGACCACAACCTCTCATCTCAACTAAGAAATGGAGGGGGATATTTAATGTTATCTTTAACTTCTTTGGTAAAGCTGCTGTATGTATGTGACAAGCACATATATTTGTTTAAGATGGCATTGTCAGACGTGGGTTCTGAAACCAGGTGTTGCTTCTTTATTTTAAATGTCTACAAATATCTTAAGCAGCTCTGAAAAATGTGGCTGCAATGTGCTAACGTGACAGAGCCATGCTGTGTGAAAATACTTAAGAAATTCATTTGGTTCCACTAAATGAATCCATAGAAAGTGGTAACATGAAGAACTTGGCAAATATTTGCATTTCCATCATATTGCCCTGTACCTCTGACATTTTGGGGTGAATGTTTCTCTTCATCCATTCCCATATGTTTCTGCTGTTGTAGCCTTGCTGTGCTCAGTACATCTTAATCCTTTTAGGGATAAATGCTGTGGAACTGGGACCTTTCCTTTGGAATTATTTGGAGCAGCTGGGACATGGTAACTTTCAGTTTAGTGGAACAATCTCCCTTTCCTGTTGATTTATTTATTGTGGAGAACTAGGGTAGTTGTCACAACATCTGAAGCAAGAGCAAAGAGAGCTTTGTCTCCCTGGAGTGTGTTAAAGGCTGCAGGGTCAAAGCTGAGATGGACCAAATTTCTTCTGCATTGTGCTCCTTCCAGGAGAGTTCCTGGGCAGTAATTCCTGAGAGCAGATGCTGATGGAGCCATCATCTTCCCCAGGGAGCAAGGATTTTTGTGGGACACTTTCTTTTTAGTGCTGCAGAGCAAACTCTCTGATGGAGTGGATGCTGAGCCAGCTCTGTGTAGTGAGTTGGTACCCAAAATTTGGGGTAGCTATTGATGTACATGAGCACTCACTTCAGACATCTTCATTCCTTCTCGTGCCTAGTGAAGAAATTACTGCTCCCTACAGAGTAATGACTTCTGAAAGATTTCTGTTCCCTGCTGCTCTCCAATGAAGCAAAGCTTTAGGGTTTTGGAGAGCTCAAAAGGGGTTTAGATTTTTTTCCTCTCTTTGTATTTTTTCCCCTCCTAGAAAATTGAGGGGAAATGAAGATGATGTAAAGGAAGGACTGTCATGGAAACCAAGCAGCATTTGGAATCAGCTCTGCTGTTTTTAGAAACAAGGCCATGTGCTGATAGAATCCAGAGCAATCTCGTCCCTCCAAAGTGGTTTTGGTGAGAGACTTGACAGTGGAAAATGAATAAATGTTAATGCCTGTCTAATAGTTATTCTTGCTTTGTGATAACCTTGGATCAGATTCCTGCCTTCAGAAATCTCACCTGGATTCAAGCACCTGCTGAGGTGTGTCTGAAAGCTCTCCTCCTGCTGCTTCTGACTTACTCTAGGATGCACAAGAAACCCTGGAATCCTACCAGTAATCCCATGGCCATTGGGATTACTGGTAGGATTCCAGGGTTTCTTGTGCATCCTAGAGTAAGTCAGAAGCAGCAGGAGGAGAGCTGTGGGTTCTGCACTGGTTCAATGTTCTCCCCTGTCGAGGATACCAAGGTGGAAACTTCATCACATCATGTTCACTGGACTGTTGTGTTGAACTTTACATGTATTTTCAGATTGTGTTATGTCTCTGCATGTGGGGGAGACAGGTTGACATGTTTTCTGATAAATGCAAGGAGACTTCTTAGGAGAAAATCCTTTCATATTATGCCATGGAATTGTTAGATATAAATTATTTATGACTAAGGTTTTGTGTGCTAGAGAGCACAAAGCTGAAGTTTTCTAATCATGTCTATAAATAAAAAGACTAGAAATTTCAAATGCTTGAAGTTAAACAGCCTGATTTGTGAGAGCTCTCAGATTCCACTCTTGGATTCCCAGGGAGATTAGGAGCAACACTTGAACGCATCCAGAAAAGGGAGTGGAGCTGGGAAGGGTCTGGAGCCCCAGGAGAGGCTGAGGGAGCTGGAAAGGGGCTCAGCCTGGAGAAAAGGAGGCTCAGGGGGGCCCTTGTGGCTCTGCACAACTCCCTGACAGGAGGGGACAGCCGGCGGGTCAGGCTCTGCTCCCAGGGAACAGGGACAGGAGGAGAGGAAATGACCTCAAGTTGTTCCTGGGGAGGCTCAGGTTGGATATTGGGGAAAATTTCTTCCTGAAAAGGGCAGTCCAGCCCTGACACAGCTGCCCAGGTCAGGGGTGGAGTCACTGTCCCTGGAAGTGTTCAAAAAACAAAAAATGTGGATGTGGAACCTCAGGACATGGTTTAGTAGTGAGTGATGGTCTTGATCTTAAAGGCCTTTCCCACCCTTAACAATTCTGTAATCTTGTGATCCATGGGAGGCTTGGACAGGCAGACAAACTTTCTTCCTCCTCCCTAGTGGAAGGGTTTAGTGAGATCTCCCTGCCTGGCAGTCCCTGCAAGTATCTGTGACAAAATACTGACTTTCTGCAATATTGTCTCAACTACTACTGATTACAAGTGCAGCTTTTGGAAGGAGAATTTCTTGGTTCAGAGTGAAGTGAAGTGGTGTCTCTCCAAAGCAAAGGTAAGAGGCTTAGATTTCTGATAAATCAATTCTCTGAGTTGTGGGTAGACCTCTAATTTGTTTACCAAGTTTTGGACCAGAGCAGATTGATACAGCAGTGACATTCAGCTGTGAAAATGGGACTAAACAATTTGCATAAACAGATTTGCTCTGCAATTACCAAGTTTCCACAGCACAGTGATGCTTAGAGAATAGGGAAGTGAGAAGCCACTGATGATGCCGGGTAGCTAATTTTTGGATGTAAATAATCCAACTGTTTCAAAATTATTTTTAAAATTAAATTACTGTGACACAAAGCACAAAAGAAGACAAATCTCATTTGGAGGGTTTTGTTTGTGTTTTGAGGGGAGAGTGACCTGCATGCTACATGCCAAGTTTTGCATCAAAACAGGTGCAAAATAGTGTATAAAATCTGTTTTATGTAGTTGTGCATCTTTGGTTTGAATGGAAAGGAGTTGTGGTTATTAAGGAGTAATATAGTTTCTGAAATTGCAGTAAATTCCTTTTTTGGTATCTGTCTCTTCACCAAGTTTTTTTTCTCGTGTTGGTACCTCTTAGTAAGGATTTGAGCTTGCACAAGTTCTGTGCCCTTACCTTTCTGTGCTTTTGCCTCAGCTGTGAGCCTTGGAGAGATTGTTGTTCTGCAGCAGTCCATGGAGCTTAGATCTGATTGGAAAAGCCCCCAGAGTTAATTACTGCCTTGCATCTCATTGCCATCCAGTTAACTAGATGCTGGAAATGGGAGAGGCAGAAATCCAGCTCAGTTTGGATTTAACTCCACTGGGAAGGAGAGGATAATACAACTTTTCCAAGACAGGTGCTGGCATTTCAGGCTCCTGGAGATGTGAGTTTTGCCTATGCTATGAGTCAGATCCAGGGAGGTCTCTGCCCACTGCTGCAAACTGGCTTGAAGCCCACATCTTCTGTCAGATTGTTTATCCATTTTTATATCCCACCAGCTCCTAGTGCTGATGGAGAAGAAAAATTACTTTTCTTCCTACAGAAATTCTGTAGCTTAGAAAATGAAGCAAGCACATCCAGCTTGGCCTAAAAGCAGCTTATTGGAATGGCACATTTATTCTTCTAACTAGTTATTTTCTTATGTAAAATTGATGACCCTCTTAATGCTAAAGTTCACAATGAGACTCTCAAGTGTCCTATTACATCCCGAAGTGATTGTGTGCTCAGTAAGTCAATCAGCCCAGGGTAGGTTTATTGAAGTGTATAAATATTGTTCCTGTTTTCCTCTGGCTGTGCCTGTTGTGCAGAGCTGTGGGACGGTGGGGTCAGAGCACTGGCTGTGGTCAGGGCTGTGCAAGGTACGGCCTGGAGAGAGAGTGAGCTGGACTCAGATTTATTCAGTGGTGCTCAAAGTGGAGTTTTGAGTGGAGCTCACTCAGAGTAGATTTAGCAGGGGCAGTGCTGGAAGCAGCAGGAGCTGGATGGGTGCAGCTGCTGCTGGGTGACTGCAGCTCTTGGGGTTTGTCTCCTCAGAGCCAGGCTCAGCCTGGACCCCGTGCTCAGGAGAGTGGGTGCTCCTGCAGCTTGCTTGGCTTTGTCCAGAGCAGGCACCAGGATGATCAGAGGGATGGAGCAGCTCTGCTGTGAGTAGAGGCTGAGAGAATTGGGGTTGTTCAGCCTGGAGAAGAGAATCTTCAGGGTGACCTAAATGTGGCCTTCCAGAGCCTGAAGGGGCTGAGAAGGAAGATGGAGAAGAGACTGTGGGCAAGGATGTGGAGTGACAGGACAAGGGGAATGGGTTCAAACTGACAGACAGTAGTTAGATTGGATGTTAGGAGGAAATAAGGAATTGTTCCCTTTGAGGGTGGGCAGGCCCTGGCACAGGGTGCCCAGAACAGCTGTGGCTTCCCCTGGATCCCTGGAAGTGTCCAAGGCCAGGTTGGACAGGGCTTGGATCAACCTGGGGCAGTGGGAGGTATCCCTGCCCAGGGAAGGGGTGGGACTGGATGATCCCTGAGGTCCCTTCCAACCCAGACCCTTCCAGGACTCTTCTCCCATTGTCTGAAGCAGGGGAATGGACCTGAAGTACCAGAGTGTCCCTGGTGACTGTAGCAGGACCCTCCCGTGGATAAGGGGGTTGTAGCCTCGCCCCTGTGCCTGTCTGGGGTTCAGTGGGATGGATCCCTCTCTCTCTGGTGCTGGTCTGGTTGATGAAAACCAGCAGGAGAATGACACTGACTTACTGCAGCTCTCAGTGGTGGGGTGGAGCTCAGGTACAAGTGACCTGTGTCAGGGTGAAATGGGAGCTTCATGGAGGGGTGACAAAGATTGTCCTGGTGTTCATCCCACATATAGGCTGCTAGCATGGATTGTGGTGCTCCAACTGTAAAGTTTTGGGAGTGGAGAGCAATTTCTCCATATTTCACGCTGCAGAATATAGCTGTGTTCTGTTATCAGTCACAGCTTTGGGACAGATCCAGCTCTGTTCAGAGATCTTCTGCTGGACCAGCTTAGAACCATTGGGACTGATGTAACATCAGGGCAATCATTGTTCACTTCTGTCATTAGTTGATGGAATACTTTCTGGTTCCAGGCCTGTAAGAGAAGTAACACTGAAGTGCCGTTCTTCCTCTTGGTTCAGCATTCCCTCTTTGGAACATTGTTCATGTTTTTAGTGCATTGTATAAAGCAGGGAAAGCTCATTCAGCTGGTGTCACCTGCATCACTGATGGGCAATCTCTGGGCAGCATCAGTTGTTTTTCTCTTCCTTCTCTGTGAAGTCTGTGCTGGTCTTGCTGTTTGATCACTGCTGTCTCCATAAAAGCCTCACTGAAACCCCTCATTCTTCTGGATCACAGTGGGAGAAACCCACGGAGCTGAGTGTTTGTGTCCCTTGTGATGGACAATTCAACCCCAGCAGAGCTCGTGGCTTAGGGAAATGCAGCTGGAGGAAGGAGGGGATGGGAAAGTATGACAGAACAGAAAGGAGGGAGTTCGGAGTTCTGGCCTCACTGAAGTAAATGAATTTTAGTGATTAAGGCATTTTAATATCCTCAAGCACTTAAACCAATAGCTTCAAACATCTATTTTAGAAGTTCGCCTCCCACATATAAGCAGCTCTGTCATTAACTTGTTTTCCACTGTGTAAGGAATCCAGCTTTTTGCAGTGCCTCTGCCTGAGTCTAAATACACAGATGTCTGGAAAATCAGGTACTTAATGAAGAGTCCAAGTATGGGGTTTGGGAATATCTATTTCACTCCCACCTCTGAAAATCATCACTTTAGAAACCAGAAATAGCAATGAATTAAATACTGGATTTCACAGTTACACCGAGGGTTAGCAAGGCTGAGGGCAGGAAGAGATTGTCACCTCTCTGATCCCCATCCCAAGGGTCAGTTTTCCCTTGGGTTAAAAGGGAAAATTCAGTGGTTAAAAGGCAGAATTCAACTTGAGCATATTTGAGGTTTGTACCACCATGCAGAACAGAGGGGCTCCTGCTCAGGAGGCAGAGTCCAGAGCTTGCAGCTGTGTTTTAACTTCTTGCTTTTGCTGTGTCCTCCCCTGCAGGCCAGAGGTGCCGACATTCCGGACATCCCGGGGGAGCTGCCCCTGCGCTCCTGCGGCAGCACAGCCAGCATGAAGGTGAAGAACGTGAGAAAGTAAGAGTTCTGTGATTTTCCCCTCTCTCCTGGGCTTCCAGTTTTGCTGTGCTGAGTTTTGGCTGTTGTGCTGCAGTGCAGGTCATTCAGCAACAATTAGTGATGGGTATCTTCAGCAGAGCAACCAAAATCCATGTGGAACTAAGGCAGTTTGAGCTAATGGAACCTAAAACTGGGCATGAGAGGTTTTGCTGGGTCACTCTACTCTTTCTGGCCATAGAAACAAAGCTAGGTAGAGTTTTGAACTTCACTGTTGCGGTGTATTTAATTTTCTTTAGCAATTCTTCCTGAAAGTGATTAATTAAAAAAAAAACCCACCACAACGGAACTTATAGAGAAAAATCTCAAAAGAAGCCCAGGCAATGTATAAATTAGATAATTTTCCTTGTCTCTTTATGCTCTGGGAAGCTAAACCAGGACAAGTGGGTGGCCTATATGTATTTTTTATCTGATATTTTTTTCTCTTTTCTTTTTGCATTCTGCCGTCTGTAACTTCATTTGAATGGATTTTACACAGTTTTCCCTTCTAAGGGGTATTTTTTCTTCCCTGATCTCCTGGTTNTTTTTTTTCCCTGGTCCCCTCGTTTTTTTTTTTTTTTTTTTTTTTTTTTTTTTTTTTTTTTTTCCAGTGGGCTCATGCTGTATTTCTGTCTCTGCTTGTCTCCCAGAGACTGTAAATCAAGTCATTATGCTTGCAGCAACAGGGATCAGAAATAATCAATGTTACTTCACTAAAAATGCTGACTTGAGGAGCAGAACTCCCCGAGATTGATGGATCTGAGCCTTCAGCTCACCCCTCTAGTGCTCTGCTGAGAGGGAAATGGCTCTTTGTTCCAGTGCTGAGCAGCCAGATGCTGCATCTCACTTCCCACTTGTATTCCCGTGGGAAGAGGGAGCTAGATAATGACAATCTCATTGGCTCAGCACCAGGAATATCTATAGGAGTCTGCAACAGCCTCGGCAGAAGCAGGAGCATGTTGCAGAGCCACAGGATCTCCCTGGCAGCCACCAGTGTGACTGCAGACACTTGGGAATAATTATGCCTGACTTTTGAATTTGCAAAAGGCAAAGGATAAATAGAGTTTGTTCTGCACCCTCAGATACATCCCCCCGGGACTGATGGGCTGTGATGCCTTTCACAGGTAAAGTTGTGCTTTCCTTGTGTCTCGTGTAAGGCTGTGGGTTTGCATTTGTGAGCTGCAGCTGCTTGTCCCTGCTCCATGTCCAGGAAGCCTGTGGGATGTGGTGCTGCTGGAATGTCACACAGCTCTGTAGGGATGCAATGGGATGTGGTGCTGCTGGAATGTCACACAGCTCTCTAGGGATGCAATGGGATGTGGTGCTGCTGGAATGTCACACAGCTCTGTAGGGATGCAGTGGAAAAACCACTTGGCATTTCAGCTTTCCTTTCTCACTCGCTTCCCTTCCCCACTGTTTTAGTGCAATCCCTGCGTTCCCTTGGCTTTAGGATGAGAAAGTTGTTGTTTTGTATCAGTACCTGTTGTTTATCTCTGTTGAATGGTCTGCAGCCATCTCATGGTGTGCTCTTGGTGTGCTCCAGGTTATCTTTTACGAAGGGGCACTTCCCGAAGATGGCTGAGTGTGCACATTTCCACTATGAAAACGTGGACTTCGGCAATATACAGGTGGGTCCTGGATTTCCTTTATACACGAAACACCTTGTGCTTCCTGCTAGCTGACCTGGTGGGGAGGCATGGAGGGACCTCCACTGAGGCTTATTTAGTTTGTTGCTAAATGTTAAGTGATAAGAAGTCAAAGCTGTAGAAACTTCATTTGCAATTGCTTCTGTGTGCTGGGGCAGAATTTGCAGTCAGTCATGTGGAGCTTTCCTTTCAGCTTGGAGATGGTTTTATTTCCACTGGATTTGGCTGATATCAGTGTTTTAAGATTGTATCAAACATTCAGTCTTGAGTCATTGGTAATCACTGCGTGTGTATTTTTGGTTTGTGTGTGTGTGGTTAAACAATTGTGTGAATGTATTTATGTAAATATAAATAAATCAAATTTACCCCTTCTCTTAGCTCTGCATTGTGCATTGCAGCAGTTATGTCATCAAAATACCAGAAACTGCTTGTCAGCCCGAGCTGCGTTTCTGGAAATGTGCAGGCTTTGCTCCTCTCTCATCCCTCCGTCAGGAATAGAAGCAGAAGCGTTTTCCAGGGAGGGCTGAGACCCAGGAGTTTGTCACAAGCAGGACACATTTTGTTCTGCACTTAGAGGAGCAGGAATGCCTCCAGCATCTGCCAGCCTTGTAGCCAAAAGGAGGTTACAACAACCTTTTCGTTTGTAAAACATTCCCTGTAATACTGAGTGAATTATTTACAGCCTTTCGTGCTGCTGTACTTGACACTTTTGCAAGTAGAATTATGCAGCTGGGTTTTTTTCTCTGTGTGTGTAAAATCCCAGCTGGGAAGGAGCTTGGGTCCTGTTCAGGGCTGGGATGTGCTGTTGCTCACACTTGGTGGCTCTGGGAGGGTTGGTTCTGCTGTGTGGGCTCTGCAGACACAGGCACACACTGACAGAGCCAGAGACACAAAGCACTGGGCATGAAAAGGACTGCAGAGAGCTCAGTTCCCATGGAGGTCCCTGGGAAATGGGCAAGCAGGAGCAGTCCTCACTCTGCTGAAAACTTCTCTTTTCATTTTCTGTGTGTAGGAACAGCGTGGCTGATCCATGTCCCTGCTTTGTGTCTCCTGGTAATTTGCTGATTTGACACAACTAATTTTTCAGTCGTTCTGGAGACAAGTTTTATGTTGGAGCAGGTCTCTGTCCACACAGGTGTGGTTTTCACATCCTGTGGTACTCTGAGTTCTCCCTCCCATCATCCAGGGATGTTCAGCACAATATGCAGCTGGAGAGGGAGCAAAAGCTGTGCATGGCACATAGTTTTGGTCATGAATAACCAGTTATTTCGTGGGTTTAAGCATTTCCTGGGATGCTTTCAGGATGGCAGGGCAGACCTGCAGGGTTCATCTTTATGTTTGTGAGAGGCAGAAGTAAAATCAGGTAATGCATCCTTTCCAGGTTTTCCTGAAGCATGTTCTGCTGGGAAGTTCCCACAAGCAGGAGTGGTTTAACACTGCATTTTGTGATGTCACTGCTATTCCTGCAGCTTCCCCTGCTCTTGCTCAGTGGTCCCTTGGCACAACCAGGCCAGAGGCTGTAACCAGAGGAGGTCTGCCTGAAAAACAGAAATTGTGGAGGATGTAGCACAGGAAATAAAAATGTGTTGGTTACTGAGCTGTTACTGGTTATCTCAGCCCTGAGCTGTTTTCTGTGTCTGTGCTGTGAAACCAGGAAGAAAACAGGGGCTGGTGGCAGCGTGAGAAGAACTGTCATAAAATTGAGACTCTCTGTGTGTTGAGGGGTCACTTCTCTGTTTCCACCATATCTGCCTCTGAAAAACCCTATGTGTTTAGCTATTTGTGTACTTAAAGCAAAATCAGTGCCTAAATAAGGTGACTCAGGCCCTCTGTGCCTCTAATTGCTTCCTCTTCCTAAGCAAGGTTTCTGATAAATCCCCTCAGTGTCAGGACTTTTTTATATGGTGAAAAATCTCTGAGAACAAGAGCTTTGCTGCTGAAATGTGAAAATACAAAGCATTGCAGCACTTTCTTAGAATACCAGTATTAGTGGTAAAATAAATGAAAGCTGTTAATACAACAGCAGTATTAGTTGGGAGGTTTAAAAATAGGTTCACACAGGGCTCATGCATTTTAATTAAGTTGGGGGCTCCTTTGTGCTCCCAAGGTAGAGCAGAGAATAGCAGTGGGCTGGAGTGATGAGAAGTGACAGCTTGGCACCTAATAGATAATTACTGAGTTGCATCTGAGGGGTAGTGGGTGTAAACTGCTTTCAAAATCTATTCACTGTTAGAAATTTGCATAGTAGAAATGCAGTATTATATGTCCCTGTCAGGAATTGTGTAATGCTGTCTATTAACAGCCTGGCCAAATTTCAGGTTGTTTTGTAACATTTATGTCACTTATAATATGGTCTCATGGTGCAGGAAGTATTAATAGCCTGGCATTTCACCTCATGAGATCGTTTTAAATTAAATTGCTGAGAGATATGAAAAGGGGTTTGTTCTCCTCTTATCCTTGCACTGTGCTAGTGAGGCTGGGTGCATCTTGGGGGGCTTTTTCTCTTCAGAAATGTCCCTCCATGCTGCTTCCAACAGCAATGTCTTACCCATACCTGTGGCTGGCCAGCCAGGCACGTGTGGCATCCCAGGAAATTGCTGGCTGCCAGGCAAAGGCAGTGATGTCAAAGCTGTGCTGACAGGTAAAGCCTCACAGATTGCATCAGTGCCCAAAATTCACTGGCATTTTGCTGAAGTACCTTTTGTTCATTACTGCCTTTAGTTTAAGGGCTGCGTCTTTAATTTTTAATTTCTAATGAAAAGCCAGGTTCTGCTTCATAGATGTGTTTTAGTCTGACATGGGATAAATACTCAGCTGCGGTTCAACCTCTTCATGGTCTGTCTCCCAAGGAGATGCAATGTTTCTTCTCAATTTGCCTTTTTCCTAATTTAGCTTCTTCTCAGTTTACATAAGATGTGAAGTATCTCCCCTTTAACTGTTTTTGACCTGGTTCTCACTCATTGAATACGTTGGTGGTAAGTTTACATAAAAATCTCTGTACAAACAAAAGGTAATTTCCAAGTGGTTAAATTTCATTTGTGCAGAAGAATCTGTAATTACACCTGTGAAGTGGTAAAAATGCACACTGTTCAACATCAGCATTTTGCATCTAGCAAGTGCAAGCTTTTTTTTATATCTGTAGGTATTCTATCTGATTTATAAATAAATCACTGAAAAGAACTCATCAAAACTCTGTGGGATCTATGGAGACAACTTCAGATTCATCAAGTTTAAAAATATGAGATAGAAAAATGAGTATGGAGTCCCATATCCTTCTGCTTGCATTAAGAACTGACTCTGGACTGAGACACAGTTAAATTTCTTTTATAATTTAAGAAGCTATTAATGTAATTCAATAACTATATGCTAAAAAAAGTCTGCTAGGTCCCCAGGAGCGTTTGGACACCACTCCCAGGGATGCTCAGGCTGGGATTGTTTGGGTGTCTGTGCAGGGCCAGGAGTTGGACTGGATGATTCCTGTGGTCTCTCCCAACCCAGGATATTCTGTGGTTCTATGAAATGTGGTTTTTGTTTACTTGCTGCTAGATGCCATTGATATAAACAGGAGAAACAGTGATTGGGAATTCCTTAAGTATCTGCTTCCTGCCAGAAATAAGTACTCTGTTCTTCACTTGAAAGGATTAAGACATTATCTTCAGCTGAGTAGGTTTTGGTACTGGAATATGGAGAGCTGATCAGTTCCATGCTTCCCAGATAATATTCTTTCTCCCTCAAAAGCCATTTGCTGAAGGCAAGTGCTGTAATGCACATTTATATCACTTCAGCATCTTGCATTTGACACAGAATTATCCCTTCAAACAGCACAGTCTCTGTGTTTGCCTTGCTGTATCTGATGTCTAAAAATAAATCCCTGTGGGAGCAGCACTGGGTTTCAGATCCTCTCCTTATCAGCAGAGCCTTGGCAGGGCCGTGTGGCAGGAATTGTGTTATCAGTGGTAAAGGAAGTCTTTGAGGCACAATCACTTCCGCCTGCACAGGCATTGGCTGCCAGGAATTCCTGGCAGGAATTGTGGCTGTGGGAATGCCTCTGCAAGGCTCTGGCCAAGCTGAGGAGCTGCTCCAGCAGCAGCTGGGCTTTGGCCCTGGAATGGGATGTTCCTGTTGTGCCTCATGAGTTAGAAACATTGTGAAGAGCAGCTCAGTCCTCCTGTGCCTGTTGTCAGCAAAGCCTGCTAAGAAGATCCTTTTCGGGGTCACCTTTGGTTTGCCTTTTTTCTTTTATTCAAGGATATTTCAGGGAAGGGGGACATGGGGGGAATGTGCTTGTGAAGGAGTCTCTCATATTTTTTTCCTAAGATGGTTTGCAATGGAAACAAAACTGGTAAAGCCTGGCCAGATGCTCTTGGCTGGGATTAACTGAAATAGTTTCAGATGCCACAGCTAAAAGGAGTCTTGTGGATGAGCTGGGAACAACAGGGATGGGGATGTTCCCTGCTCCATGTGTGCTTGAGGTGAGACAGCCCAGCTTGGATCTCTCCACCAGGGATTTGATCCCAAGCCTGCTCAGTAGCTGCAGTGCAGGAGGATTTGTTTGTCCCCAGCTCTTGTGTGGGTACAATGCTTTCAGTGCTTGGCAGTCAGGAGCAGCCTGAATAGCTCCAGGCTGCAATATCATTTATCCCATTCATTTTGTGAAGTGTTTAAGAAGGAAAAAGTATTGATTGTTAAAGCAAAGCATAAAACAACAGTTCGCCATCCCAGTCCCTCTAAAAGATGCAAGTTGTCAGTAAGAAGTATAAAAATTGGCCTGAATTTTGGTGTTGGGGCTTTGAAAGACAGTTTTGCTGTGTTCTGCTTTGTCTTTATGAATTTTGAGTGAGGTGCAGACCCAGATTATGTGTGAAGAGGGGCCCCTTTTGAGTCCTTCATCTTTGGATGCTGTTAATCTCCTCCCAGACTTACCTGGCTGGATTCTGTTATGTTCCCCGTCTTTAAACTGAGGGCTTCCCCTCCCATTCCCTGTCTTCTCCATGTGATTTGTTTCCTCTCGCCTGCCAAAGTGGTGGTGGGGATGTTGCAAAGGCTGTTTTAAGGACTTGGGTATGTAGAAACAACTGTTCAGAGTGTAGGTGGAAATTGCTTCTATTAACTTAATAATTCCAACCACAACTCCCTGAAAATTGGCACAGTCTCTTGCCAAGATGAACAAATTTTAAAAATTTGAAGTCTCCGGGCCAAGGTTTTTGCTGCCAAAGGAGTTAGGAAAATATTCAAGTAAGTTCACCTCAGTTTTTGGATTCTGCTGTTTCCTGGTCTTGCTTCCAGTGTGCCACAAGCTCCTCAGAAAAATTCTTCTCTGGAACAAGATCACACCTGTGAGATTCCAGGTTCCCTGTTTTTTTCCTCTGGTGAAATGGGAAGAAATCCAGCGTGGGTTCTGTCATGGAAAGATAACTTCAAGTGTGGAGCTGTGACTGATCCACAGGGCAGGGAGGAGAATGAGGCTAGTGTTCCCGTGTGGATTTACTGCTAAATCATTCTGAAGGTGTTTTACACCCTTTGCTCCCTCTGATGGACTGTTCTGAAATCAATACTTCATCTTTTTTTGTAAAGGAAAATGCAACTGCGCTGGCATTGCTCAGCTCATGGAATGTCCTCTCGCAGGGACTCTTTATTTCCCTGGATTTATTTATTTTAATCAGCTCTGTCTGATTTCCGTCTATGTTCTTTATTTTAAAAGATGCTTGTGAAGCTGTACCCATGGAAGGGTGGGCTAGAACCCACAAAGAAGTATTGCAAGCAAATGAGATTTTTACCTGTTGGTTGATTACAAGAGGTATTTTGGGGCTTTTTTGCCTTCTCCTTTTTCTTTTGGATGTTTTTAGGAGTTTATAGGGAATAAGCCATATCTCCACAGGAGAACAGACCCATTTGGGACAGAAAACAGACACCTCCTGCAGGAATCCAGGTTATTTTCCCTTCTCCAGCATTCACCACTGGAAATACAGCAAGCTGGTCTGTGGAATTGTAGAGTTTTTTGTTCGTTGTGGCTATTTGATGGCATGAGTAAATCTTCAAGTGGATGTAATAAGCCCAGCTGTTATTTTGACATTGACCTCCTGCTGTTTGCCAGCCCTATAAATCATCTTTACCAGCATGTTGTAGAAAAGTGTTAAAATTGGTTTAATTAGTAACAGGATCACAGTTGTATTGGAAAATTTTTCGTTCCTGCAGTTTAACAACCTGGAAAAAACTGAAGGCTGTATTATACATATAATTAAAATATGTTATAAACTTGAAAAGATTCTGTGGGCTCCAGGAAAATGATGTCTGTTTTGCTTGAAGGGAGATGAAGTCCTGCCTGTTTCTGTGTGTAGCCAGCCAGCCTGTTACCAGGAATGGTGTTAAAATGCAGTGTAATACTGGGCTCATGGATCTGCCAGCATGCCAGGCTGGAGTGATTTAATAACTGCCTTGTAGATGTGATCCCTGAGATTTACAGGAGCAGGGCTCTGTGTTTCCCCTCTCGTGGAGGTTTTTCAGGCCTGAGGATGGATGAGCTGTGAAACCAAACTTGTGTGGGAACATTCCAGTGCTGTGTTTAAAGTGTACCTGCTTGTAGAAAGAGCACTTTGTTCAGCCCCTGCTCAGGTGCCAGAGTTTGGAGGGTTGGTGACAGAATTGGCAGCTCGGGGGTAGCAGGTCAGCCTGGGGGTGTTAAATGTCCATTTCTTAGCTCAGCCTTCCCTGGGATGTGTGCCCTGCCCTGGGAATGTGCTCATTCATTCCCTGCTGGAGGAGCAGGTTGGAATAGCTGACACAGGGAGGGATGGGTGGAATGTTGGGAGAAATTCCTCCTTGGGAGGGTGGGCAGGTCCTGGCACAGGGTGCCCAGAGAAGGTGTAGCTGCCACATCCCTGGAAGTGTTGCAAGCTGGATTGGACAGGGCTTGGAGCAGCCTAGGGTAGGGGAAGGTGTCCCAGCCCATGGCAGGGGGTGGGACTGGATGGGCTTTTGGGTTGGATGTCCCTTTCAAGCCAAACCATTCTGGGATTCTGTAATTCTGTGTCTTAGAGTGTAACCTGATCCTGCAACATTTGTTGCCTGTCTTGGTTTTGACATATTTCTGCTTAAGCTTTGAGCATGCTAGATGTGCTTAACCTCTTTCTCCAGGTGTGCTCTGTGTGCTGAACCTCATGACCATTTCCTCAGGGTGGTCCCATGGTCTGGTTTCAGGTAATTTCCAGTCTTGGGACATGAGCACTGCTTCATTCAGGACTGCAGTGTTGCACTGTGGGGTGATGAGCTCAAGGTTGTGCTCTCAGTGTAAAATCAGGGAATAACTCTTGGAGTGCTCAGGATGAGCCTGTCACTGGCCTGTCCTGTGGGGAGGGGGAAGAACTTGGGCTCCTGGTGTTTGGATGCTCCATGTGCAACTGTTTGCTGTCCTGTGCCTAGAGGGGCTCTGGATGTGCAGCTGCACAGGCATCACAGAGGGTGTTTCTAGACGTGCTGAGCTGAGACCATACTTTTGTTTGCTTTACTTGCAAAAGAGGGATTTGGGCAGAAAATTTCCTGTGAACATAAACGTTCCCAAGGGGTTGGATTCAGGCAGATATCTCTTTTTCAAAGGAAGAGCAGGCATACAGGCACACACTCCCTCCATACAGACTGTTGGATGTCTGGAAGGCATTTGGAAAAGTTTGTGGGCTTTGATGGGTTTTTTGTGATTTTATCCCTTGCTGTGGGGTGTGAGCAGAAGGTGGAGGCTCCTGCTTCCCTGTCCTGCAGGCACTGACCCTCAGGTCTCCTGAGCATCCAGAGCACAGAGCTCTTTGATCTTGACTCAGGATTCCAAAGGTATCAATTACCTCCTCTGGCTTGTCATTTCTGGCCATTTTCTCAGCAGAACCTGCAAACTCAGGCTGCTGTTTTCCTGGCAAAGAAGCATCAAAAGAAAAGGGAATGCTTCCATTCCACCTGGATGTGTGGCTGTGGGCTTTGAGAATCAAATACTTATATGGAGAGGCATGAGATTATCTCACTGCCTCTTTCAGACACCCTCCCCTAAAGTTTAACTTCTTTTATCTCTTAAAACTAAGTGAACAAACTTTGATTCTACTCACTAATTCTTGTTTCCACCTGACCAGATGAGTAAAAGAAATAGTAATAAAAACCTACTGTGAGACATATTTTTAAGGTGCGAGACATTCCCTATCACCAACCTGAATTTCTTCCTACCAAATAGTTCATTTCCCAGAAGGAGCTTTTATGAGAAGCTTGTTTAGCTCTGCACAGAGTTGTTTCAGGCTCCATCAGATATTTTTTGGAGGCTCAAGGCATGGTTTGGGAGTTGCAGTCAGAATTGACAGCTCTGACTGCAGAGAGAGCTTTTGGCAATATCACACTCAGAATTATGTAAGTAATAATTTAGAAGGAAGATGGTTCCTTAATAAACACCCCCAGATCTGGTGTTATAGCAGTTGGAAATAAAAATACATAGTGCCATATACGTTATATATGTTCAGAATCCTTGAACAGGCCTTAAAATCCATTCTGTTCAAGTGGAAAACTGATGAAACTTATAAATATGGTTATAAACCAAACTGTCTAGAAAAATGCACTTGTTGGGGAAGTGACATTGCCTGGTCCTACCAGTTTCTGTTAGATCCCAACTGAAATTTTTCTGATTTACTTTGCAGTGGAGCTGTGTAATTCTTCTCTGTGGTGTTTAAGTGTGAACCTTATTTATTGCAAATACAACATTCAGCCCTTCAAAGAACTGATTTTGGACCAAGTTCCCATTTACCAGCTTGTAGTAGTTCAAAGATGAAAATCTCTTCTGTTATTTTTACAGCTTGAGCCCAGGAATTCACTTTGCGATGTTGCTAAATTATTTAATAATTCTTTATCTGCTAAGTCCTGCAGTAATTGTAGGTGCAGCAGTTCTGGAATGGGCAGAGAACCCACTGGGAACTGGAGCCTTGGGGCAGAAACGATTTGCATGGAAGGAGGGGAATGTCATATCAGGACAGGGGTGCTGCCTTGCTGAGGTGAGGGGAGCTCAGGGTTATTGAGGCTTAGTTAAAGGTGTGAGACTTGAGAACATCAGAGCTGGTTCAGAGTCCCCTGGCTCAAGGTTTGATTTAATGTTGTGCTTTGCCATTTGCTTTCAGATTAAAGAAAAGCTGGGTTAAGTTTGTGAGCTCTTTGAGGAGGAGTGAGTTCTTAGGCTGGTGCACTTTGAATTATTCATGGGTTTTAGCAGGAACACTGAGCTCTGATGGGCACTTTGAATACATCCTGGACAAGTGAGTTGGGCTTTATTTCCCCTGGCCCCTCATCCCTTTGAACTATTTTAAGGCTCCCCGTATCCCTCAGTTTCCAGCTAGGTTCCACTAAGTGGAGTTCAAAGACAGCAGAGGATTCTGCAGAGCTGCAGGCCAGGGGCACAGGGAGGGTTTGGTCCTGCTTCCCCCTCTCCCAGCTGACTTGAACTTCTCAGGCCTATCCAGTGTCACAAAGATGCAGAACTTTGGCCATTAATCAATTCACTCAGGGATTCTGGAAAACAGTGTTCCAAATTTACCATTTATGATTTTAAGATAACCCAGGGGAGAGGGAAGACTTGGATTTTTAACAACAAAATACCCATGTGCTCTTGTAATTCTTTGTGATGCACCATGTGTATGAATGGTTTCTTTTCCTATTATAAAAACAATTAAGATGTGGATAATGTGTTTTGTGTTAGGATTATGAGTGTCTGTGTCCTGTTGTGATGCTCAGAGTAAGGATAAAACAGCCCCTGTAAACCAAATTGTGTCTGCAGCAGTAACCCTGAGTGGAATTGCCTGCAGAATTAATAACGAGTCTGGATGACAGCACTTCCACTCATGCCCTTGCTGTGGGGTTTGTAGGCTCTGTGTGTGTGCTCCAGTGTTCCACAGCAGTTTGTTCACATTTAAATGTGCTTGGCCCCATGGCTCAAGATGGTTTGAGCTGTGGGAAGGGCTGGACCTTTTTACCTCCTTTGTGTGCCCATTTAAACCAGTTATTGTATCAGTGTTTGCTGTAGAGAAACATTTATTGTACACAGAACTGTTGGTAAGTTATAATTTCATTATTTTCTCTTGGAAACTGCTATGCTATTAGGACAAATCTTAATAGAAATACCGATATTAGAAAGCAAAATAAAGGTTTAAATGTCTCATTTGTCCACAGTATGGAGCAGCTTGGGAACACGTTCTGGAAAGGTTCTGTTTTTCCATAGAATCACAGAGTATTCTGAGTTGAAAGGAACCCCCAGGGATCATCAGGTCCAACTTCTATGTCTGTCCTGGGGTGTGAAGCAGAGCTGTCCTCTGTGAGGTCCCAGATTTGTCACTGTGACCACTAATTTCCCTGCCTGGTGATTTAAGGGCTTGGCCATTTAACTTGGATTAATGAGCATGGTTGAGTTAATGAGTCACACTCCGTGTGACAGCAGTGCCAGCCCAGGTGACTCCAGGGTGCTGTCCCAGATTGGTTTATGCCATTACTCCTGTCCTCGTGCTTGTGTGTTTCAACACTGGCAAGAATTGAATCCTACACCCTTTTCCCTTGAAATGTGCAGAAGTTGGAAGCAGGGCAGGGCTGCAGGGTGCTGCCTCTCTGTGGAGAACAGGAGCTTCCAAGGCGAGCATTGCACAGGGTGGGGTTACACCAACCCCTTTGGAGAGTGAAGGAAGTGTTTAAAAACCAGAAGCCCAATCCAATTCCACTGAGAAGCTTTTGGGTAGGACAGGACATTTATCCCAGGACATTTACCTGTTTCCAGTGTAACCCAAGTTGTTCACAACCCACCTTCCCTGAACTGTCATCTGGGAAATTTAAAGGTTAAGATATTCTTTTCATATCTCTACTATTTTATCTCCTGCCTCTGGCATTTTGTCAGAATTTTCTAAATTCAAAATGAAAACAGAGTTACAGATCTGTCAGTGACCCTTTATGCAGTTAACCTTGTAACTCTTCAAGTCCATCCTCTGGAGGTTTTTAACTCTTCAAGTCCATTCTCTGGACACAACCAGTGAAGTATTTGACACATGGATCAAAAAGCCAAGACACTATTTATGAACTACTTCACAATATTAAAGCTCATCCTATTGATTAAGTGTTTCCAAGATAATTTCTTTACTACCGTGAATTTTAGGCATTTTTTGTGCTGTTCTTGCTGCCCTTCTCTGAGTCAGCATACAGAAGCTGCATTTTTTTATCTGTGAAAGCATTTTTCTTCCTTCCCTGGGATTTTGGGATCTATACAGGATACAGTGCTCTTGCACAGGACATAAATAACCTGTAACAGGCAAGTAACAGGGTAGTTCCTGTGTGTACTTGTGTTCTGGAAAATACAGCTTCATGTTTTCCAGCTGGGCTGTCTGTGAGCTTGCTGTACATTTACATGTAACCCCTAGAAAAAAGCCAGTGCTGCTGAAGTACTTCTGGTGTGCAGTGTCATGGAATGCGGGAGGTTGGATGGCACAGTGTTCGTGCCTTCAGCATAGTCTGATTTTCCTGGCCTTTCTCTCCTTACTCCAGAGGATTGTGTGTTGTACCCCACTGACTGGCTGGGAGTCCTTACTTGTGCTTATTTAGTGAGCTAAGAGCTTCACTTCTAGGCAAAATTTAGCAGGAATCCAACTTTGGCATCTTGTGACTGACCAGAAGAGCTCTAAAATCCCCACTGCCTTCACTTTTTGGCAGTCAGAAGGTTACAATTAATATTTCAGAGCATGGGATACTTTTCAGTGCAGTGTCATCAGTCCCTGGACTGACACATAGTCACTGAGGTTGGAAAGACCTCCCAGACCAGCCACAGACAATAGAATCCAGTTTTTCCACCATATTGTCTTTAAGAAATAATATCACTGAGTTACAGAATGAGATAAAAAATTGTGGGGATTAAAAATTTTAAAATAAGTCTCACTTTTCCTTAGGGATTTTTCTGTGCAATCCCTTAAGTGTACAGGTATCTTCAAGGAGTTCCCAACCAGAGTGAAGAAACTTGCTTGTTTAAAGAAACTTCAGTCTCACCCATAACAGCTTAAGAGCAAAGATTTCGATATGATCATTTCAGTCTCTTTCCCAAAATTGTTTCTTTTCAGAACTGAAAATCAGTGATTATGGTGTCAATTGTTGTATTCTTGATGTCTGAATTAGAGCAGCTTTGTGTTTGCTGGGAAGTGCCTGTTGCCAGAATTAGAGGGGCTGGAGCCTTGTATATTAACCATTATGGAGTTTCTGAGTCTTATGGAGCCTCAGATGAAACATCTAAGTTTCAGTGTCTTCTTAGAGATTTTCCTCCTTAGTTGGGTTGAGATAAAACTAAACCAAACCACTCATTTTAGGGCTTGTATTGGTGCCTGTTTGCCTTTGGTTTGGGCATGTCTGTTTTGGTAGGAAGAGTAATACTGATGATAAAGACATGAATCCTGTTTCCTCTGTCAGAATCCTGAGAGTTTCCCAGGATGTGGCAGAATCAGAATTTTCTCTGTCCTTTCTCTTCATCCTCTTCTCCCCCATCCCCATCACTGCTGAACACACAGCAGGAGTGTAAACAATCACCTGGGTGTACTCTGCAGAACTTCCTTCATGGGTCCAGGCTAGCTTCTTTAAATCATTTAACTCCTGTAAGTGTCATTGGATGTTTTCATCACAAACACACTCAGTTCCTTCCCACCCTAATTTTTCTGAGTCCTGTAGCTGTAGGATTGATTACAGGTTGATAGGGCAACCTGGGCTAATGGAAGGTGGAATGAGGTGAGCTTTAAGGTCCCTTCCAACCCAAACAATTGTGGGATTTTCTGATCAATGTAAAGTCTTGTATTAAAACATCATATGTGTGTGTGAGGGAGGTTATGGTGCCTTGTCTTAATTGACTTTTGCTTGTTCTGCACCTTGTATAAATTCTCTTCAATCTGGGCAATATTTACTGTGCAAAGCAGGTAAACCTACAGTGTGTGGTAATTTTTTCAATATGTAGAAAATATTTAGTTCTTAGACCCACTACACCTGAATTACTTGTCAGCTACGTTCTGAATTTTATATGCTTATGTGAGTTGAATATTGCCCAAAGCCTGCAGGTTCCCTAGGACACCCCTTTCTTCAAAGGAAGAGCAGTTGGAGAAGCTGTGCAGGTCACAACCTGTCCTTGTTGCTGGTGAGGTGTGACATGGCAAATGTGCTGGAGCGGTGAGGATGGGGATTTGTGAGCAGCAGGAGAGAGGAGCACATGGATGGATGTGTTTGTGCACGTGCAGAGATGGGGAGATGCAATAAAGCCCAGAGCTTTTAGTTTCCTGTTAATGCCAGATACTTTTAGTCTGGCTGAAATTTTTATGCAACATTCAGCTACGGGGGGAAGTTTGGGGTTCTACTCCTAGAAAAGCTTTTGTTATAGAAAATCAGTTTGACCATGTAGCTCTGCTGCTCATTTTCCAGCCCCCCTTTCCCCCTAAGCTGAGGGAAGTGCTTCCATCAAATTTCTTCCATGTTTAGCACTTGCTCAACTTGTGCAAAAATGAAAGTGGGTTATAAAACGTCTGTCAGGTTTGTCCCAGCTGTGGGACAAGGACTTACTTTTTCTTTGGTTAAAAAAGCAGGGTGGGGGCAGATTGGAGATGTGAGGATTTGAAGTATTTCTCATGTATGGACACACAAAATCCTGCTTGCACCTTCCCCCAGCTCAGGTCTGGCAGAGTGGGAAGCTGAAGGACTTTCTTGGGGAGTGCTCTTGCTGTGGCTGTGTTCTCTTCGAGTGCATCCAGCAGCCAGTTTGGTCACAGCCTGACCTCTGCTTCGTGTCAGGGGCTGGAGGCACAGCCTCAGTGCCAGCAGTGCAGCCTGGTTTGTCCACATGAGTGCTTGTTGATCTTTCCCAGTTGTGGGGTCATGGGAGGAAATGGAATAAGTTTCCCCTCAGCTTTTATCACTTCCTCCTGCCAGGTGAGGGGAGATTATTGTCCTTCATTTGCTGCTGCACTTGTCAGCAAGAGAAGTTGCTGGTGAGGCAGATGATAAATGATGTTTGTTGTGGGGAAAGAGTTCCCAGATGTGGCTGTGGTATCACTGCTCTCCCCTCACTGCCTTCTGCCTTGGCCTTGTCCTGCAAGGTCCTGCTCGTACAGCTGTGGGTGGAATGTGCCAGCTCTTGGTGTCAGTCACTGCAGGCTCACAGGGATGTTCATTTTTGGTGGACAAGGCTTTTGGAGACCATGCACACCCTGCAAAGATAAAACTGTGCAAGTTGGGCCAGCATTATTTCTTCTTATTTACAAACCTTACTTCATCATTTGAAAAAGTACATTTTGTTGTCATTTCCCAGAGTGGTTCTGGACTGCACATCCCTGGAAGTGTTGGATGAGGCTTGGAGCAACCTGGGATAGTGGAAGATGTGGAATGAAATGGGATTTAAGTTCTCTTCCAGCCCAAACGACTCTGGATTTGATGATTTTATTATTTGGTGGAGATGGTTGTGATAAGATTTTAGCATTGTGAACTTACAGTTTTCAAATTTCTCATCTTGATGCTTACTTGGGGTTTCTTGGGAGTTAGGATGGGCTGGAGTATAGAAAAGGACAGGAGAAACAGTGACACAGTCCAAGGAGGGGACTTCTGTTCTCATGGGCTGACTTTGTACAATTTATGTATGTGTCCTAAGTGAGTTTTTGGGGTTCAGAGCAGGTCCAGGTGTTTCTATCCAGCTGTTACTGCTGTGCTTTCATGGCTCATGAGATGCAGTCCTGCCTCCACACTGAGAGAAATTCCTCCTGCCCCAGACTGGGGGTGTTTGGTGCTGGGAGGGGACAGTGTTCCACCTTTGGAGAGCCACGAACATTGGTGTTGCTTCCTCCAGCCTTCCTTCCTCACCCAGCACCCAATGCTGCTTGTGGGAAGGCTCAGGTGGGGCTGTGCTCCAGCAGAACTGCTCCCAGGAGAGCCAGGATTGACCTTCCTGCTGGGAATTCAGCTTTATTCACATCCTGTGCTTCCACATGTGCTACAATCCTGCTCCAAGGCTGCCCAGTCCCTGTTTGCTTTTCCCTTGTGTGCTTGGGTAAGTTGTGTTTCCTTTGCTGCAGGAGTTCAGTTCTTGGTCCTGCTTCTCTGTACATGAAAAATCGCAAATCTCACCCAGCACAGCACAGTTCAGATCACACAAATACCTATCTTTGGATGACAGGGGGCTGAGAAATCACAGCATAAATGTATCTGCACTCTGAGTAGAAAATGTGCTTAGAAAATGTGACAGTGAGACAGGATCAATGACTCCCTTAAGCCAATTAAGCTGCTCATTGCCACAGCACTCTTCCCTCCATCAAAATTAATGTTGCTGGGGGTTCTGTGTTGTTTTTTTTTTCTCCCCTCTTGGCACTCCTGCTGATATCTCAGGTATATAAGGCATTTTTTCCAGTGACTTTGATTCTTATCAGCATGGAAAAAAAGTTAATATTGATTTAGTGGGGGAGAAAACAGAAGAAGTGAGTAAGAGACTAATAGCTTGGAATGACAGGGCTGTATTGATTTTCAGTTCCCTCAGAGGAATAATGTGCTTGTTTCCAGCAAATGGAAAGGTAGACTATGAGTAAAACCATCACTGGCCTCCCACAGAATGAAATGGAGTTTGGAGCTCAGAGGAAAAAAGACAGTCATAACTAACTCTGTGATTTTAATGCACTTTCCTTGAAAGTCAGCAGTTTTATGAAATGACATATGCAGGAACATAAAAACTGTATACATCTTATATAGCTGTGCAAAAAATTATATTCACTGCCTTAGTCTTATGTTTTTGACTGTGGATGAATGCACTTCTCAATAAGCTTAAATGTGTTACGGATTTGAGTGGTTTATATCTTTACCTATGTCACCAGCACATAAACTGAACCTGTGAAAAAATGATGGACCAACACTGTAGAAAACCTCATTCCCTGTGCATTCACGTGGCTTTTCTGTGTAAGTGGTTCTTGAATGAGCCAAGTAAATATAAATTATGGTCCCTTGGTAGACTGATGGGGAATGCTGTGTCTGTGCTCATTGATTGGCAACAGCCAAGGGAAGAATCCTGCTGGGTCCAGGGGGAGACAGTGAAAGGATGCTTTGTTTTGTGGCAAGGCCACTTCTCTTTTAAATAAATTAATAAATCAGGCAGGTCCTTTAATTTAATTGTCTCTTTGTTTTAGCCCGAAGCCACCAAGTGCTGGTTCCTCTTCCAGAGCCATCTACATTGTCTTGGCCCTGTAAATATTCACACAGTTGGGCTGGGCTTGACTTTCATGAAAACCAGGGGCTGCAGGAGCAGGAGGATGATTCTGCTGCTATTCCAGCATCCAGGATCCTGTCCTGATCCCTGCCATGGTTTAGAGTGCAATGCCATCTAGTGTGCAGAGGGCTCTCAGGATTGCCCTGCTTTGGAAATCCAGCACAGCAGTGCTCTCCTATCTGCATCTCATTCCAGGCAGCTCCAGACAGATGCATTTCTGCCCAGAGAGGCTGTGGCTGCCCCATCCCTGGAGGGGTTCAGGTGGTTGGGCAGTGCTTGGAGCAACCTGGGATAGTGGCAGGTGTCCCTGCCCATGGAATGACATGGGATTTCATGTCCCTTCCAGCCCAAACCACTCTGGAATTTGATGGTTTTGGTGATTTTGATGATTTTTGATGATTTGGTGGAGATGTTTCTAATAAAATTTTAGCATTGTGAACTTCCAGTTTTCAAATTTCTCATCTTGGTGCTTACTTGGGGTTTCTTGGGAGTTAGGATGGGCTGGAGTATAGAAAAGGACAGGAGAAACAGTGACACAGTCCAAGGAGGGGACTTCTGTTCTCATGGGCTGACTTTGTACAATTTATGTATGTGTCCTAAGTGAGTTTTTGGGGTTCAGAGCAGGTCCAGGTGTTTCTATCCAGCTGTTACTGCTGTGCTTTCATGGCTCATGAGATGCAGTCCTGCCTCCACACTGAGAGAAATTCCTCCTGCCCCAGACTGGGGGTGTTTGAACATGGCTGGGCTGTTCCTTGGGGCTTGTTTTTGGATATTTGGGTACAGGAGAAGCATTTCTTCATTGTCTGTCTTCATTGGTACTTTGGTCTCTTAAATTCTGCATATGTAAGAATACGGTTTTCCTGCCAGGAGGACAGAGGAACCTTCCCCTCTCCTGTGCTGAGGAATGTGCAGTGTGAGGGGTTGGATTTCCTTTTCCAGCACTGTTTTGGTGGTGTTGTGTGGTATCCAAGATGCTGGATGCTGCCAGGTGGGGGGCTGGGTCTCCCCAGGTTTTGACTAGACCTGCCAGAGAGGATTCATTTTTTTGAATAATCTGCTTTTGCTTTCAATTAATAGTGAAACCAGGCTTTAATAGGGTGTGAAATGGAACTAGAGAGAGGTAACACCAGCTGCCTTTATTTACATGTGTTAATCAACACAGACCCAAACAACAACAAATGAGCCATTCAGAGGGTTTGAAACGCTCCAGATTTGGCTGAGGATTTTGAAACACGTGTGTTTTGTGGAGAGCTGGAAGATCAGGGGAATTTTTTATTCTTTTTAAAATGACCAGCCATGGCAGACCCCAAGCAGAGCCCTGAAGTTGCTGTACCCCATCTTTAGCTGGGTTAGCAGTGCTGGGGAAGGCTGGGCTGTGCCTTTGTGGCAGGGCTGTGCTGGAAGGTGGCACAGGAGGGTGGCCACATGTGCCAGGAGGATCCAGGGTCCCTTCTCCATGTCTGGCATTGCATCCAGCAGGCTCCATCAGCCAGGGACTGAAGGTGGTTTCCTTCAGAGACAGCCTGGGTGTGCTGGCTCTGCAGTGGGAGATGTGCAGTTTGATGGCAGTGGATGTTGGAAGCAGAGGTTGGTTTGCAGAAGGAATTTTTGGTTACCTATTCAGTTCAGCTCTGTGGGGGGTGCTGGGGGTGCTGGAGGTGCTTGTAAGGGTTTGGATCTGGCAGGAAACAGTGTTACTGCTGGATGATGCTCTCTGGTCCAATGGAACCACTGGACTTGGCTTCCTGGGAAACTTGTGGATTTGGTGGTGATTTCTCTGGGAAAGAGTCAAGGCAAATTTAAGGAAAATTTTGCTTTGTTCCTCTAGAGAACTTCACAATGGAGACATGAACCTGGTGGGGTGTAAAGCATGTTGTATGCACTCCCAAACTGCCCCAGCTCATCCCCAAGTTCATAAACACCCGGAGTACCAAGGAGATCAAAGAGAAATTATTTCAGAGTTGGAAATTAAACCAGGCTTGTGATCTGTCTGTGCCAGTGAGAGCTGGATGTTGTTTTTTGTGAGGATGAGAGGGTTGATTTCATTTAATGAACTCAATGTGATTTCTCAGTAGAGAGAATGAGAATATTTTGCTTATTTGCTGGTGGGATTTTTCCTACTTAGAAGGAAATCAGCTCTCTGGTAAGAATTATGTGATCAAGTACCAGAAGGAGGAAAATTTGTTATGAGGCTAGTCTTACACTGATTAAATCCTTTTCAGCTCCATGTGTTTATAAACCATAAATGCTGATTCTTCACTCAAAGGTTAGACTTGATGTAACTGGAGGTCTTTTCTAACCTTAATAATTCTATGATAATGTGTGGTAGGGACCATTTAGACATTCCTCTCTTGCCTCTTACAGGTCATTTCAGAATGCTTTTGACCTCAGCAAATATGTCTCCATCCTCAGAACAGATTTTCCTCATTGTCACTCTCTGTAATCCCTTTGTCTATGACAGGCCAGGCTGCACATAGTGATGTGTAGTGATACCGCCTCTGTGTCAGGAATTGCTTTCTAATTTTATCAGAACCAAGCAGGTGCAGGAGGGGATTGGGAATCAGATGGGCTGAGGACCCTGAGGGGTGAGCAGCACATGGATGGCTCATTCTTGCTGATTAGACCCTGTTTGCATTAAATAAGACTGCTCCAGGGGTGGCCCAGGCTGTGTAATTTATAGGCACTGATTTGCTTTGTAAACATTCCGTAAATGTTTATTTCTTCGTGCTGCAGCACCCCACAGTCTCATTTATTTGGGGATATGAGAAGCCATCTCATAAATTTTCCTAACATGTCATACCTGAAAATACAGCAACCAGTGCCACTTTTTGATAAGTTTTCCAGTGTAAGAGTTAAAGGCCTTCTTGACAGTTTATTGCACAGGAAATTTCCAAGGTTTGGGAGAAATAGGACATTGAGTAGGAAAGAAATAGTTTCTTTCTAACAATGCTAATTTTCAGTTATTTAAACAGCTTGCATTGAGCATTAAAAATTCTCAAGGGTATTTTCAGAGCTGAAAGAACAAAGAGAAACTTTGAAGAGGGGGAAATTGCTATCAGCTGATGAAGAAGGCTTGAAAAGTTTATGTTCCTATCATAAAAATCCATTTTATTACCCTAAAAATCTGTATTCCTGCACTAAAAGTGTATCTTCCTGTATGTGCTGTGCTACACTTGTCATTTGTGAGGAAGAAAAGCTGATTAATTGTCTTCAGAGCCATGTGAAGATGCTTTTTAAGCCTCAAGAGTGTTTGTGTTGCACCATTATGTGAGGACACGTAAAATAGATTGAAGTTTATTGTCAGTATAGGCAACAAATGGGGAAAATTTGGAGAACTGCCCATGGGCAGGAGCAGAGGTATCAGGGCTGGAATGGGCAGAGCTCTGTCCCCTCCCTGTGTTGTTAGAGAAAGAAATCTAAAAAGTGGGCAAGAGACTTCGAAAATGTATTCTCTGCAGATTGAAAATGAGAACTTACAGGAGTTCTGCTGTGTGATGTTACTGAACCTGCCCACTCTGCTGACCCTGCTGGCTGCTGAGATGATCATTCCCTGGCATTTTTGGGCTGCCCAACCCATCTCTGACACTGGCAGTCTGAAGCAGAGTGGCCTTCAAACAGAGCATCATCTACAGTAAAATAATAAGTGAAATACAGGACTGACTTTTGACATATTCAGGGTAATAGCTCTTCATAGCTTGTGGAGGATGAAGGCTCTGACAGGGACCTGCAGCTTCTGAGAACTGACTTTGTTCTACAACTTCCCTGACCTGGGCTGCAAAAATCACCCCTGAATTTGACAAGGGACCTCTGTGGCCGAATGAAATGTAATAAAAGCAGGAGGTTGTGCTGAGGAAATGTCAGATCTTAATATTTCCATATTACCGTAATTATGGAAATATTTATTACCGTAAATATGGTGATATTACCATAGAGAAGAGGGAGCTGATGGCATTCCTTCCCTTTGGTGATGAAATCGTCACCAGGCAGGGGTGGGATGGCTGGGATAGAACCTTTTTCATGGCTAATGATTTCCAAAATGCCTCTTTCTGCAGAGAAGGGGTAAACTTGGATATTCTGGACTGGCAGAAGTGGTGTGGAATCGCAATAGCAGTAGCACGTGGTGTGGTGTTATGAGAATATTCACTTATTATGAGAATAATCACTCTGTTAAATTACCACTCAAATTTAAAAGTTGAAACCCACATTGAACCCAAGTTTTTGGGTCTGTGGGGAAGGGGGTGATGTCCCTGTCAGTGTTGATCAGGTCTCAGGTGCTGAATGCTGAAGTGCAGCCAGTGAATAATGATCAGCAATATTGGATGTTGCAAATGAGCCTCATTCACTGTGTCACACATGGACCCCTCGGACACACAGACGTGTTCAGCCTGTTCACTGGCCAGGGAAGGCTTTGACAGCGAACTTTTCATCATTAAATGCTTGTTTTCTGTGGGGGCTGTGCAGTGAGCAGAGCCCCGCTGTGCTGTGCCAGGCGCTGGGTGCACATCCTGCAGCACCGGGGGCTGCAGGGGATTCCCTGGAACTTCAGCCTGGAGCCGGCTGGAGCAGTGCGAGAGCAGGCAGGGGAGGAATGGGCTCGCCCGGAGCGTGCTGGCTCTCAGACTGCGCTGGCAGTTCCGTCATTGCTCTCCTGCTCCCGGGCTGTGCAGCGCTCGTGTGCCGCTGCGAGCACAATCCCTGCCTGCATTCCCTGTTTCTCTTGGCTCCCGTTAACCTTCACGGCGCGTCCCGCCGGACCTTCCCCATGTGAGAGCGAGCGGGAGCGGCGGGAACAGCAGGAGCACCGGGAACAGCGGGAACAGCGGGAACTGCAAGAGCACGGGGAACAGCGGGAGCACCGGGAGCAGCGGGAACACCGCGGAATTCTCTTCGGTGCTGATGGAGCATGAAATGGGCAGCGTGGCAGCGGCAGGGGCTGTCCCTGGGAGCGCCGGGCTGCAGCAGCTCCGGGACAGAAGCAGAACTAGCGACCCCACCGTGGACATCTCCCTGTGATCCCCACCGTGGGCATCTCTCTGTGATCATCACCGTGGGCAGCTCCCTGTGATCCCCACCGTGGGCATCTCCCTGTGATCCCCCATCCGAGCTGATGCTGGCAAGGATTTCTCATCCGGCTGCTGGGAAGCTACGAAGAGACCTGGAGCTGTTGGGCCTTGGATAGGGAGCCCATCCATGGAAAGAACAGAGCATTGTAGCAGGGGTAAGTAGTGCACAGCCCCAGAGACCCTCTGGGCTTGCTCTGAGATCCTTTTTGTTTGCTACAGCCATCAGGACAAAATAAAGTGGCAGGAAGGGCGCCTGCAGCGTGGTACAAGTGCTGCTGTGGCAATAAAGAACGATTCAGATTCCAGTTTAACAAGGGTTCTTTGCAGGATCTTCAGAGGTAGTTCAGAGGAGGGGGAGATGGTTTTATTTTTGTGCAGACTGTCTTCCATGACAGATTTTAAAGCTCAGGATAATTCAAACTGTGGTTCTCCTCCCAGAGATTAACCTGTGGCCTTTGGGAAGATCTTTTTGCAGTGAGGAAGTGCAGTCAGTCTGAAAGCCGTATTAATGAGGTATAGGGAATTAGCTGGGAGTGGGGTGGGGAACATCCCAGCAGAGCTTTCCTGCCTCAGGAGAAGGGATTGGCTTTTGAGAGAAACGTTTTTAAACCTCCAGTGCATCTCCTACTAAGCAGAGAAATGAGAGGCCAGTAATAAAAGGAATGTCTTGCATTTTCTGGTGCTAAATGTGTTCCAAACTATTGCTAATAATTCCTATGACATACCCTTTATTATGAGGGTAGGTTTAGCAAAGGGGATTTTACCATTTATTTATTTTTCTTTGTTCTTTCATACACCTTTAAAAAGAATCTTTGGAATATAAAAGAATATCTGTTGTCAAAGTGGGTGCATATTGACTCTGAACTTTCACCTGGATAATTTAGTAGACTGTTATTCCGTGTTTCTGAGGCAGATCTGTGGGTATGTGAAGCAGACTTGGATAAATCTTTCATCAGGTGCAGGGATCCATAATGCTCACTTAGATGTTGTGCTGACAGGAACCACAGAGCAATCTGAGGCTGACAGAGAAGTTTCAGGAAGTTACATGCATTTCTTCAGTCATAGCCAGTAAATTATTAACCAGACAAAATCAGCATCTGGACTTTCTAGGAATAACTTTGTCCGTGTGCCACCTCTGGTCCGTGCCCTGGAAGCTCGGTGTAACTCCAGGCTCTCAATCAGCAGCACAAGAGGATGCTCAGCACCTCCAGCACTTGTGCAAAATCCTTGTGAGAATTCCCTTGCTCCTTGCCCTGCCAGGGTAAGGCTCTGTAGCTGTCAGGATGTGTCCCAAAGCTCCCTTTGTGCTGGCTCAGCTCCTTGGCATTTTTGGAGAGAAGGACTTAAACCTCTTCCTATTTCCTGCCTATCTTTGCTCCTTGCTTTTCCTAAGGGCACTGAGCCTTTCATCTCTAGTACCCTGATTTGCATGTGTGAAGAGAGGGAATGTCTCAGAGTTTTCCCCCCTCCATAAATTGGTCAGGCTGAGTGACACCTTTCATTTGGTTGGTGGTGCTGCTGCTGATACAGCACCCGTGTCACTCGGAACTCTGAGCTTAATGTTTGCCATGAGGTAAAGAAACTGAGGGGGTTTTGTGTTCTATTTCTCTGTGTGTGAGTGGCTGAGCAGACTGAGCAGAGTAACCAGGATTATTTGGACTGGAAGCTTTCAAATTCCTGCACAGTGTGTGTGGCACTGCTTTTCACACACAATATTCAGCCACTCTGAGATTGAAATTAATTATTTGGGATCTGTTTAACTTGTGGCTTTTTCCTTGCACTGATTCCTTACAGCACACTTTTGTGGATAACTTCCCCATCCCCATCCCATCGCATCCCAATTTTTAAAAATTAGGATTTCATGGGGAACAATTCAGTTGCTCTGGAGGTACTTCCAAGTACATCCCTCCGAGCACTGTGCAGCTCAATGAAAGCCAACTCTCAGAAGTTTGAAACAAAACAAGAAGTTCAAGATCCTCTGCCTGGTCCTGAAATGCTCCAAAAGTTACTTTTTAAAGTCACTCAGATACGTCTTCAAACTCTTTTTACATCAAACCTCTCTACTTGGGGCCTTGTTTATGGTACCTGGAGGTGTCTGTGCCAGGAATTGCTGTTGTTTGTAATTAGATTTTGTCAGCAGTGTAGTGTTAACAGGAGCCTGTGCCCACAGTCATTTAACCCAGCCTTGCAATTGCTTTTATTAAGGAAATATTTCATTTATGCCTTGTTTTTTTATGGAAATTGAATTTAGAAGGGATAAGTTATGCACCCCAAGATTGTTTTCATTTCCTTGTGGCTGCACCGTAGTTATTTCCTTTCCCTGGGAAAAGCAAAGCCCCAGGGGATGCAGAGTTCGAGGTGAGGTTGGCCAGGGATGGAGCTCTGGGAACAAGAGCAGGACATTTCTGGAAAGGGCTGTTTTCCCCAAACAACAACACAACCATTCCATCAGCAACGTGCCACGATGGAGGGAGGCTCTGTGTGTGCTGAGCCAGACACATCCAGGCTGGGCTGACCCTGCCAGCTCTCCCTGGAGGAGCTGTGGTTTGGATTTCCACCAGAGGTGTGCTGGCAGAACTCTGGGCTTTGTGTTTGATCCCATGGGATGTCTCTTGGTGGCCAGAAGTTGTAGATGGGAGTCTGTAACAGATTTTGCTCATTTATTCCCTAGTTCTCAGTCCCTGGAGCATGTGTCCATGCAGGGAATGCAGGGAGGTCACTCCTGTGCCCTGTGGTGTTGGGAATGGCCTTATCACCTCCCTTGGGACAGGCTTGCAGGAGGAATGGGATTGCCTGAAGCAGTCCATGCTCCCAGCCAGGCTTGGGCTCTGACTGCCCAGCTGTGGGCACCTTTACTGAGCTCAGGCACTTTCCAGGCTCTCACTCTTTGTAACTTCCTACTCCTGGTAAGTCTGGTGAGAGAACAGCTTCATGTGTTGTTGGTTTGAGAGCCTCTGCTTAGTGATGTGTTCCATGTTCCTGAAACCCCAGGGACTTGGAAGTGTGTACCCCCAAATGAAAAGGAAAGGAACCTGCAGGAAAGAAATCCATGAAGCAAATCTTGCAGTACCTCTGTGTTTCTCCCATGTCTTTCCAAATAATTCCAAGTGACCTTGATTCTGTGTCATAAAAAACAATCCAGGCTTCACCCAGCTAGGGTGAGAAGCAGTTCTCAGTCCAGTGGCTTTAGTCCATATAGTTCAACACTGTTTATCTGAAGGCCATGATTTCTGTAGGATGGAATCCTGAAATTTCCAAATCTTGAAACAGAAGGAGCAGGGAAGTTTCTCAACATAGAGAGCTTTAGAGACAAAAGACAAACCCAGGGAATTCCAAGCAGAAACCCCACAGGTGGCAAATGGAGCCCATGGAGCAATCCAGGATGTTCTGTGCTCTGTGCCAATCCCCAGTGCCCGAGGCCCTGCTCTGCCTGCAACACACAGGGGTGTTCCTGCTTTGTTTTTAATAATCTCAGATGCTTTAATTCCATGAAAACATTCTGTTTGCAGGCACTCAGAAGTTTTTTCCTAATGGGGTCTCCAGTGACTGTGTCTAAGAAGTTTTTATAAATATTTCATCACTTATGAAGATTGACCTTCTTACACATTTAGAGGAGATAAAAGGGTGAGACCACTTGAGAAAACATTTGCAGCTTTGCAACGGGAAAATCTGAGGAAAATCTCTGATAGAACTCTGAGATTTTGTGTGTCAACAAGCTTAGGCATCAAATAGACTTGTGCTAGGAGTTAAACAGACTCCCTCAGTTATACAGCAGGGGCCTGCATTGGCAGCTCCACGTGGGATCAGGGACTGGAAGGGGGAACTTTCCAGGTTGTGCATTTCTGACTGCACTTAGGCCAAGGTTACTCCTGATTTCACCTCCGGAGAGGCACCAGCTGGATCCTCTGTGATTTGTGTCTCAGAGCAGCTCTACAGCAGCAGCATGGGGAGGACCTTCCTGTCCAGAACAGCATGTGAGATTGGCAAGGGTAAAATTCACAAGGAATTGCCTTTCCTTTCCTCTTGCTGCGTGCAAGAGAAGTGTGGCACTGGGCAAGTGTTTTGCCTGGTTTCCTATTTATTCTAGATTTCTCTCTTAGCTGATTAATATCTCTTTACATGCCTTACCTTTTACCCTGTGTCTGATGGGCCAGAGTGGACCTGGCCTGCCTCAGTCCCTGTAAAACTGAAAACCCAGCAGGTCACATCTCAGAGTCTTCACTGCCACCTCCAAGTGATGCCATTTCCCATCCCTCTGGGAAGAGCTCAGGGGATGTGTATTTAAAAAGTTGCAACAGTGTGTCCCACACCAGGAGCTCTGGTTTTCCATGGGAGCCCAGCAGGCTCTTCTCAGTGTCCATACATTCCATCTGTGGATGCCACATCCCTGGAAGTGTCCAAGGCCAGGTTGGATAAAACTTGGAGCAACCTGGGATGGTGGAAGGTGTCCCTTGCCCATGGCAGGGGGTAGAATGAGATGGGCTTTAAGTTCCCTTCAACCCACAGCATTCTGGGATTCTATGATTTTAAAGTTACTCTCTGAAGGAGTTTTGATTTTGAAGGACTTCAAGGAGTGTCCCAGCTGTTCCTATCTCTCTCAGAAGCACTAAGGTGTATAGCACTTGTGCATGACCTCACTGGAAGCTTATACTACAAACACACTAATCAAATAGCCCAAAGGAGACGTGTTCTTGTGCTTGTAAGGCACATATGGAGCCATTGCTGCATCCAGTAGCAGTAAAGCACCCTGAGGATCCTGCTGGGGTTGGGATTTGCCCTTTTCTCTAGCTCTTCATATTTATAAACCATGGATTTATTAGTCTTGAAGGATTTATTACTCTTGAAGGTGAAGCTCAGATGAAGGGATGCTGACTGCTGAATAATCATCCTGCCATAGGAAGAAATTGTCTTGTTTGATTTGCAAGTTTAAAATAGTTCTGGAAGTAACTACAGGCAAAACACACATCCCACAGCCTCTTACATCTGCTCAGTGTGAGTTCTTGCATAAAACCCAACCTCTGAGTACACCTGTGATTGGATGGGAAGTTGTGTATGCTGGGAAAGGGATTTACTGTGCCCAGCTCTGGGGCTCCCCATGAAAGAAGGATGTGGAGCTGCTGGAGCAACTCCAGAGGACACCATGGAGATGCTCCCAGGGCTGGAGCCCCTCTGGAGCCAGGCTGGGAGAGCTGGGGGTGCTCACCTGGAGAGGAGAAGGCTCCAGGCAGAGCTCAGAGCTCCTTCCAGGGCCTAAAGGGGCTCCAGGAGAGCTGGAGAGGGACTGGGGACAAGGGATGGAGGGACAGGACACAGGGAATGGCTTCCACTGCCAGAGGGCAGGGATTGTTCCCTGGGAGGGTGGGCAGGCCCTGGCACAGGGTGCCCAGAGAAGCTGTGGCTGCCCCTGGATCCCTGGCAGTGCCCAAGGCCAGGCTGGACAGGGCTTGGAGCAACCTGGGACAGTGGGACGTGTCCCTGCCCAGGGGAGGGGTGGGATGGGATGAGCTTCAAGGTCCCTTCCGATCCAAATCCTTCTGGGATTCCATGAGTCCATTTCACATCTATCCCTCATATCCTCACACATTCCAGGGATGTTTTGTGTTGTAGTGTGCTCAAACCATGGGGAGAAAACAGAGTATCACAGATCACAAAATATCCTGAGCTGGCAGGGACCCATTGGGATCATCCAGTCCATGCCCCAGCTCTGCACAGACCCCCCCAGCAATCCCACCCTGAGCATCCCTGGTGTCCAAACACTCCTGGAGCTCTGGGAGCCTCGGGGCTGTGCCCATTCCCTGGGGAGCCTGGGCAGTGCCAGCACCCTTTGGGGGAAGAACCTTTCCCCAAAATCCAACTCAAACCTCCCCAGCACAGCTCCTGTCATTCCCTCGTGTGTCACTGGGCAGCACAGAGGAGATCTCTTCATGGAGGTGTTCTGCCTCTTTCCTAGAGACATGCCTTGGAGTTTAATTGCAGCACCCAAACCCTTCCACGCAATATCTCATACTCTGTACAAAACAGGGAACCAGAGAAACACAGAATGCTTGGGTTTGGAAGGGTCCTTAAAGATCCAAGTCCTGCCATCCTGGGAGAGCTGTGCTTGGATCTCTGCTCACCCTGGTGCTGCTGGTGGCTGAGTGGGGATGGGCAGGCCCCTGGTGCTCCATGGATTGTCCAGGTATAGTGTCCAGCCCTCCACATAGTTCAGATGAGGTGCAGCAAGGGATTTACTCACACCCTGGGGAGCCTGGTGTAGTGATTACACGGCATTACAGGGGGTACATTTCCCTTTTTTCTCTTATCAAGCCCTATTTGATTTTCTGTGTATTTTTTGCTGCTTTTTGAGCACTGTGTTGGAGTTGTCAAAGGAGTGATTTAGAATAGCAGGGGAAAAAAGGAGAGTCAGATAGAAAAATACTCTTTAACAGGGTTTTCTTGTCTTTACTTTGATCATTACTTTAGGATATTTATGCTTGGGTAAAGAAACCCCTCCATGGAAAATGGTCTTTTTCTGCTCTGAAGCCACAGTTGAGGTTGAAACGAGAAAACCGGAGAAGATGGGAAGTGTGTGGGAGGATAATTAGTACATTTAACAAGATAAAGCTGGAGTGAGGAAAATAGGCCATATAAATACATTTATGCTGTCTGAGTAATTAGGTAGAAAACGTTTCCCTGTTTGAGAAGATTTGCTAACCTAAAATTTCAAATATAATAAAATAAAATCTTCACATGTATTGAAAGGAAGGTCTGGAAGATGCCCCATTACCAGACAAGCTGCTGTGAGTAATGGCCTGGGTATTGAGAGTGGAGTGGGGCTTGGAACAGCAGGATAATTTAGGAACTGGTGCAGGAACTGGCTGGTGGTGACTGGAGCTGAGAGATGTGGTCAATATAACGAGGCAGCATCTCGGAGTTTAATCAGCTTTTAATTTCTTCAGGATTTGTCCCAAGGATATTTGGGTCTTAGAATTATTGTTTTTTTATCAAACATAGCCATGTTTCACAGAGAAATGAGCCTCCTGCTCCTTGCCCTTGGCCTAGACAGACCCACTGCACACATTCTGTGAAGGTGCTGCTGGTCCTGGGGCTTTGGCCTCATTTGATTTGCTAAATTGCACAAACATCACAAATTAACAGACATTAAAGTGTGGTGGTTTAGGAAAGGAAAAAAAAGTAATTCCTAGTACTGTCAGAAAAAAAGTTATCAGATGTAACAGTGCTTTGGAGGCTTAATGGGCTTTTGCCATGGCCAGGTGTGAGCAGCAGCAATTCCCATTGCCTGTGTCTGGCTGCCTTCCCCAGGGCTTGAACCTGAAATTCCATCCTGGGAAAACGTGACAAGATCACCAGCTTTCCTTGGAACAGTGACACAAGCTCTGCCAGGAAAAGCAGCAGCCCTTCCATTGGCTTGAAACTCCTGGCTCAAGTCTTGGTGAGCATTCCTGCCCTCCCTTGTCTCCTGGAGATTCCTACAGATGTGAGCTCCGCATCCCACCTGGATCACTGGGCCAGAGCTGCCACTTGGTTGTGTTGGATCACAGGGAGAGGATCTGCTAATGAGGCTCAGCTTCCTTGTACATTCCCCTATAATAACTAAGTTATATTCAGTATATAAATACAATTATACATTTATTGTATTTTATATTATAGGTAGAGTTTATTATATAAATACAATAATATTTTATACAAGTAATGCACTCATATTTATATGCATATATTTAGAAACACACCACAATATAATTATATCTATTTGAATAATATTGTTGGAAATAGCAGTAATTAATATTAAATAATTAATATTTTGAAGCATAGAGAAAGAGCTGTAGACAGCAGCTGTGTTTTTTTTGTCCAAGGAGCTGGGAAAGGGGCTCAGCCTGGAGAAAAGGAGGCTCAGGGGCGACCTGGTGGCTCTGCACAACTCCCTGACAGGAGGGGGTCGGGCTCTGCTCCAGGGAATAGGGACAGGAGGAGAGGGAAAGGCCTGAGGCTGGGCAGGGGAAGTTTAGATTGGATATTGGGGCAATTTCTTCCTGGAAAGGGCTGTCCAGCCCTGACACAGCTGCCCAGGGCAGTGGTGGAGTGCATAAGATTTCAAGTCCACGTGGATGTGACACTTGTGGGTGTGGCTCAGCAGTGGCCTTGGCAGTGCTGGAGGAATGGTTGGGCTCCATCATCTCAGAGGCTTTTCCAACCTCAGCAATTCCATGATTCTCCATAATTCCTTTGACTGGCTATACATATGAAATACATACATGTTCATACATATGAAATGTATATTTTCCACAAGAAGCCCTCAGGTCAGGGCCAAAGACAAGCAGGTTTCTGTCACCATCTGTGAGAGATGCCAGAAACGCCTCTGCCAGCTCAGATTGGTGATGGATATTTGTTATTGTCCCAATATCTTCCTGAAGAAGCTCCTGTTTGCTCCCTGTGCCTTGATCCTGTGTCAGTTGTGCACTCTCAGTGTCCCTAAAGCCTCTTGCAGGAGCCAGTCCCTGGTGTGCACACACAGCATCACCTGTCGAGGTCCTGGCTTTCTGCTGGCTTCCAGCCAGGGCAGTGTTATCCAAGGAATTCAGATGGGAGGTGCTGTGTGGGAGACTGAAATCAACTCCAAGAATTGTAGGAGTTATTTCACAGGGTTTTGCTGCTCTCTGGAGTGTTATTCCCTGTCTGCTCCATACCTCTGACATGAGATGGGCTCTCAACTGGATTACTTTAATTAAAGTTTGCTAGAAGCTTATACCATTACCTGCACAGACAGGTTTGGAGTTTGGGAACGATGATCTGTTCCTTCTATTTGGAATCAATATTATTTTTCTAGCTTATAGGTCTCTTTAATTGTCATCTAATTACTAAATGCCGCCTTGATTAAATTCTAACCTTAACACTGATTCTTTTGGAGAGGGGGATTTGTTCAGGCTTTCTTCTTTTCTTTTATGTTTTGTTTTCTCTTTCTTACATATTTTAATTTTACTGTGAGCTCTCTGCACACCTCTGTATTGCTCACTTGCTGTGATGTGCATGAGTGAGATCAGTGCATTCATGGCTTTATGAAGCAGAAGTTGAAGTAAGTTCCACAGACAAATCAAATCTACGCTTCCCAGGCTTCTCATGAATTACCCTTTCACCAGGAGAGGTGCATGATGGAGTTGATATCACTCAGGAAACAAGGAGGTGAAACTTAAAGCTGGCTGAATGAGCTTCCTTTGGCTTCTGGGGCTCAGGGGCACCAGGTCTTACCTGGTCGGGATTTGGCACTTTGTTAGTAGTCAGCAATCCCCATCCTGTCAGCAGATTTATGTAGTGCTTTTCCTGAGATGATTTTTCACAGCTTTTGCAGTTTGTGAGAGGAACACACAAGACTCTGCAGTAGCTGGAAGTAAAAAAGTGATTGCACAGATCTCAAGTGTTATGTTTTAATTATTTTTAATTCTGAACATGCCATATCATAACTCAGCCTCCTGACTTGTTGCTGTTCTTCCCTACAAGAAGAATGACCAATAAATTTTCCTCTGCCTGAGACCCTTGTAATGAGTCCCCTTATCACCCAGTTTGCCAGAGGTGAGCCTCTGTCTCATGAACTAGAAACATTTTGAATTTTAACCTCCTTGTATATGTGATCAGCACAGTCTTGGCCAGCAAGCACTGCTCTTTTGGGCAAAAAGTGCCCAAAGCTCATGGTACGGGTTTGCTGGTAGAGGAAAAATTATCTGTGTTGAATTCATCATCAGTTCTCAGTGGGTGTGTGAAGGGTGGAGACTCCCAGACTTGTCCCCAGCTGTGTGAAGACAAATTTGAGCAATGCCTTGGTATTGTTGCCCAGAGGAGCTGTGGCTGCCCTGTCCCTGGAAGTGTCCAAGGCCAGGTTGGAGCAGCCTGGGACAGTGGAATGTGGCCCTGCCCAAGGAACCAGATTGGGATTCCCTAATTCTGTAATGTTTACAGGACTCTACATTACCCATACACATGAAGTGTGGTGTGACTGTTTTTAAGGCTTTCTTTGTGTATCGTGAAATGCTACCAATGAAAAGTTTAGGATACTCTAAAGGTCATTTATGAGCTTGGTCATATCCACTCATCCTAGCTAAGCATATATATTCCAACAATAAATGAACCTAATGGGATCTAATGCTTCATAATTGTTCATCAGCCAATTTCAATGTGAAGAAGGAACATTGCAGATTATATATTATAAAGTATATGCTGTTTAACTCTGATCAGTTGCAATAAATGCTATTTACAGATAATTTTCCTCAGGAAGACACATTGGCACTGTTACAGGCATATCCACCAGGCCCCACTGGCTGCTCTGTTCTTTAAGAACACAAAAATCAATGTCCCACTTTGGAGCCAAGCATACTGTGTCTGTGAGTCATGTTCAGAGTCCAGTGAGGTCAGGAGAGACCTCTGCTTTGTGCTTGGATTTCAAATCAAGCCTGGGGGCAGCTGTGCTTTGCAGGATGTTCTGTTTACAAGGAATGCAGCAGCAGGAAAGGCTTTTAGACATCAGGACATACATGATATTTGGGAGAGCTTTGGTGCCTATTAACAAAGCAAAATATGAACTGAACCACATGGGGACAGGGAACACAAGTGAATATTCATCTTTGGGAGCATTTAGCTGTGAGGACAGTTGGGTTGCAGGATAAACCCCACAGATTTCCCTGTGTAAACAGTTTCTGTCTCTGTCTCAGTCAACACGAGGCTGCCTGTGGGAGAGGAGCAGTGTTTAGCTGGTTTTACAGTTTCCCTCTGGGATGAGGCAGGTGTATGGGTGTAGGAGCATCAGTGGCTGAAATGCCACTTGTCCCCGCAGTGAGTTTGTGTGAGCAGTGAATGAAGTGGGGCTCACTGGGAGGGTCAGTGCAGTAATTTCCAGTTTAATAAGTGTAAACTTCCAGTGCAATAAGTGTAACCTTCCTGAATGTGATCAGCAGCATGGTCCTCAGGCAGGTGTGCCTTGGGCAGGCAGATTGCTGTACCTGAGTGTCCTGCTCACACCTCCAGCTGATCCTGAGCTCTGTGCACAGCTCTGGTGTGGCTGGAGCCCAGCCTGGTGTCAGTGTGAGAGGGAGGGGATGAATTCACCCCTTGCCTTTCTCTGTCCCACATTCTGCTGCACAGTCAGGCCCTGAATTCCTTTCAGGGAGTTCTGCAGTTGCCTGTTGGTGATTTTGTTACCTGGCTGGTGTTTTTTTGGAGTCTGTGGTTATGAGCTTTGCCACTGATATGCTCAGTGAAGGGACATCTGAAATTCCCTGGGGGGCTGGGGGGTCTGTGTGCCCTCAATGAGCACAGGGGTGATTAGAGGATGAGAACCATTCTCCAGGAGTAGGAAACTCACATTTTATTCATAGAATTTCAGAATTGGGTTGGGTTGGAAGAGCCCTTAAAGCTCATCTTGCTCCGCCCCCAGCCATGGCAGGGACAGCTTCCACTGTCCCAGGCTGCTCCAAGCCCTGTCCAGCCTGGCCTGGGGCACTGCCAGGGATCCAGGGGCAGCCACAGCTGCTCTGGGCACCCTGTGCCAGGGCCTGCCCACCCTCCCAGGGAACAATTCCTTCCCAATATCCCATCCAGCCCTGCCCTCTGGCAGTGGAAGCCATTCCCTGTGTCNCCCTTCCCCTTCCGCTTTCCCATCCCCAGTGTTTGACTGAACTCAAATGAAAACCCTGGGAGTTGGTCCAGTTAAAGGATGGGCATAGAACCTGTCACTTTTGTCTCCCTTTCTTCCTTTCTTCATTTTATTTTTACTTTCTTTTCTTTCTCTTCCCCCTTTCCCACTTTCTCTTTTTTCTCTTCCTCTTTCCCCCTTTCCATTTTTCTTCATTCCCCTTTTCTCCTTTTTTTCGTTCCCCTTTTTCCCCTTTTCCCTATTCTTCTTTCCCCCTTTCCCCTCTTTCCCTTTTCTCTTTTTCTGTTTTTCCTTTTGTCCTTTTCCTGTATTTTTTAATTCTTTTTTCTTTTTTTCCTTTCTATTTTTCTTCTGTTTTAAAGTACTCCCCCTGGCTAGCTGGAGCTTCTCCCTTCCCCAAGCCTGTAATCACCCTCTCCCATGTTACTGCATGTCCCTGTCTCTCAGGTCCGTAGAAAGCAGAGAAATTTGTGACATTTGGATCCAATGACCAGGAAAGTATGGGAGGAACTGCACAGCTGAGCATCGTTTCTGCCATGGAGATACTTCACCCCTGCCATCCCATGGCCTCTCCCAGTGTCCGGGGAAAGATTCCATTCCATCACACACTGGACACCAGCAGTGGCTGCAGATTTGGGCTCCACAAGAGAATGGAATGGGAGGTGTGAAATAGCTCATGGAATGATGGTGCAGTGGGGACAGATTTTGGCAGGGTGCATCTGGATCAGTCCAAAGATATTGAAGGAGGGAAGAAAAAAGCCTGAAAACCAAATTTGGCTTTCTTCACCCTTTGGATGTGCTTCCAGTGCTGGTGTTGGACCACTGCAGCAGCCTAAGCTGTATCCTGGATTGCTCAGATGGACACAGGGGATTCTGTCAGGGAGGCTGGATCCACAGAAATGGAAAAGCTGAAATAGCTGTGATTTTCTGCAGAGGCAGATAGCAAAGAGTGAGGATGTTGCCATCCTGGCAGTTATGGATTGCAGGCTTAGAGAGCTCAGTTGAATCCGTGGGTTTGGGGTTTAGTGCTGGGCCTTGCCCAGCTGGGGCTGTGCAGACCCACCCTGTGTGCTGTGGCCCATCAAGTGACATTTACTGTGCCACTGCCCTCTGGAGCAGGCAGCAAAGCAAAGCCTTTGAGCAGTAGATATTTCAAACATGCAGCTCAGCCTTAGCTGGCTTTGGCAGGACACAGCTCCTTATGCTGAGGGAATTCTATCCCACTTTTTGCCAGCTGTAAGTATCATTTTAGTGGTGTAAAGAGAATTAGTGCTTGATGCCTATTTTGCAAAACCTTCCCAGATAAGCTTTGAGAAAGCATTATTTGGGAGGTGTATTTGTGCTGCAAGTCAGATTGTGAAATCCAGGCTTTGTGCAAGGTTTGGGCGGGGGGGGGTTAAGTCTCTGCTCTGCTTTGCTTCTACTGAAAAACCTAAAAAATTAATCCAGTTATCCAGTTTATTAGCTCTTAAGAAGACGTGGGAATATATAGAGAGCTGTTTCAGAGAAGAGGAGAGATAGGATTCTTCTTTTGATTCCTTTGGACAAATTTAAAAATGAAAACTAGGAAATGACAAAGGGAGGGAATTAAATCCTGTTGGGAAGAGCCAATGATNAATTCTTTCAGCCTTTCCTTACAGAAGGGTTGCTCCAGCCTTTGGATCATCTTCGCGGCCTCTTTGAAGCAGAGCTCCTCTTACCTGGCAAACATGGAAAATATCTACAGTGTGTGTAGATAAATGTGTGTGAGCCTTCCTTTACTGCATGCTTTGGGTTTCTTTTGGCTGTGGTTTCAAAACTCAGTAGCACTTCAGATGTGACCTTTGATAGCAAAGAATGATGATAAAGGTGGAGGGAAGGTGCAATCCAGAAGCAATGGTTGTGTTTAATCACATTAATGGCAGCAGCCTACGCTGATTATAAATTGTACTAATCCAAATACCTTCTTTAGTCCAGGAGTGCTGTTAATTACCTGTTTACTGCCATCAGAAAAAAAATGAGTATTCCAGGAGTTGGGCTGGTGAAGGGAGAGGGTTGAATGTGTGTGTGGTGGGACTTCCCTACAGAGTGAAGGGAGATTCTGGCAGAATAAAGTTAAATTAATTCCAGGTGTCAGGGTCATTTTGAGGAAGAGAAATTTGCCTTTTTGTGTCCCTCTTTCATGAGGTGTCTCTCACTACCCACTTCTGATTTTCACTTGCTTACATTCATTAAATGCAGCAACTTGGGATTCTTCTCCTCAGCCTTTTTTTAATTTCTGCTTTCATTTGTTTCAGGATTTTTTTGCTCTTGGCTAATTAGGATTTTTTTATGGCCTTTTAAGTTTTATGTACACATTTCCTTTATTTATTTGCTTTGCAAACAGTCTTAACTTGCTTGCAATGATTTGTAATTTCTGTTCTCAGAGAAGACCATTAAACATAAGGCATTTTTGTGGGATAACACGGTCAGGAGTGGGATGCTGGGCTTGGTCCATGTGCAGAAATGTCTCCTCACTGCTCTCACACCAACACATCCTGATGATGCAGTTAATGACTCTGGGTGTGATGAATGGTGCCATAAAACTCTCTGCTTGGGGGAATTGCTTGGCAGCACTGAAATTAGGAGATATGTTTTATTATCTAATGTCTGCCTGAATGTATAAAATAAAAAGATAAATAAAATGTGGGAAGGGGGTAGGGAAAAGCAGTGTTCTATATTCATTATCCATGAATATTTATAGAGATGTTTTCAGTGAATAATTAATTTTGCAGACTTCTAATTCAGGTTTAATTCCTGCCTCAAACCCTTTGCCTCCCCATAATTGTTTTATTTTTGAACCATATTTTTATTTTTAACCTGTCAGGTGAGGTGCCAGAATCCAGGGGCATTCCAGGGTCTGTGTGTCCTGAGTGTCTCCCCTGTGGCAGCTCCAGCCAGACATTCCCTGATTCCCTGAGGCTCAGTCTGGAGCAGGCTGGTGTGGATGTTGTGCTCCATGGGCTGTTCCTGCTTTCTCCCCCTCTCTGACCTCTCTCCTCTCCCTGCAGCTCTCGCTCCCGGAGGAACAGAACGAAGTGACAAGGAATGGCTGTGAGTCCAAGGAGCTGGTGTACCTGGTGCAGATCTCCTGTCAGGTGAGTGTCCTGTTTTCTCTCCCCAGCCTGGGTTTCCTTCTCTTTCCCAGAATGCTGGGATGTGATGCTTCCTTCTCTGTGGTGTTTCTGGGGTTTCTGCTTCCTCCCTGGCTCATTCCCCCAGGGATGCTGCCTGTGGTGCTGCCACAGGAAAGGAGAAGTGCTGAGAAGAGAAGAAGAACAGTGCAAAGCAAATAATCCTCACTGATGCCCAGGGATGAGCGCAGAGACAGGAGTGGGTGTGCCCAGGCTGAGGTCACTTCGAGGGGAATGTGGATACCTGGACACACCAGTGACCCCAGCAGGGAGAATCCCAGCCAGTGGTTTGTTACCACAGTGTGCTGCCAAGAGTCTGGATCTGCTCCCAGACACCTGGCGTGGATTCTCATCTCAGGAGGCTTTGGGCAGAGGAATCTGCTGCTCTGTCCCATTAATTCTTCATCTGCTCATCTGTGTGACTTTGTAAAATGCTACATAATGGGTGTGTTTTAATATGCTCAGTGGGAGATGCAGGGCACTGGCAGCTTCAGTGCAGGTTACTGCCTGTGTTGGGTTGTTTTCCTGGCGTTAGGACAGCTCTTCCCATGATTCACCTCAGCACCCCCTGAGCATCCATCTCATCTGTGAGTACACACAGACAGGTGGTGAATTTACAGGGTCTCTGCTCTGCTTCCTCAGCTCTGTGCTCGGAGTGGGGTGTTTTAAGAGCTGAGGAACAGAGCATCCTGAGGAGCAGAGCATCCTTGATCCCAAGGAGAAGTTCATCCTGCATCCTGAGGAACAGAGCATCCTGCATCCCAAGGAACAGAGCATCCTGAGCCCTCACATTTGGGGTACATTTGCAGTGCTTAGTGGAGGGATGAACCCTGGCTTATTTCCTGGCTATTGCAGGTGAGCCTGGGGAACATGGCAGTTTTTCTCTAGCTCCAGAGCACATCACTTCTGATCCTTCCCCCACCCGACTGACACCCCCAGAGATTCACAGGGTGGCCTCAGGTGCAATTGTATCCCAAACCCTGGGAGTATCCCCATGCTGGAGGGATGCTCAGGAGCAGCAGAGAGCTGGGATGGGGCAGGATGGAGGTGAGGCCTGTCCCCACTCCTCTGGCATCTTGCTCCCACTCTCCAGTGCTTTGCAGGGATGTGTCTGAGGGTACAGGCATGGATCTCATCTGTGTGGGGACAATGGGGGGAATTCTGAGCCTTGGCAAAGGGCATTGCTCCTTTGCAGCTGCTGTGCACCAGGCCCAGCGCCTGAGAAATTCACTCCCCTTCCCCTTC
>VWZS01009399.1:173188-422581 GCA_013397075.1 Rhabdornis inornatus | reverse complement strand
CCCTGTGTGCTGTGGCCCATCAAGTGACATTTACTGTGCCACTGCCCTCTGGAGCAGGCAGCAAAGCAAAGCCTTTGAGCAGTAGATATTTCAAACATGCAGCTCAGCCTTAGCTGGCTTTGGCAGGACACAGCTCCTTATGCTGAGGGAATTCTATCCCACTTTTTGCCAGCTGTAAGTATCATTTTAGTGGTGTAAAGAGAATTAGTGCTTGATGCCTATTTTGCAAAACCTTCCCAGATAAGCTTTGAGAAAGCATTATTTGGGAGGTGTATTTGTGCTGCAAGTCAGATTGTGAAATCCAGGCTTTGTGCAAGGTTTGGGCGGGGGGGGGTTAAGTCTCTGCTCTGCTTTGCTTCTACTGAAAAACCTAAAAAATTAATCCAGTTATCCAGTTTATTAGCTCTTAAGAAGACGTGGGAATATATAGAGAGCTGTTTCAGAGAAGAGGAGAGATAGGATTCTTCTTTTGATTCCTTTGGACAAATTTAAAAATGAAAACTAGGAAATGACAAAGGGAGGGAATTAAATCCTGTTGGGAAGAGCCAATGATGGGAGGATTTGGTTTGGTTTGGATTTTTTTCAGCAATGCAGGTGGATTTTCCTTTTTTTCCCAAGTCAGATTGCACTGAACTTGCATTTCTAGAAGATGGATTTCAGGACTTCTGTGAAAAGAGTGACATTATTAAAATAAAAGGGTCGAGTCCTGGAAGGGTGTTGTGGGAACTATACCTGTGAGCCCTCTGAACCTGGAGACAGTCATTGGTAATCCCTGGTTCCTGGAGGAGCACAGGGGATGGCTGAGACCCCTGAGGAATTCATGCTGTACCTGCTGCTGTGGAAGTCCTTGGACAGTGTTAGCAAACTCCTTGGGAGTTTCCACAGGGATAAACAAAGAATTTACATGGTCTGAACCACATTTAAAAGGGGTTACTTCATGTGGGGAGAGTAAATCAGCACAAGTCAGAACCTGCAAAAAGGCTGGAATGGTCTAATCCAGTCCATTTATAAGGCAGGCTGGAAATGTGCCTTCTGGATGTTTTGGGGTTTTTGTGTGACATTACAGCAACTCCCTGTGTACTTATTTAAATGTTACAACAGAACAATGCCCAGTCTCTGCTTTTGTTCTGAAAAATGAAAGAAACGTGTAAATGCTGTTTTCAATGTGGAATTTGTGGTGTTTGAACACCTCAGGCATCATTTTTGGTGACATTTTGAGTGTCAGGGAGAGAACAAGGGCTGGCTGTGATGTTCATGTTCTGAGGGAGGCTGTAACCTCCAGCCTTTCCCGAGGCTTTGGCTGCTCATGTCCATGTCACAGGTGGATTGTTGGGACAGGAGTGACCGGCGCTGCTCAGCAGGGCTGTCAGACTGCACAGGCAGAGCCAGGGATTAAACACAGGCTGTGGTGCCAGCCCAGCCCCAGCCCCTTTTCTGCTCCTGCTTTCCAGGGAGGTAATGCCAGCAAAGGAAGCCTTTTCTGCTCCAGCACTGCTACATTTCTAAGGCTGTTCGCAGAGCAGGAATTCTCGTGGTCCAAGCAGGGTTTTCTCCATCTTCCTGCTCCCATTTTCAGGCTGGCAGGAGCTGAGCCATTCCTGTGGCACGGGGTGCCCAGTGCTGTGCCCTGTTCCTGTTCTTTGTTCCAGCAGGGGCTGTGTTTGCTTTGATGGATGGAATCAGGTCCCTGGTGACCAGAGGAAGGCACTGCCCCAAACCTCAGCCACTTGTCCCAGCTCAGCCCTGCAGGAGATTCGAGCTGGGCACCTCCTGTTTGAAGAGCACGCTTTGCCAAGCTCTCAAGGCATCCCCATCCCACATTTCCTGAGCAGTAATGCCTGTTCAAGGGCATAGGAGGGAAGGCCAGGAAAAAAACAGGCTCCAAGGAGAGAGAGCAGGCAGGACTCCCTGTCTTGGGTGATTTGTGGGGAGGAGAGAGTGGAAGGTACTTCCCACAGGGGCGATATCTTTGTCAGAGGAGCAACATCTCAGGTGTGGTTTACTGGTTCTGGCTGCCTGGGATAGTCCAGGCTGGAACCACAAATTGCTTGCAGGAGGACTTTTGAGTCAAACATTCGAAATATGGTTGGTTCTTTGTCTTCTTTATTAATAGTTTCTGATTGAAGCTCAAACACCTGGAGAACAGGAACTGAGTAAGTGCTACTTTACTCCCGTGAAAAGCTCTTTAAACAGATGACTGAAGGACAGATTCTAATTCATAGATATTCTTCTGTGTGCTTTATATACATACAGAAATACAGAGAGGGGAAAGCTTTCAGGTCTTTGTTAAAGTGATATATCTATGTGGAGCATCCAGGTGGATCCTACCCAGTGCAAAATCTGTTTTCAGATTGTGTGTTAACCTCCTTCTCCGTGTCTATGCAGGATTTTCTGCCTTGATTTAGGATTTTACAAAACAAACCAAAAGCAATTAGTGGGTGCTTTTATTAAACAGTAAATTTTCACATGATGCAGCCTCCTGTCCCTGCCTGTGTGTCCTCACCCCTTGGTCAGGGCCAGGCTGTGTGCGCTCAGGGCTCATAAAAGCTGCTCTGCTTTCAGATCCCTTAAAATTCTGGTCACCAGATGACCTTTCATGATCTTTCCCCTGCCTTGTTTTCTGTTCTTCTTTTCTGCCTCTTGGCACCACTTGCCTGAAGATGACCAGGAAAAATAATTACCACTGACAGGTTGTCCATGAGTTCGGTCCTTACGTGTGCAGGTGTTTGGAGATGGAATCATGGAATGTTTGAGTTGGAAAAGAACTTGAGGCCCATCCAGTTCCACCCCCTGCCATGGGCAGGGACACCTTCCACTAGACCAGGTTGTTCCAAGCCCCGTCCTGGGATGGGGCAGCCACAGCTTCCCTGGGTAACAAATCCTGGGTATTTTGTAATTCCACAAAACCTTTTTAAAACATGCCCACAGGCCTTTCTGGCTTGGGTATTTCTACCCCATCCTTCCAGATGTTCACACATGTTGAAACTTCTGTCCTAAGCTTTTCTCAGGCATTGAGGGCTGTTTCACATTAAGCAAAAGAAAGCAGGAGAATTCCTTGTTTCCCCCCTGCTAATCCATCACTCCACGTGCTGTGCTCTGGTGGATCTGAGGTCACACACTCCGTGCCTCCTGCTCCCAGCAGCAGTAAATAAAAACGAAGTGACAGTGGCAATGAGAATTAATCAAGAATGCCTGAAGCTGGCAGGCAGCCTGCAGGCTGCTGCTGGGCTGTGCTCAGACCTCAGGAGTTCCCAAAGCCAAGGTGGAGGGGCTTTGAAACACCTGGCTCTGTTCCAGGCTTTGGGGACGTAAACTGCCATCTGTAGGGTTGAATTACATCTAAACTGCATAATTAACATCTATTACTCGGTAGCTGGCATGGTAACACTGAAGGATAAAGTCATTTAGTAATTGGGGTAGTAGTTGTTAAGGACAAGGGTTTTACTGGCTGGTGTTCAGAGTTTTCCTGCAGAATTGGGTAGGGCAGCACTCCTATCCAGCAGGATGAGCAGTGGGGTGTGCTGTGTCCTGTTCTAAAAGCAGATTCACCATACCCTTTGCTCAGTCTGGGGTTTTGCCCTGAGATTCTTAATTCTCACATGGAGTGCTTGAGGTTGGAAAAGCCCTCCCAGACCATCGAGTCCATCCTGTGAATGATCCCCACCTTGTCCCCAGCCCAGAGCACTGAGTGCCACCTCCAGGCTTCCTTGGACACTCCAGGAGCCTCCCTGGGCAGCCCTTCCAATGCCTGACCATCCTTTCCAGGAGAATCCTCCTGGTGTCCAGCCTGGCCCTCCCCTGGCACAGCTCAAGGCCATTTCCTCTTGTCCTGTTTGAACGTGTCACCATGGAAGTGTCAGTTTTAAAGCAAAAGGGATTTTTGTCCCATCCAGGAGCAGCACTGCACTGTCCCAGCTGCATCCCTGTGTCCTGGGNAGCCCCCAGCCAGGGCAGATTCACTGCTCTGCTGTGGAGATTCATCCACTGCTAACAAGAGATGAAAAATTACTGTCACCCTTAAAACTTTGGTCTTTAATTGCTCCATTCATGGCTCTCTTTGGATTTTTATTTTCCCTGTTTAATTATTTAGATGTGTATTGTGACAGAAATGGGGTCAGCTCTTTCTTTTCTTAACTCTGGATGCATGAGATGCAAAACCAGAGTTGTAGTTGTTGTGTGGATTTTGAATGGAATAATTTATTTATAGAGTGAGATTGCAGAAATAAAAACGGTTGTGGAGCTGTTGGTGCTAAAGCACATTTTTTCAGCAGGTGCAAATGTAGGTGCCCTTCAAGCTGTCCCCTCAGCATGCCAGGGACAGAGGCTTTCCCTGCTCAAACTCCATGGGAGAAATGCTCTGGGGAATTTATTTGAACCTGGGTTTTGCTGGGAAAAGATGGTATCTGGAAATAACTTCCTCAAGAAAAGAGCTTGCCAAATCATCAGACCTGCATGGGGCTGAGCTGCTGGGCAGTTCTTGGTCAAATGGAATGTGAGTGATAATCACAATTTCAGATGTTTTCCCTGATGGAAACCCCCAGCTGAAGGGAAGGGCCAGTCCCTGCTCTAGGGAGGGACGATGAGTGAGAGGGAAAATCATTTTTCAGAATAAAGTGCAGTATCACATTTTGCAAAGGCTGCCCTGAAAGGGTTTTTGTGAGCAGCAAAGGCTCTCACAATTCCATAATAGTTTGTTAATGTTGTGTCCTTTGGGTGTTTTGCCTTTAGACAGAAAACAAGGCCAGAATTAGAGACCTCTGCTTGTCCCCAGACTGCTCTGGGCTCTGGCAGTGAGGGTGGCTGCAGAAATCCATGGGGGCAGGAGTTCTGTGATGGGTCTTGGCAGAGGTCCTGACCCTCATGGTGCTTTGGAGACAAGGCTGGGCCCAGCCACAAATTGAAGGGGACGCTTGGGTAGATCTGACGAGACACTGAGTCCTCCCCACAACTGAGCAAGTGCAGAACTCTGCAGAGGAGCCCTTTGCCTACAATTTCCTTGTTTTACGGCTTTTCCAAGAGCGGGGCTTGCTTCAAGTCCAGAATGAGAGCAGGATTGTGGTGGATATTTTTTCCTGCCTTGATGTTTATTCCTTATGGGGATGTTTGCCATGCACACATTTTCAATGCCTGTTTACCTGAAAAAGTGACAGACTGTTGGGACAAATCATCTAAAACAGTTTCATCCATCCATCCTCTGCAAGGCTGCACAGCTGCTCTGATCACCAGGTGATGCTGGCTGTGGGAGGTTGAGGAAGCAGCAGGTGACAGCCCAGGTGAGCAGTTGTGGTGCTCAGCCTCAGGGTAGGTGAAGTTCAGGGACCTTGGAACAGCATCTGCACTTCCCAGTAACAGATTCACTGCACATAAAATGCACAGCAGGCAGGTTGGGAAGGGATGGTTTCAAAAAGGCTCTGTCAAGGCACAGAAACCACATCAAAATAAACAGTGTGTGTGTAAAGGCACAATCATTGACTCATGGGGTCATTTAGGGTGGAATAGAACTCCAAATTCATGGCGTTTAACCTTTGCCACAGCACTGCCCATCCACCACCAATCCATGTACCCCAGTGCCACATCAACATGCTTTTTTAACACTTCAGGGACTGTGACTCTACCACCACTGCTCTGGGCAGCCTCTGCTAGGGCTTGACAACCTTTTCCATTAAAATAATTCAACCTAACATCCAGCCTAACCCTGCTTAGGGCATCTTGTCCTAAAGATACTTCAGTGGTAAATCAAAGATGCAGAATTTTCACTGTTTGTAGCAAATATTTACTGGCACAGAGCCAGGTCCAAAATCCACAATCCCAGCAGTTTTCCAACGTTCTCTCCTACCAGTTACACTTAGTGCACAAGGATTATTAAACTGATACTCTGGAGATAATTTGGAATTGAGCTGTCTGGGTAAAAAGAAGGCTGAGAGTGCCACTGTTGCACTCAGTAGATAGAGGTGCTTTGCCCGACTGCATGTTATATTAAAATAAGTTTTGTTTAGTGCAGTCAGTCACAGAATTCTCAGGGGGAACCTGATTTGAGCTTGCTCCTTGAATTGTTGGGGCTGTCCCAGAGTTTCAGAGCAGGTTTGGGCCCCAGGTTTGTTAAAATGCACAAAGCAGGTGTTGTCACTCTGAGGATGTGCCACAGGCTGGGGGATGGAGGCATCACAAATAAACACAGGTTGGATTTTCCAAGACTGTAGAGCAGGTTTGCAACCAAGGACTCAGGTTTTTACAGATCAGGAAGGACTTCCTATTTCCCAAATGGTGCATTTTAAACTCATCTGTGGGTTTAAAACCATGCCTTTATTTAAAACGTTGTGGTTTATGTTTTTAAAAGCCCCCATCAGGGACATTAGATAGTGAAATTGGTCTGTCTTAAATATTTCATCTCCTAGGTCTTGGCACCACTTTTCACTCTTCATAAAACTGATGGCTGCAGCTGCCAGAAAATCAGCTGCTTTTCCATTTTGGCTCCAGCTTTGTTCACAAAATCTCCCCATAGCTGCTTCTGTATCTTGTGCTTTCTAAATAATATTTCACCCTTCCAACCTCTGTCCTTGAGGCTTGATCAGCTGCATCTCTAACACACCTGCTTGCAGATCTTTTCTCTGGAAATACTCATCGTTTTTATCTCTAACCTTGCCCAGAGGCATTTCTTACCCTGTTAGTGATATTTTCCAAACACTGGCAGTGTTGCTTCATTCTGGGGTGTCAGGATGAACAGGACTGGAAGGGAGCAGTGTCAGATACAGCAAGGTTTTGTTATTTCCATGCTCTTGAGTAGCTGTTGTTTGTAAATGATGTGGTGGATGTCTGCTCTGTGGCATAGCAGTCCTAACAGGGTCATAGGGGGGTTTTCAAATGAAGTTTTTTGGATTTGGACCTGCAAAAAACCTCTTTTCTCCCTGGTAGTTTGTTTTTACAAAAACATGCTTCTGTGCTCTGATCAATTATATATATATACACACGCATACCTTATATATACATACATTATACGTACATACATTGTACATACATACATTATACATACGTACATTATACATACATACATTATATATACATACAAGTCAGATGCTGTTTGCTTCCATGATCTGCCTGAGAAATGAGATTTAAGAAAATTGAGATCTCTTCTCTGATTGCCAAAGCTGCTGATGCTGTAGGTGACCTCAGCAAGGAATTGGGGAGGTTTTTGGAAATAGGAAAGAGGGTGAATGGCTTCCCACTCACAGGGGGCAGGGTTAGGTGGAATATTGGGAAGGAATTCCTCCCTGTCAGGGTGAGGAGGCCCTGGCACAGGGTGGCCAGAGCAGCTCTGGGTGTCCCTGGATCCCTGGCAGTGCCCAAGGCCAGGTTGGACACTGGGACTTGGAGCAGCCTGGGATAATGGAAGGTGTCCCTGCCCATGGCGGGGTGGCACTGGATGGGGTTTAAGGTTCCTGGGATTCTGTGATTTTCTTTTCTATTGTTTTGGTAACCTCAGGCAAATAATTTTCAAAGGTTTTTTTTTCTTTTGCTCTAAAGGCTGGTGGTGGCTGCTGGAACTCTCTTGTGTGGTTGGGTTCAGAGTAGTTTATGGCACATTTGGGCTGCAGGGTGAGGGGGGAGCTGCATTTAATGCCTGCAGTGTCCATACAATCGTTTGTAGCTGTACATACACCCCCTCACTGCCCTGCTACCTGGAGGATGGTGCAATTTGAGTTTCCTTCCCTGAGCTCTGCTTTGTGGCTCTGAAGGGTTTTGTTTGAGAGCTCCAAGCTCTCATGTCACAACTATAATTTCCTGAAGTGCAGAAAAGCAGCCCCCCACGCTGTGCCTGCCCTCCCCTCACCCCTGACCTGCTGCTCCATGGTGGAATCTTGCTAAAGAGATGATGGATATGGAACTATGTTTAAATTACAGTGTGTCAGGAGAGCAGGGATTTCACTCACATGTAAATCCTGGGTTGAGTTCAAGGTCTGTTAGGCTGCCATTCAGAAATGGGCTGGTTCTGGGGGGAAGAATGGCTCTTAGGGTTTCAGGCACTCTGTGCTGGGTTGTGTTGCTGGGCTCCTACTCCTCTGTACCTGTACAAAACCACTCACCCCAAAGCCTGAGCCAAGTGTTTATTTATTTATTCCTGTCAAAGTTGTTCCTCTGTCACACAGGAACCACTGGAGCTCATGGCTCTGTCCCCTTGTCCCCCAGAGAGCCACACACACCTGAGGGGGGATTTCCCAAACAGTGAGGACAGACAGGGTGACACTGTTGTCACCCAGACCCAGCCCTGTGTCCCCACGTATGCTTTGGGGGCTCCTATCTGTAATTGGAATCCAGCATCACAACAAAGTCTAATTTTTAGCGGAGAAAAGCTGCAGTGGTTTCCATTAAAATCCTTTTTTTCCTAGTGACTGCAATTAATTGATAATAAACTGATAATGCTGAGAGATAAATTTATGCTGTGGAATAAGGCTAATAAAGGGTTCACCACATAAATATATGAAATATTCTCCTCTGCCTTGTGCTCTGTCCATTTGTATATTCCCTCCATCTTGTGCTTGTTCCTCCCTTGTGTCCATATGCTGTGATTCCAGGTGGAGTACTGAAGTTTTAGTGCTTAATTCAGAAATAAAGTACTTTTATGTTGCCTTAGTGCAAACTCCTTTTACGTTTTAAAGATTTAGAATTTCCTTTAAGTTAGAATAACACAGCAGAAGTCGTGGAATCACTTTGGTAAACAAATGTAGGTATAGATAAAGTGACCTAAGGCACCAGCTAAAAACACTTCCTGGGTGAACTCCCCAGGATTGATTTTATCCATCTTGCTTTCTGTTTTGACTAAATCTCTAAACCATTTTCCACTGTGACTTGAAACACGAAAGGGCTGAAGGGTCAGGCTGGAATAACACACAGAGCCTGAGCCCCAGGCAGCTGTAAGAGTCACCATGGCAGAGTTAACCTCTCCTGTTGCCTTTCCAGCTATTTAATCTGTGGTGTTTTCTTACTGAGGGGTCACTCTGAAGTGACTTTTGCCTTATACTTTCATCTCATTTTCTGCTCTTGCTCTCCATGTGGGTTCAGGAGAGCATCCATGTGTTCTCTCTGAGGAAATAAGCATTTGAACCAGAAGAGAAAGGTCTATCCCTGTCTTAAAATAAATAAATCCTAAGTGCTGTAGAGCAAACCCAGTGAGACTGTGGGACAGGAAGGTTGTGTGTGCTGGAACTCAGTGGCAGCCTGGCTAGCTTGGAGAGGAATTGATGGACAGGATGTGGTCCTGTCTGCTGACATGGAGACAGATCCAGCTGGAAACAGGAGTTTTTCTTACATAGCAGGAAGATCTATAAATCTTCAATACAAAAGTCTAGCATGTAAGCTTTGTGAATGGATGGTACCACAAATCCTGGCAGCAGCTGGAGCTCTCTTGAAGGCTGGGTGCCTCTGGGAGTTGCTCAGGACACAGCAGGAAGAGTTACTTCTGCTGGATGCTGAATGGAACCAGTTAAACCCACGTACAAATATTCCAGTATGGAACTGGCCTGGACTTAGGGGAGTCCTGCTTAGAAATGAGCACAATTCTTGTGCTGATAATTGAAGTGTTTAAGGGATGATGGAGCACAGGGAGGCTTTGACTGTGGGAATGAAAATGCAGGGGGTGGTTTAAAGTTGCTTCCTCTCAGATTTCAGTGGGTAATGTCTGTCTGTTGGTAATGAAGCCATCACTGAGCTGCAGGAATCAGGATGGGCTTGGGAAGAATGGGAATGGGAGTGACACTGCTGCTCTTCTCATGTGCCACAGCATTGGACTGAGCTTAAGGGAGTAGGAAACTACTCCAGGCTGTGGCTGCTCAATCCTCTGCAGGCCATTTGATCAGCAGAGCTAAAAATATTCCTTGTGGAGCTGGGCTCTGGGTCCCTGTCCCTCCCAATCTCCTCCTGTGCCCAGTGAAGCCCGGGAGTGTCTCTGAGCTGTGATCTCACAGTGGTGGTGCCACTGATGGAGGCTTCAAATCTCTGCCTCACTGGAAATTAAATATCAGTTCAGTAATCCACAATCATTTCTTTAGCATGACAGTTCTCCTTGCTTTGATAATCAGAAAAAAATCTGCAGCTCTGTGCAGAGGCTGAAATCTCACCAGGCTCTCATTGTACATTTAATCCTACCCAGCAGAGTGAGGGATAGCAGATCAGGATGGAAACAGAGTAGGCATGAGACCAGATTTTCCATTCTGTGAGAAATTCCAGGTTTGTCATGATGCTTTTCATTGTGAATGTATCTGTAAAAAGAAATTTCAAAAAATACATTGACTTTTTTTTCCAGGAGGAACATGTTTTTAAGTCAGTGGTCAATTTTTCCTTTTAAAGATCCTGAAACTATTTAGCGGCACTGTTGAAATCTTCACTTGATATTTGATTTTTTTATTTTAAAGAACTTTGTCACAGCCATGTTTATAGTTGAAGGTCTGAATCTGGGAAATCACTTTGTGCTTATCTTCACCTCTTGTGTCCCACTGAAGTGAATGGGATTTAAGTTTGTGCTTCTGTAAATCAGGATGATTAATAATTAAGGAAATGAAAAGTAATTATTGAATTAGAAAATTAGAGGCTGATCAAAAATTTATTTGAGAAACAGTTTATGGAAATCATTAAAAACGTGAAGAAGACATTTTTTGCCATATGGATGCTGAGTGCCTGAAGCTCCAGAAATGTTGAGCTTTGCTATAAAACACAGTTGATGACACAAGACCAACTTAACAGGCACTTAATTGTGTCTAATGTTTTATTAACTCTCTAAATTAAAAAAAATAATCCTTTTGCCAAACCCTTCTGGCACTTGAGAATTTGCAGGAAAGGGGAGCAAGATGAACAATTTTTGTATTGGTATGGGGAAACCTTTGTAGTGCTTTGGATCTGGGATGAGGCTGCTGCTGCTGCTGCTGCTTTGGCTGTGCCTCTCTGGGAGTCTGGCTGCGAGAATCCAGACTTTACTTTCCTGTGATTTGAGCTGCAGATCTAAGGGGAAGCACTAAATACTGTCCAGTTCCTTCCTTGGTTGCTGCAGTGATTCCTTCCTGTAAAGTTAATTGTATCCCATGGAAATGTGGCATAAAAAATTGTCACTCAGGTTCTAAATCTGCAAAAAACTTTGCTTAATAAAGCTTGAAGTCCAACCTAAAGCATGGGAGCTTTTTGAAATGAGTTATGGCAGGCTTAAAATTGTAGAATATTTGTAAATACTCCTTTTTAGAGTGTTGGAATAACATTCTGCTGGGTGGAAATGTGTGGTATTGCTCCTGAAGTGCTGCTCTGTGCCAGCCACAGTCTGTGCACGGTCACTCTGAGTGAGACACGAATTGGCAGCCCTGTTCCCAGAAAGTGGAGGGGCAGGTGCTGAGCTCTTCTGAGAGAAGTGACAGGACCTGAGGAACAGCTGGAGCTGTGCCAGGGGAGGTTTAGGTTGGATTTTGGGGAATGGTTCTTCCCCCAGAGAGTGCTGGGCACTGCCCAGGCTCCCCAGGGAATGGGCACGGCCCCAAGAATGGCAGAGCTCCAGGAATGTTTGGACAGTGCTGCCAGGGATGTTCAGGGTGGGATTGTTGGGGTGTCTGTGCAGGAACAGGGGTTGGACTGATGATCCTTGTGGCTCCAGCTCAGGATATTTCATGATTCCACAAGGTATCCCATGATCTTTTTGCACAAGAGCCTGACATCCACGATCCTGGGCTGAGTGATCTGGGAATGGTGATGAGGTTCTGGCCTCCAGGCACCTCCAGCATCCCTGTGCTGGAGCCTGGGCTGCTGGCAGGGATAGCTCAGGGATAGCTCAGGGATAGCTCAGGGATAGCTCAGGGATAGCTCAGGGATAGCTCAGGGATAGCTCAGGGATAGCTCAGGGATAGCTCAGGGATAGCTCAGGGATAGCTCAGGGATAGCTCAGGGATAGCTCAGGGATAGCTCAGGGATAGCTCAGGGATAGCTCAGGGATAGCTCAGGGATAGCTCAGGGATAGCTCAGGGATAGCTCAGGGATAGCTCAGGGATAGCTCAGGGATAGCTCAGGGATAGCTCAGGGATATCTCAGGGATAGCTCAGGGATGGGAGAGCTGGGGGAGAGCTCTGCTGGTTGCTTAGCAGCTGCGAGCTGCAGTTTGGAGGTGCAGGAGCCATGGATCCTGCTTCCCTTCCCGCGCTCTGGCTCTGCTGCCTGCCCTTGCTCCAGGAGCCTCCCGTGGGGCCAGAGACACTGCTGCTGCTGCTGCTGTGGGGTAAGCTGTCCCTGCTCATCCATCACCTTCTCCTGCTGCTGTCAGCCCCGTGGCCGTGGCCGGGGTGGGCTGAGAGAGGCTGATCCTGCTCACCCTGGCACAGCAGGGGCTGACCCAGCTCTGCTCCTGCCTGCATTTAACTCTTACTGCCCTCATTCATGGCAACCAGACTGCAAGATACAGGCCAGCCTTTAAAATGAAACAGAATGGAAATAGTGACAGGTTTAGGATCATTTGGCAGATCATTTTGTTGTTTGGGTGGTCATGGGGGAATGAAATGCTTGATTTGGTGGTATAGGCAGATCCAGGATTGCAGGGATTTCTCAGGCTGCTGTTCCCTACTTTGGGGACTGAACCTTGAAGGTCACACTGGCAGCTCAGTGAGAGAGCAAGAATCCCCGAATTGCAAAAGATGGAGAAATGGGGAAGGCTGACAGCTCCCTGAACAGAATTAGCCTTGCACTCCTGGTTTTATTTTTCTCCTTTAGACAAAAAGTGAAATGATATAATGATATATATTATATCATATTTATAATGATATAAATCCCAAATCATTTGTCCCGTGTAGGTGCCTCTTTGTAGGATTGTGAAATATGGTGATTTCTCATGAACTGAAAGCAGAGTTTATGGACACAGTCACAGTGTGGAGTTGTCTTAAATCACTGGGAATGTAGCTGGGTTAGAGGGTTTGTATCTGCAATTGCCTTGCAGGCATTGGGTATTAACGTAAAACCGATGCTTAAAACTTTGCTGACAAAGTGTAGAGGAATTATGATTGGGAATTCAGAATAGGCCATGCCTTTTGTATCCCAGGGGAGAGGGCACCTGGCAGAGCCCTGCCAGCCACACACAGCAGTCAGCATTTCCAGCTCTGTCCCCTGTTGTGTCTCCCTGGCAGCACACATCCCCTGCTTTCTGCTCCAATTTCAGGCATCGCTGTGTCACTTCCAGTCCCTGGCACTGCCTCTGAGTGCCCCTGTAACCCAGAGCAATCTAATTCCTTGATTCTTTCCACATCCCTGGCAGTGTCCAAGGCCAGGCTGGACAGGGCTTGGAGCAAATTGGGACAGGGGAAGGTGTCCCTGCCCAGGGCAGGGGTGGGACTGGATGGGCTTTAATTCCCTTCTGTCTCAAACCATTGCAGTATTCTGTAATTAATGACTCTTCATAAAGTGCTTTGACCTGTAAACTGCTGCATTATTACAGCATTTTTTATTGATCATAATAGGCTGTGGAGCATTTAAAAGTCATCATTAGATATTAAATGCTTCACAAAGCAAACTGTTCTGTGCTGCCACAGTCCCTTCCTTGTCCCCTGGAGCAGCCTGTATCTTGTCTATATTTTAATTGGGGAAATGATATGCACTCAGGAATAAATCTGCAGCTAGAGCTGTTCATCATGGATTGTTTTCTAAATTCAGCTGAAGGTTTGCCTGAGGCACCTGGCAGAAATTTTGCAATCCTGCCTTCAGATCTCTGAGTTTATATGCTCCTCTCTGTTTGGAATCTAATTTCACGCTGTTTATACAACCACTTGGTGATTTACATTTGTGCAAGGCCACCTTGTGTGGAAAAACGCTACAAAATCCTTGTAAGACAGGTGGAAGTTAAAGCTCTGGATGGGTCTCATGATGCTGGGCCACATCGAAATCCATGGTTAAATAATTCAAACAGGACCACTAACAGCTGCTTTGAGCATGAATGGCTGCTGCAAATTTGTCTTAGTGTGAAAGACAGGTGTCTGCCAAGAAAGGCAGTAGCCTCTTTTGAAAAATGGAGAATGTAAACCCCCTCCCTCCAAATTATTATAATTTTGAAATTAAGGGGCTCTCAGGCAAAGATATGGGAAGAGGAATAACAGTTCTTTACTAGGAAGATTAAAATAGAAATACAGTATTACAAAGAACAAACCCAAAACACTGACAGAGTCAGAATCCAGGCTGACCCCCCGTCAGTCAGTCAGGGTGTTGGCAGCAGTCCCGTTCAATGGTGGCTGCATCCTCCTGCAGTGACAGATGTGGTTCTGTTGGAGCACTGCTCCTGGAGAAGGTGCAGTTTTCCTCCAAAGCTCCAGTGATGATGTGGAAAGGTCTGGTTTTCCACTGGCATCCAGTGGGAAAAGGCTGCTCTGATGTTCCAAATCTCAGATTTGATCTAGGTAGGAGAGGCTTGGCTCCTCCCCCTGGGTGGAGCATGTCCCAATGGGATGATGGAATTTTATCAGTCATGCACTGGGACTCCATGGCCCATTAACAGGAGATATCTCCTGGAGGAAGGATGGGTTGTGGAAAATATAAAGAACACTGCTCCAGCTGGTTTTTAACAGATGGTGATAGAATACACACTTTTAGTGACATCGTGTATTGCAACCTAAGACAAAATTAAAACATGAAAATGTTACCTGCAAATTAAAACGTGAAAATGTTACTCAGGCACTGTGATCACTTTCAGATGTTTTAAGCAGAAAGTGCTGTTTCTGCTCAGCTTTCCTTTTGTAGCCCCCATGCTGAGGAGCTGCTGACTGTGGCTGTGTTTGTGTGTGCAGGGCAGGAGCTGGATCGTGAAGAGGAGCTATGAGGATTTCCGGGTGCTGGACAAACACCTCCACCTGTGCATCTACGACCGCCGCTTCTCGCAGCTGGCAGAGCTGCCCCGCTCCGATGCTCTGAAGGACAGCCCCGAGGTAAAGGACAGCCCTGGGGGCACCCAGGGCACAGGCACCACCCACACACTGGGGTGTGGTCAAGGAATCACCTCTGGGGAGCTGTAGTTGGGTATCAGGGACAATTTCTTCATGGAAAGGGCTGTCAAACATTAGAAGGGCAGTGGTGGAGTTAGCATCCCTGGAAGTGTTCAACAGTGTGTGGATGTGGCACTTGGGGACAAGGTTTAGTGGTGGACTTAGCAATTCCATGTATTTCTAGTACAGAGTAGTTTTAATGCAGCCTGAGTTACATTTGAAAATTGGCTACCGCGAATAAAGTCAGTGTTTTCCACCCCTCATTTCAGTGACCTAAAGGGAAATGTCCTGCAAGTTCAGACAAATTTATTAAGCTCCTGAATCTGGAATGGTAATTCAGGGTCAAAAAGCAGCTGTCCTTAGATGTGAATTTGGTTTTGCCTTTGGAAACTTTGTCAATGATGTGGGTATTTCATGGCTTAGTGTTACCGACTCAACATTGCCAGGAAATCGTGCTGGGATTTCTGCAGCTCTGAAAGAGTCCCATTTGGAGTGCTAGGCTTCCATTTTAAACTGCGTATTCATGAACTGTTTTTTAAGAGCATTTGCATTAGTGTGTTATTTAAATGGTCTTTAAAAAGCTCTTTTTCCTCAATGAGTTGGTTTTTTTTTCCCTCAAAGAGATACTTTTAATTTCTTGGCTTACTGTCTTCACCCAGAGTATGATGAGCTGAAATTACCTCAGCTTCTTGCTGCTCATAATTGAAAGTTTTATTCATGTCCAGAAAAATCTCCTGGAAAGCAGCAGGTGAATCTTGGCTGCATGTTTTGGAGGACGTGGACACTGAAATTAGTACCCCCTGGAATTTTACAGGGTGTTTGCAATGGAATTTAAGGAGCTGATCATGCAGCCCCATCACTAAGCAGAGACTGATTTATCACTTAGTTTGGCTTCACACAGGGTATTTCTGAGGAAGATTTAATGTTTAAATTCAGCAGAAGCAGCAATATTCAGAACAATGAATTCCTGGTTTATTTTTAATTGTATTTTAGGCATTCCTATCTCTTGCATTTTTACTTGTACCACTGATTTGGTTGGACTTTAGAGCATGAAAATCTGCGTTCTGTGTACAAGCACAGAGGATAGGAAGATGCTGAACAGCTCTGCTGCTCTGTGAAGTGTAACTCTGCAGCTGTGGGGTGTCTCATCATATATTTTTTATTTTGAATTGGCCGCATTGGAACAGATGTTTGTGGAAGACAATGTTTGAAACAGTCCTACAGATTCTGGGCTACAATGTTGCTTTATACCACTGTCACTGTGAGACTTTGGAAAGACCTCAGTGACTTCTCTGTAATAAAAACCAGTTTACTGTTACAGAAGGGACATGGCAAAGTGTATTTTTAAACCCCTCTTCTACTGCTTGAAATACTAGTCTTTGGCCAGGGGGTCAGTTTGAGTTGCCACATTCTTAAGGCTTTGCAAGCATGTGAAAGTGGCAGCCAGGGTTTTTTTCACTGAGTGGTTCTCAGGTGTGTTTGGTGGCCCTAAGACACATGAGTTGTTTGTATATGAAGTAGATTTAAGGTATCTTGACAAGGGAAGTTGCAAAAATCTGCATGAATCTTACAAAATGATAATGTTTCTTCACCTTTTCTTTTGGTGTAATCATTGTAACCCTGTGTGTAGCTTGCTGTGTGAATGACAGAAATGCATTTATTTGCAGAAGGGAACGTATCTCTGTAACTCTTGTAACTCCTGTGGCAGTGGGTGATTTCTGGTCTTCCTAGAGCCTGCAGAAGGCTCTCAGAGGAAGGTGCATTAACAGAACCCCTGTGTGTGTTTGTGTTCCAGCTGGTCACCCAGATGCTGATGGCTTACCTGGCTCGGCTCTCCAACATCGCAGGCAACAAGATCAACTGTGGCCCTGCCCTCACATGGATGGAGGTACAGCACAAACCTGGGCTGTTCTTGTTTCCTCACCTTGGAAATGCAGCAGGAACTCACCTGCTCTTTTCAGACCTGTTGATGTCACTGAAATTCTATCCTGAAAGCTTTATTCACTTGTTACCAGCACGTAGAAGGTGTAGAACACAAAGAATCAGAACCAGTATTAAGAGTATAGAGTTTTTTCCCTTGTTACCTGGATTTTGTCTCAGAAACACATTGTTCCTGCTGATATTCACAAATATCAGGTGGAGGAGGTGGCAGTCCCAGTGGGCTGCCTGGGAATGCTGGGTTCAGGGCTGAACCTCGCAGTGATGGCTTGCAGAAGGCTCACTTATTTCAAAGCTCACTTATTCCTGCTCTCCATTTTGCCAAGGCCATGCTGCAAGTGTGGCATGTTTCTAAAACTCAGCTGTCTTTGTTATGGTGTTTCCCTGCTCTCTTGGGTTTTTTTTACTCATTTTTCCCTGTGGCAGCTCCAAACCCAGTAAATACTCTGTGCTCCTGTTGGCAGCCCTGCATACAGAGGCAGCCTTGTGCTTGCAGTGGCACAGTTTGTGTGTTGTGAACTGCAGCTGCAGCTCTGCTTTCAGGTTTAATGGTCTTGGAGCCTTTAAACAATAGCCCTTAGTGGGAGGGAGGGCAGGGAAGGCTGAGTGAGTGTCCAGCTGTCCCTGCTCAGGCTGGCTGCAGACGTGTGGCTCTCCATCACTGCACACCAGGAATAGCAACAGCTATTAATAGACCGTTGCAGCTCCTTTTAAATTCTGATAAGGATTTATCAGTGTGTTTTCCTGCAATTTTCCCCACTGATATCCTTCTTACCCTGAAATCCTTTGGGATGAGAAAAATCTTGGAAAGTGGCAAAAGGAGGGAGGAAGTTGTAGACAGAAATAAGATGTAGGATTCACAGCAACACAGCAGGCCTGGAAATCACAGCAAACCCAGTGCACATCAGTGCATAATAACCTTTGTGATTCACTGAGAATCCTACAGAATTTCACACAGAAATCTGGGAGTTTTGGAAGTAGCTGATGATTGCAAGCGGGGGTGCATGTTTTCTTAAAAAAAATAAATAAAAGAGTGGGAGAAAATGGAAAGCAACACCATTTTTTGGTTTTACAGCATTTCCCCCTTCCCTCAGTGCCTCAGGCATTAATTGCACCTTGTAGAGGATTTTAGTATTGCCATGGAAAACCACCTTGATTTGGTGTTACAGGGAGGTGCAGACCCTCATTGTGTGGTACTGTTTGCACACAAAGTTGCACCAGCCCAGCATTTTTCTCCTTGGTGGATGGGCACAGCTGACCTGGAACCCCCATGAGTTGTTCTGTCTGTGCTGTGCCCTCTCTCCTGGGGCCCAGGGCTGTGCTGTCTCTCTCAATCAGCTTGAAGCCTCTGCACCACTAAAATGCCTCCTCACTTGTCCTCAGCTGCCTCACAGTCCCCTGTGCTCTTTGTTTCAGATTGATAACAAGGGGAATCACCTGCTGGTCCATGAAGAATCATCCATTAATGTCCCTGCTATTGCTGCTGCTCATGTCATTAAGAGATACATTGCTCAAGCAGCAGATGAACTGTCCTTTGAGGTAAATAAAAGCACTTGTATTCCTTGTTGTCAGCTACAGCTGGGTGTAATCTGATTGTCTGGGCCTGTGAGCCCATCAGGAAAATGTCCAGACACTTCCACAGTGTTCTGTGAAGTGAAGCTTGGAAGATTGAGTTAAATATTCGATCTGCAAAGAGTTGGTTACTGGCAGCTGTACAGTCATCTTTAAAATACAGCTTTACTTGGCATTAGTATCTTCTGATTACCCAGCTCCTCTGGACTGTCTCTGAGCACAGCCCATGTGTTTTCTCTTCTTGTGGACACAAGTTTCATTTCTCCTTGCCCAGGTTCTACCACCTGGGTTCCTCTGAGCAAGTCCCTGTCAATAACCATTTTTAAGCGCTTCTGCTTCCATGAGAAGTAAAGAACCACACTGGCAAAGGATTGCTACTTAAAGGGCAGGTGATGAGCTAAAACTGCTCTGAAAATCCAGCACAGGAACTGCTGTGGAGCAAATCCCTGAATTTCAGGATGGTTTGGCTTGGGAGGGAGCTTAAAACCCATCCCATTCCACCCCTTGCCATGGGCAGGGTCACCTTCTAGTAGCCCTGTAGTAGCTCTAGGTCACTCCATATCCCATCCAGGATTTCCAGATCAGACCCTGGAACCTTTTGGTTGTCTGGCAGTTGTCTGCTTTACCCAAAAAGCAACAATTATACTCTGATTGTCCTGTGCAATGGTGCTGTTTCTACAAAACAGCCCTGAGGAGCTTTGTGATCACATCCCTGGTGTGCAGCACAGGAAGGAAAAATAACAGTGGTAGTCTGGTGCTGCCAGGGGTTTGTTCATGTTAAAATCAAGTATTAGAATACCCCAAAGAGCTGTGTGATCAGAGGGACGTGTGGCATGGCAGCTCTGAGCTGCAGTCCAAGCAGCACAGGATCCAGAATGATAGTCAGCTTCTGAGAGCACTGCAATGACATTTCCTGCCTGTAAATCTTGTTCTGTGCAGGGGGGAAGCTGAGGCACGTGTGGTTTGCAGGGATGTGCAGTGAGACACCTCAGCAGGACTGACACAGAACAGGATCAGGTGTTTTATGAGTCTTGTTCCCTAACCCAAATTCTCTCTGTGTTTACTGTTCTAAATTTCTAATGGGCAGTGCAGTTGTACTGCAGCTGACTGGGGTTTGTTCCCCAGTTCTGAGGAGCATCCTCAGTGTCTCTGCTTCTGTGGTGGCAGCAGTTTCCTTCATGGACATTTGCTTTGCTTGTGGTTCACTATTCCCTGGAGGAAATCATTTCCCCACATCTCAGTCATCCCTGTCTGCAAACTGGAGATGTGTTGTCTTTTCTTGTAAAACACTTCAAGATCCATGAGTGTAAAATATCTGGTGAAAGTTGGGCATTACTGGCATGAATTTTTGCCCTAACTACCTGCAGTATTTATTTAGGTTCTGCCCCTTCTCATTTTCTGTAATAGAGGCCACACAGAGCTTGATTCAAACCAAGCCAAATTTAGTATTGATTATACTGATTTCCTTTTGAAGTATTGCAGTATTGTATTTCTATGGGAATGAACAAAGCTTCAGAAAACCTGTCTGGTATCCTTGGCCATTTTCCATCCTGTTGCTGTAGCACCATGTCACCTCTGTTGACTTCCTGACCCTGGGCAGCTCCTCTGGGGCACTTTGGGAGCTGCACAGGCAGCTCCTCACTCTTTGCTGTGAGAGGGAGCAAGGAGACACATCAGTGCCTGCAGACACGTGGGTAGGGCAGGGAGTAAAAATCAGTTCAGCTACTTGAGCAGGTTCTCCCAAGTGTTTGACATCATCACTGCAGTTTAACCAGAACCCTTCTGTAGCCCTTGCCAGGGAGCTGCTGCTCTTCAGCTCCTTTTCCTTAGGAACAGTTGGATCCTGTGTGCTGGATCATCCAGGAGCTCTTCCACCTCCCAGCTTGGCTTTGCAAGGGCACATGTGCAGCCACTCCAGAGTTTTGCAGATTTTTGCAGTCCTGAGACTGTGGTTCTTGGAAACGTGCTCTCCTCCTCGCTGTGACTGATGCTGTCAACCTTTTGCAGGTGGGGGACATCGTGTCTGTCATCGACATGCCACCAAAGGAGCTGACCTCGTGGTGGAGAGGAAAACACGGGTTCCAGGTAGGCACCAGCACAGCCACGGCAGTGGGACTGGAGTAAAAGTAGGAACCTCAGTGCTGTGTTCCTGGAGCTGCTCAGGGTGGCTCAGGGGATGAGCAGGGTGTCCCTGCCTTGCTGTAAGGGGACTCCTCTCTGGGCTGGGGCTGGAGCAGACATAGGCTCTCCACTGGAAGTTTCCTTCCTCCCTCCCCATGGAAAGGAGAGCTGGCCATGGCCTGTGAGGGACAGCTGGACTAATGGCAGTGGAAGCTTGTGCTGCACCCCCTCCAAGGCAGCTGCCACTGTTACTCACATCATCCCCTTCCTTCCAGTAGCTAAAACCAGATCAGGCAGAACATAGAGGATTTGGAGGATTCCAGCTGATGAAACAGTGCTGCTGACTTGGTCAAACCACCCATCCATATCTGTTTATTGTGTGGTGTCAATGTTTCTGGTCCCTGTAAATGTCACAACACAGAGATGGAGACTGAATGTTCTAAAGGTCCTAAGCATACCTGGGGGTTAGGTACCAAACCTTGTGTGTTGAGATGTCACTCAAGGATTAAAACTCCTTCCAAGGAGTTTTTAATCCTTTGGAGTTTGCTGTTAGGAAATGTAGAAGCTTTAAAAGTCTCTTTTAACCAAGCAAACCCCAGAGCCAATGGGGTTGAGGGACTGACTTGTGCTATCTCACATTTCAGCTGCTTTCAGCCACAGGGATTTCCATCTGCAGCTGCTGTCTGTGAGTGGGTGGGATGAGGAGTTTGCTCTGGAGAGGCTCAGGATTGACCAGACACTTTAATTTGGCATGAAAAGTCTTCTCAAGGCTCCTCAGGTTTTCCCTTTCTGTGCCAGAGCCAGCCTGTGGGCCAGCTGTTGTCAGTGCCAGTGGTTGGATCTCCCAATCCCAGCTGGATCCCAGCAGGGTAGTTACAGCATCCCAGTGCTGTCTGCTCGGCCAGGCCATGTGAGACACAACTCTTGTTGGATTTGTGTCAGGTGTGGGAGTTCAGGTGACACCTCATTTGTAGAATCAGAGCAGTATGGAAATAGAATACCTGCTCTGAAATCTCATTTGTTTCTGGAATCAATACACACTGGTACTACTTGAACAAACTTCTGCTTCTGAACTGTGTTGTGGCTTTGCTGGACTTGTGTTCTAACCTTAGAAGCCTTAAAGCTGAATGTGTTGTACTGTCATAGGATCACAGAATGGCTTGGGGTGGAAGGGACCTCAGACATCAGTTCCAACCCTCAATCGATTAAATGCTGTAATACTGCTTGGAATGATCAGCCTATGCCATAATTAACTTCCAAGTGAATCAATAAAGCAAAACAAAGCAATTCTGCCTGTGCCTGAGTGTGGACACTTTGCACAGGGTTTGGAATCCCTGTGTGGGATGTAGATCCCATTATTCAGTGTGGGCACCATGCTTGCCATCAGGCTGGCTGACACTGGGGCCAGGTCTGGAGAACAGCACTGCTGATTAAAGGCTCAGAAGCAAGGCAGCCCTTCTGCAGTTTGTCAGAGCTTTGTGCCTCTCAGATCACAGTGATCCTGTTGTGCTTTCCCAGCATAAAAATACGGCGATGAGCAAACTGCCTGAAAAGGGAGTTTTGTGTGTCCCTGCCTGGTCAGGCTCCTGACACAACAGATATGAGCAGCTGCAGAAATACAGCACCATATTCTGGCTTAACAGAAAGTTGGGAGTGGAATAATCTTGTGTCCTTAATGACAAGCAGGAGTGGTTGCAGTGTGATCAGGTGGCAGCCCCACACACCATGGAGATGCAGCTCTGTGTTCCCACAGCTCCAGGAGCTCTGTTTGCTCAAACTCTTAACCTGTGTGTCGAGTTTAAGGCTCATGAGCTTGAAATGCACAGAAAATGTTCATTTCCTGATGGAACAAAGACTTCTGGTGATACGAAGAGTGAGAATTCAGAGAAAGGGAATTTATCTCTGCTGTTGCTACACCAGACCTAGAGATGAGTTACAGGCAGAAGTGTCCTTGATGGATGCTCAAAAAGAGTGTGTAGGTGAAGAATGTTGTTACAGCAAGAGGTGTAGGGACAGATAAAGCTGTGCAGCCTCTAAAGCATTTGTTAGAGGCAAACAGTTCTGTTCCTGTTTAGGAACATTGCAGCAATAGCAATCTGTTGATCCAGTCATTTGAATTAATAAGATAAATCAACAGAGCCCCTCTTGTCAGATAGTTGTGATTCTGATAAAAGATAAAAGGAGGAGGTCCTGCCACCAAATGTTTGGACAGCTTGTCCTGTTATTTCTTTTTGCTTCATGTTAGGGAAGGAGCAGGGTTTTATCAACCAACCACAGCTTCCATTATAAATCATGTCTTGGTAGGAGGAGAGCAAGAACAGGGGAAAAAATTTCTTGTTTCACTTAAAAGGGAAAAAATTTCTTCTTTACTTGAAGGAACTCCCCTGTTTTTGTGCATTTGAAGCAGCTGTGAGCTGTGTGTGCCCAGGCAGCAGTGCCTTCACTCCTGCCTTTCCTGCATCCCTGGGGATAATGGGAGAGCTGTGGTGAGGAACTGGAGGCAGTTCTGCAGCTGTGAGCCAAAACCCAGATCTGACAGGCTGCAAGCACCTGCAGCTTGGATTCAGGTGGCAGTCAGAGTGTTCCTGCCAGGCAGAGCTGTCCTTCAGGGATGACTCTCTGGCTTTGTCTCCATCACACTCCCCTGGCACCATGCCTGTGCTCGCTGCATACCTGAGCACAGGACTGCATTGCAACACAGCTAATCCTGTGTGAACAAAACAACCCACGAGGCTTCTTAGCATTTGCTCTGCTTGAAGTAAAATGATTTTTTCTCTTCCAATGCCCTCAGTGTGAGTCAGAGCTTTCGCTGTAAGATTGTTACCTAAATTACAGCCACCTCCACATTAACAGCCTTCAGCCCTCTTTGTTCTGCTTTGCTTTTACTTCATGCTTTGTCTTTTCAATCAGTAGCTCTGTGTCAGGAAGCTGAGTCATTGGGGACAGGCCCTTATTTGATACTCAACTGCCTTTGGTTGTCCTGAATTATTCTGATTTTTGGGAGTAGTTTCCTGAGGTGCAGAGCTGCCCCACAACCTGCACTGCTGGAGAGGTAACAAAACCAGGGTGTGCAGCCAGGGGGGGTCTGGGCTGATTTTAATCAGGCTGTGATTGCAGCAGCTTCAACTGGTTGTGAGACTGCAGGTCCCAGTTCCACAGAATCCCAGGATGGTTTGGGTTGGGAGGAGCCTTAGGGATCATCCAGACCCACCCTCGGCCATGGGCAGAGACACCTTCCACTGTCCCAGGTTTCTCCAAGCCCCATCCGGCCTGGCCTGGGAGACTGCCAGGGATCCAGGGGCAGCCACAGCTGCTCTGGGCACCCTGTGCCAGGGCCTCAGCACTCTGACAGGGAAGAAGTTACTCCCAATATCCAATCTAAATCCCATCTAATCCTGCCCTCTGGCAGTGGAAGCCATTCTGTGTGTCCTTTCATTCTATCCCTTGTCCTAAGTCCCTTTCCAGCTCTCTCCCGAAGTGCTGCTGGCACACCAGTCAGGAATGGATAATCAACAGGTACCATCCCACACAGACATTGTTTTGTGAATAAAAGAAATCAAAATAGTTTTGTGGCCCAGGTGTTCAACTCTGTTTAACAGGAGCTCACATACGAGAAGTAACAGTCCTCCTGGAGTAACAGGAGTAACAGTTCCTCCTGTTAGTAGTGCTCTAAAGTGGAAGAGCATTTCAGCAGGGGCTCCTTTGGGAATGAGGTGAGGGTGTCCTGCTCTCTGTGCAGTCACTTGGCAAAGACTCAGTGAAAATTCTGCTCAGGAAGGCCAAACAGGCCATAAAAAGTTGCAGTTTCCCTGTCAGGTTTTGCTAGACTGTCATCAGATTTAAAAGGAAAAGAGAAAAAACTTTTTGACTAAAATTGAATCCACACTTTAGATTATGTCAAACCCAAAAAACCAATCCAAATGTCTCAAACGATGTTTCGTTTGCCACTGATGTTGCTGGTACTTCCTAATTTGTTTGTGTTCCCTCCCCATAAACTGAAAATTATCATTGTTACTCTGACTTTTTCCCTTTAAGCCTCTTGTGTCGTTCAGTTTTAGCAGCCACTGGCATAGAAGTGAGAAGATAAAACTGTAGTAGGTGTTGCAGAACAGTTCTCATGCTACTTCCTCCTCTGCTGAAGGTCTCAAGTGATATATTTAACCTTTAGATGACCTTGCATTTATCTAAGTATATACTACCCTGGCTATTAATTTTCCTATGTTGCCAAATCCTTTAATCCTGGCTCAAGCTCTAATAGTGCTTTGCTACATCTGTTGAGATTAACTCTTGGACCAAACTCATTTATTTATACAAAATCATGAAAAACTTCCCATGGGAGGAGAAGTAGCATCTTTTAAGTGGGTGGGAATGAGGCACAAGTTGTGGTTTATAACCCCGACAAGGATCTCCTGGGGGTCTTGCAAGAAAAGTTAGAATAAGTAAGTCTGAAAATATAATTAATTTCTAGGTAAGTTAACATTAGGGAGCCAGCACAATTCTTTTCCCCCAAAAAAATCCATTGTAATTATTGGTGTGAACATGGCAAAAGTGATACATGGACAGCAGGTAGAGTGTTTGATTTGGGAAAGTTCTGGGATATGTGGAAGCAGTGACATCACCATCCAGGGTATTTAATTTCTGAATTCCTGATTAGTATGCATCCAGAAACAGGAGAAATACTGTGTTAGCAGTCAAAGGCAAATGAGTTTTGATTTCATGTCCAGCATTTGATTAAATGTTCAATAGTGTGGGATCTGGGTGTATATCTAGACTTAGATGATTAATGGAAGGTTGGGGTCCCAGGACTTTGAGTTTCTTTACATGGGCAATGTGGACGATTACTGAAAATTGTAGAAACTTCATCACTCCAGCTCTGGAGTTTCCCAGATGATGTCTGTGTGGTGGGCTGGTACTTTCCGTGAACCTCTGCATCTTTCCCAATTTAAAAATTGCCTCCTATAGCTCTCACATGAGAAATGTCCAGCAGAGTCTCTTAGCTACAATGAAGTGTTAAAGCTGGGGCTGTTCAGCCTGGGGAAGAGAAGAGAGAATAGAAGGAGAAGGAGAAAAAAAAGAGAAGAGAAGAGAAGAGAAGAGAGAAGAGAAGAGAAGAGAAGAGAGAAGAGAAGAGAAGAGAAGAGAGAAGAGAAGAGAAGAGAAGAGAGAAGAGAAGAGAAGAGAAGAGAGAAGAGAAGAGAAGAGAAGAGAGAAGAGAAGAGAAGAGAAGAGAGAAGAGAAGAGAAGAGAAGAGAGAAGAGAAGAGAAGAGAAGAGAGAAGAGAAGATCGTGTGGAGACCTCAGAGCACCTTCCAGTGTCTGGAGGCGCTACAAAGGAAGGTGGAGAGGGACTTTGCATCAGGAACTGATGTATCTGAACGAGGGGGAATGGTTCAAAGTGGAAAAAGGGAAATTTAGGTTGGACATAAGGAGAAAATTCCTCCCTGTGAGAGTGATGAGGCCCTAGCATAGGGTGCCCAGGGCAGCTGTGGCTGCCCCTGGATCCCTGGCAGTGCCCCAGGCCAGGTTGGATGGGGCTTGGAGCAGCCTGGGATAGTGGAAGGTGTCCCTGCCATGGCAGGGGTGGAACTGGATGAACCTTAAGGTCCCTTCCAACCCAAGCCATCCTGGGATTCCGTGATTTAAAACCATGAAGTGTATTTTGTTTAAACAGCAGCACTTCAGTGTCTGTGCCACTCAGCCTGTTCCTTGGCATGTCCCAGCAGAGCAGATCCCTGAGCCATGAGCTGCCAGAGGAAACGCCCCTCTATATGATGTTGCTGTTCATGCTCATTTTCTCCTGTTAGTTGGCACATTTCTGTCTATAAACTGCACAAGTCCCCACTGTGCTCCATAACTCCAGGATACCATGTCCTTGCAGAGCTGGTACACCCAGCTGAGGGAGTGGCTGGTGCAGCCATACCTCGTGTTGGGTTTTGGGTCGCTTCTGTGATCACTTGTGATGCCCAGTTAGAGGGAAACCCAGCTCAGAGCCCAAGTGCTGCTGGCCCAGAGTGCTGCTCCTGCAGGTTCTGCCCTGAGCTCTCAGAGTCCTTACAACAATGGGATTTCAAGTCTGTGACATTGTGTAATGGGTGACAGCTTGTCCCTGTGGTTGGGCAGAACATTGCCCTGCTGGGTGTTGGGGGTGTGGGAAGAGGAAGGGGTGTGCTCTGGTAGCTGTTGCTTCCTTTGGGGAATTTGGAATAACTTCAGTCTGGACACCCCACACATGATACTGCCACCAAACTCCTGGGAGGTTGGTGAGCGAAAATCAACTTGGCGTAGGAAGGAGATCAATCTTTTTCCATGGAGACAAAATGGAATTGTGTGAGATGAATGAATAGAGGTGGGACTGTCTGCCAGGCTTGGTGCTGACTGCCCTGTGCCTCCAGAGGATCTCATGGATGTGCTGACATGACTGGCACAGTCCTGGCTCAGTTCTGCTCACAAGAGCTCAGGGCCCATCCTCTGGCTCTTTCCATGTTCCTATGGTGTTTGAGCAAACTTGGTGTTTCCAGCTGTCCCAGTCAGAGGCCTGACATGGGACAGGGAATCCTGCCCTGGCCTCAGATGAGGAGTCAGGGGCGGTGGTGGTGCCTGAGTTGCATCTCACAATACAGGAGCTGTGCTGGGTGAGAAACGCAGAGAAAAGGTGGGGAAAGATGGACCAAGGATTAAAGTTACCAAAGGTTTGCTCTGGTCTGACTTTCACTTGGAGGAGAGTAAGAAGAAAGATGCTGGGAAGTGAAAGAGAAGGTGGGGATGCAAAGAAGTGCCAAATTCCTTTCTGGTCACAGCTTAGCCTGAGTCTTCCAGCAGGGAAAGGGAAATAATTTCACTTCTTCCCAGGTACAGCAGCTCCTCTTTAGTGGCATGGGAATGTCTGCAGGCACATCCTACTCCAAGGAAACATCAGGATTCTTCCCATAGCCTTTAACTCTTATGCTGCTTTAGAGGGACTCTCCAGCCTTTCTGCCTTTGAGGGGCTGCGGGGAGAAATGCTGAGTTAAAGGTCAGTGCAGGGACACTGCAAATTAACCTTTAAAGTGAATCACTCCAGGAGCCTGCGGTGCCTTGGGCTCTCAGATTGTCCTCTCTCAGGGTGCTGGCAGCAGAGCAGAACTTGCAGTTGTCAGTGACTGCTGGTCACTTGATGCTTGATAATGTCAGGGAGCATCGGGCAGGGGGAGGTGAGGGGAGATGGTGGTTGAACAGTTCAGATCATAACACTCCATTTCCTCTTTTCTGTTTTATTCCAGGTTGGATTCTTTCCCAGTGAATGTGTTGAACTCATCAACGACAAAGTCCCTCAGTCCGTGACCAATTCGGTGCCGAAACCAGGTGTGTAAATCAGCTTTTTTTGATGCAGTGAACTGGACTGGAGTTCTCTTTGTGTGTTCCATGTTTAATACCTCCTTCACACGTGTCATGAGTGTTGATCATCCCCTGCATATCCTCATGCCCCTTTCTGTGTGTCAGTCACCCACACATTGCCCCTCTCTGGGGAGTTCCCACTGTTGAATGTCTTTCACCTGCTGTACAGACTTGTATCAATGTCCACCTCCTGCTTGACTTGAAGGATTTAAGCCTGTCAGAATTTCAAGATACTTTGAGCAGTCTGTAATGAGAGAAACCATGATCCCAATTCTGGGTGATCAAGGGAGTGTTGCATGTCAGGATTTTTTATACAGAACATAGATGAGCAGGAATGTTTGTGCTGATCAGATGGAATAGATCACCTTGGTACTGGAAGGTTCTTTCTGCTTGAGGATAAATGGAGGAAGCTGGATGTAACAGGATTGGAATGCTGGTTGCTTGTGCTCTGGGCTCCGTCTGCTTCCTCCTGCCTTCTGGACAGTTCTGTATTGTAGGAGAAACAGGCAAATTAATCCAAAGTTCTGCTGAAGAAAGGAAAAATAAACAGAGATTGGAATTTTGTATCTGACTCTACTGTCAACCTTCCCATCCTTTCAATGTGTTCTGGAAGTGATTGGCATTAGGTGTGCTGGCATAACTGAGATCTCTGTAATACATCTTTAGTATCGAGAAGTTTGAATGTGCTGTTCTTTCTTTAAATGTTAAGCTGCTGGGAAGTGGAGCTGGTGTTGAACTGGTATGCTTTTCATCCCTCTTCTCTGTTTTGATGATGTTCCTTATCTTGGCAGATTGCTGACTTAGTACTTTAAAACAAATAGATGTGATTCAAAAGCTTGACTTTTACCAAGGGAAATAACAGCATTTTATCAGTTTAGAGCTCTGGAGTTTGGTGGAAAGCCATGGATAGCCCAAGCTGTGAGTGCTTTACAGTGATCTGTGTGCTCTGGAGAGCTGGCAGGTCAGGGCAGGGGTATCCTCAGCCATTGGCATTGCCACCCTCTGGCATTCCTGGGAATATGCATTTGGAATCAGAGGCACAGAGATGGGCATTCCCTGGATCCAGGACCTGCCTGTGCCCAGCCACTGCTCTGTCAGCTAAAGCCGGAAAGGCAACTTTCAGCCTAAACCCAAGTAAATGTTTATTGTTAAACATGACTCAGGCAGCTTGGTNTATCAGTCATGCACTGGGACTCCATGGCCATTAACAGGAGATATCTCCTGGAGGAAGGATGGGTTGTGGAAAATATAAAGAACACTGCTCCAGCTGGTTTTTAACAGATGGTGATAGAATACACACTTTTGGTTACATCCTGCTTTGCAAGCCAAGGCAGTGTGCTGAGCTGCTGGGAGCAGTGTCTCTGTGTTAGGGGGAGATAATGGAGCAGAATGGATGAACAGATTTTCTCTGGCTTCAACAACATGCTGGGGGTGGATTTCCCCTTTCAGCCCTGGGAAATGTTTGGTATAAAGTTGGCACCACAAGCCCACGTCCCATGAAAAGCAGTAGGTTGGAAGATATTGCCAAGGCACAAGGGTGTCCTCTGGCCTTCCCTGATGGTTGTTCTGTGGGTACATTAAAAGGCTCCTCTAGGAGAGCTCTAATGAGCTTTGAGGTGTAAGGAATGGTGCAGCTGATTCTGTCATCTTGCCTCTCCTCTGCATACAGAATTCCTGATGCCACTCCTTGGGTGCATTCTTTGTGCACCTTGGGAAGTGACAGCACTCCTGTGATGTTGGCAGGAGTCTGGAATTCCTTCCTTGGATGCTGCAAAAGCTGGTGGGAGAGCAGTCAGGAAGGAGGTTCCTGTAGTTAGGGAATGCTGGATGTGGTGCTGGATGACTCCGGGAGCTCTGGCTGGATGAAAGTGCTGTGTGAGATGTGTGAGAGGAGGAAGGCAGGAAGGAGTTCCAGTTTCAGGTGTGCTGGCACAGCCCAGGGAGGTGGCACGGGGCAGGACTGAGGTGCTGCCAAATGGGAAACTGGATGTTCCCAAGGGCACCCTGCAGAGCCAGCTGGGAATGGCATTGCTGGGATAATGCACTTTCCTCGCCCATATTCCTGCATTTTGTGTTTTCCAATCCATTCCTTATGCACACAGGGTACTTCTCATGCACTTCAATACCCACATGAATTACTTTTCTCTGTGTACCTGTATTTAAAACATCCATTTGGCTGTCCCCAAAGAACAGAGACTTTCCTAAAAGTCTCACTTGGAGCTGTTGTCCTCACTTGACATTAGCAGGGTATTTCATCTTGAATTAATGTGAAGTTTTAGACTTGGCCTTGACGAGCTGCACTTATCAACAGACCAACTTTGATTTCTTTAATCAAAATATGATGTGTGGAGCATCCAGGATATTGTGTATGTGCAGAACAAAGCTCTTTGCCACGAAAGAATTTCCAAACACAGAACTCCTCGTGCTGCTTAATTGTCCCTGGATGTGGCTGGGCTGAGGAACCTAATGAAAAGCAGATGGAAAGCAGGGAAATTCCTGCCCTGGGTTTCTATTATTATTTATAATTAGAGGGTTTGATGTGCACAAGGGATGGGGACAGCATTTTAATGAAGCCATAAAATATTGCAGTGGTCTCTAATGCAGGGCAGTGACTGCAGTTCTGTGGAGATGAAACACAGGGAAGGGCAGAGTTGGGAGTGAGGGCAAACTCTGCTTTTGGAAACAATATTTTCATGGACTGTGGCAGGACGTGCTTTGTACCAGCAGTGGTGGAGCCAGGGCCTGGGATAAGTGATGGAAAATGGCCGTACAGAAAAACTGGCTTTTTTTTTCACTTTTGAACAGTCTGAATCATATGAAAGAACATCAGTTTTGCCCCAAGTCACCCCTCAAATATATTTGACAATAAAGTTTGGAGTCAGGAGAGGAAAGGTACCTGTCAAGAGGTATTTTCCATCCTGTGTTGGACTAAGCCTGTGCCCTATTTTTTTCATGTTCAGTCCTTAAGAAAATGCTTTTTTGTTTTCCAGCTGGGATGCAAATGCTTTGCCAGCAAAATACTGTTTCTATTTATGTAAAAAACCTCGTGAAGATCTAGGAAGGTTCTGTGGGCTCATCAAATCCCACATTTCTTGAGCATCTTCCTTCTCTCTAAATTCTTAGTGGGATACAATACTCTATAATTTTTAGCCTAAAATATTTAGACTAAAATATTGTATTGGATTAATATCTGCTATTTAATAGTTAATATTATCAATTTAGCTGAACTTCAGTGCCAGAATAGATGGAATCAGCTCATATTCATGAGGATTTTTAGAGATCCAGGGTAAAGGCTGCATTTGAATTTCAGATATTTAGAGAGAAGTGAACCTTTTCAATATTCAGTGCTGCTCAGAAGGAGAAGTGTGAATAGCTGCTCTGGATTTTCCTTCTAAGTGAACATTTGTGAATTGCTTGAACTTTGTGGCTGTGCTGACTCTTCTCATCCCTCTCTGTCCATCTCTTTTTTTGGGAGCAGTCTGTTTATGTCCATGTGTGTTCATGTTGTCCCCACTCCTCAGTCACAGGCAGTGTCACAGCTCTCTCTTTCAGTCCCTTTCTTCCTCAGAATTCTGGATATTTGTAGTTTAGCAGTATTCTAACCCACATCTCACGCCTAACTCATACCTGCAGTTTGTTTTTGTCTTTTCCTAACAAGCAGCATCTTCCTGTGACCCAGCTTCACTGCAGTGGCCATGGCAGGGTCATTTTGGGGAACATTTTAGACTTGGGCTTTGCTGGGGAGCAGCTGCTTTCAGTGGGGAAACAGAATTAAGCTGCAGTTTGCAGGGGGACAATTAGAGCTGAAGAGAAGAAATGGGGGATTAGAAGGTAATGTTTCACTTTTTTTTCCTCCCCCCAAAATAAGCATTTTTAAAGCCTCAAGGGTCATTCTCACGAAGAATGTATAACCCAGCAGCTCTGCCTAACTTTATGGAGGAGTTTTCAGCTTCCTGTCTCATCCATTTATTTTGAGAGGTGAAGGTGCTCGTATGAGACATAGCATTAAAAGGTCCCCTGTCAGTATTACAAGCTGTTGTGAATGACTAATTTTCTTTTTAAAACATCAGTAACAGATTGATCTGGGTCAGCACACCCAATACAAATAATCCACTGAATTTCAGGAGGATTGAAAATTTAGCTCTGGATCAGGCCACAGGCCACTGCCCTGACCTCCTGTGGGCTCTGGTCAGTGCTGGAGAAATTAATGTTAACTGCAAAAATGCAAATTGAGACACATTCACTGACCTGTTGTAATCACAATAAGGCCATGCCTGGTTTGAAACAGGCTCTAATTTCTAATCCCTGGATAAAAAAGATTGTGGTCAATTTTTTATTTTAATAAAAATCAGAAAGGAGAAAGTGCAAATAGAGCTTAAATTCTGCAGATGCCCAGGCTGAACAGCTATTTGACACTGATAAGAGCATCATGTCTTAATTAGGCTTTTATAGAGAAAACAGGGGAAGTGAAAGTGTACATAATTAGTACCAATCTTGTTAATCTGAAGTAAACAAAGCAGTTTGGTGTTCATGGCAGTGTCTCATTAAAGCTGAATTAAATGGAAATGTGCTGAGCAAAGGCAGGTTTCCATTTCCAGGGGGAAGCAGAGAGGGGATGAGGACCCACAGCTGCCCAGCTCAGTTCCTGCTGAGACAGGAACTGCTGCAGCCCTGCCAGCATCAGGACCAAAATCCTGCAGGGAGTCTGATCCCGTGGACATGGAGCTCAGGAGGAAAGGGGGAAACACCAGCAGTGGGAGTGTAGAGCCTCACTGCAGGACAGTCCATGTCCCTGTCCCTGTCCCTGTCCATGTCCCTGTCCCTGTCCCTGTCCATGTCCATGGGACGTGCTGCAGGGATCTCCCCAGGCTCTGAAAGCCAGCAGGACTCAGCCAGCAGAGACTCCAGCAGCTCCATGCCAGCCTGCTCGTGGAATTGTTAGGCTGGAAAAGTCTCACCACTCCCCAGCCCTGCCACATTCACCTCCAGACCATGTCCCCAAGTGCCACATCCAGACACATTTCCCAGACCAGAACACAAGCTGGGGCTGAGGCAGAACTGGGCCTCCCTCCTCTGAAGTTCTTGATTTTCAAGAACACAGCAGCAAAACCCAGCTCTGAGACAGTGACTCTGCTTTTGCACAGGGTGAAGGCTAAGAGCAACTTCTACTTTAGTACCAATGGAAATGAAGGAAAATTCAATATATAACGAAATTCAATATATAAGAAACCCCGTGCTGTTTGGCAGGACAGGGATGTGCCTTGTGCTGAAAGGTCAAACATGCAAAGTGTTGGGGGGTTTTTTGAGCTGGGACACAGGGTGGGAATTCCTGGATCCTACTGAATTTCCCAAGTGTTTAGCACCAAATAACTTGAAGGATTGGGTGTGTTGTATTGTGCTATTCATAGCCCAGCTGAGCTTTGTGTGAAAGTAGCCCATTTTCAGTGGGAGCATATTTTAACCAGCTGCTTTTTGTTTTTGTTTTGCTTTTTTCCTTTTTATTTATTTCTCCCTTCCCAGTGTCCCCTGCCCATGGAGCCCGTCCAGCATCCTGGAGCTACTTCCCCCCTTGTATGTCTTCATTTATTCCTTTGTCCTTCTTTCATTCTTGCCTTGTTTCTCTGTCTCCTTTTTCTTTCCTTCTTCTTCTGTACATGCAGGTCAGTAGCACTGATGCCCTGAAGGATATTTAGGGGAAACCAAAACAAACCTTTGTTCTAAGGTGCTTTTCAAAAAGATATTTGGATATAAAGTAATACAGCAGGGAGAGAACAAAGCTGGTTATAGCCCTTTGCTGGGGGTGATAGAATAATTTTGAATCCATAAAAAGATTGAAAAGAAAGGAATTAAGTGCCAGCCGACCAAGTATGAATGTCAGTGTGAAAGAGAAGATAAAAATGGGTGATGGGGAGGAATTAAACGTAGTTCATGAAGTTTGTTAGAACATGACAACCTTCAGAAGCCACAATTTTTTTCTTCTTCTTCTTTTTTTTTTTTTTTTTTTTTTTTTTTTTTTTTAATGAGGGAATGATGTTTGTGCCTAATATCTGACAAAGCCCAAAGTGAACTAATATGTGGCTTGTTTATTTAGAGTCCTGCTTCACCTTGCTGTGGCCTGTTTTAGATCCTGCTAGTTCTGGTCTAAACATCACAGCAATAACCTGGTGTCAGTAAAACCTGGGATTGGTCATGTTGATTTATCATTTTTACAGCAAATGCCTCACTGGAACAAATCAGCTCCCCCTGGGATGTTGTTTGGATTCCCTAAGTCAGTCTGAAAACTTGATATGAAAATACTGTAAAGAGATAATTATTAAATATATAATATTCATGTAAATATACACAGATACATCCTTTAACCACACACCCACTGGTGTCCCTGTGGAGTGGGAAACAGGCAGTGCTTCCCATTCCTGGACAAGAAAACCTGTTCCTGGTGTGAAGATTTGGTTTCAGACCCCTCCAGGCAGACGGGGAGTCCAGAGGGGGAGAACAGGGATGTATCATTTGTAGATTTGTATTTGGGATGTGTCATGGATATGCCCACTGCACATGTCCAAACCCACAGGAGCCAGGGAGTACTAAAACTGGGATGGAGGTTTAAGAATGAGGGCAGAATTTATTGCTGTGACTGGCCATGTCCACTGATAAATAATCTGACAGAAAATTTTGGAGGAATCAGGATAGTGAATCTTGTAAGATGCAGAGAGTTCCCTTTGAGCACACAAATATGGAGCAAAGATTTTTCTTAATGTTTTTCCATTTGTGTAGTCAAGTTCCTTGGATCCCTGACCCCTTCAGAGATGCAATTCCTGCCAAAGATCAGCAGCAGTTAAATTCAGATAACACAGGGAGGCTTTAGCCTGTCTAATTTTTCAAGCAGGCTTTTTAATTATGTTTTTTAACCAAAACAAAACAAAACGAAGCAAAAAAAAACCAAAACAAACAAAAACAAGGAATGGCCACATTTCTGGTTATTTAATGCAAGTGGTCAGTGTTGAGTCCCCCTCCTCTGTCAGCTGTGAGAAGGAAGATCCTGACAACAGAGCAGCTCTAATATTTCTCCTCAAAGCTATGAGGCATATCAGTGGTACTGCTTGTTTCTCCTGTGAAACTAATTCCTTGTGACAGCCCTGTCCCTTTGTGAGTCACAGAATTGCCACAGAGATGACAAACTTGGCTGTGGCTGCTCCGAGAGCACCACTGGAGAGCTGGGGAACCACATCCTGCCCTGGCTGAGCACTCCTGGGCTCTGGGGCTGGTTTTTATTATTCCTGTGTCCCACAGATCAGGGCTGCATGACGTCTGCTACCAGGAATTTAGAAATATTTGGGTTTTTTTATGTAAGAAGGATTTGAAGTCTTGCTCAGGTTTTGCTGGGGCAAGGGGGAAGTTAATTTCTGGGCTCATTTAAGCACTGAAGTTATTTTTTGGGCTCAGATAAACAGGCTGAGTTCTGGACAGAGAGGCAGGGGCTGGAAGAGGGTTTTGTGACTGGGACAAAGTGTCCCTGAGCACAAGCCCGAAATCTCTGGTGTCCAGGCACAGCAAAGGCTGTTCCTGCATGAGCTGAGCTGAGTTAAAAATCACTGATTTGTCCTCCAGCATTTGCCAACACAAGCTGACATCTATTTTATATAATTTTTAATACTCTTTTTACAGTGAAAACTCTGCTTAGGGTGGTCTGTGCACAGCATCCCAGAATCCCAGACTGGTTTGGGTTGGAAGGGAGCCTGAAGATCACCTGGTGCCACCCACTGCCATGGGCAGGGACTGGAATTGGGGACTGGCCTGCACACACTGAGCTCACTCCTGAGCCAGCCCCAAGCCCAGTTGTTCAGGCACCAGCAGCACCACTTCATCTCCAGCAGCTCAGTTTTCCAGGAATTTGGGTGTTCACTCAGCTCACCTCATTGTTCTTTGCTGTTCATGCTGTGAGCTCAGTGGGTCACCTCCCTCCTGCTCCTGTTTGCACACATACATTGATGGGCAAGAACAATTCAGGCCTAGAACAGCCCAGAGAATCCCAGCTCTGCATGCCCAGCACTGAACTCTGGATTTCTCCAGCTCTGTCTCTCTGATTGCTGTGTCTCCACATTGAATTGGTCTCCTGCAGTCCCTCCAGGAGATTTTTAACTTTGTCCTCTCTCTTGCCTTCTGTCTGTCCCTGTGCCCCCTCCCCTGACCCTGATTATCAGATTTGGAGATGGATAATGTAAAACCAGGCTCTGCATTTGTTACCGAGGCTCTGAACCAGTCCCTGCTGAGCTCAGGTAGAGCCTGTTCTGTGCCATCACTCTCTGTCCTAACCATGTCTAACCCTGTACGTGGTAGCAATAACCACTCACTAACCTCTGGGCTTGCTGGCAGTCATTTATTTATATGCCTAACAAGCTGTAGTGCAATAAATAGTGAAATAGAGAATGATTAATTTCTTTTTATATTAAAACCTGTTGGGTAGAAAAGCCAGTACCTGGTTAAGAGAACCCATCTTCTCAGGAGTAGATTTTCTGCAAGTGATTTCCAGACCCAGTGAGTGAATCCAGATCTTAAGGTGATGCTCAGCACACCTGGGCCTTGCCTTGTGCACACTCTGCAGTATCAGCAGCCATGTGGGTGTTAATCTGTGTAGCAGAAATCAGCTTCTCCCCCCCCAGCTTCTGCATTTCTAAATATAAAGCGTTCTTCTTTTCCCAGGCTTTCAATTTGTGCCTCACTATCCAAAGAGTTTGCCAAACCGTCTGTGACCACGCTCTGGAGGGAAGAGCTTGCTTGAATAAGAGAGTGAAGAAATGTGGTTAAATATATAGTTTTGTGGCAATGGAAATGACCCTCCTGTGTGCCCAGTGCACTGGGAGAGCAGAAAACAACTGTGGTGTGTTGTCATTGCCATGACAACATGGCTGTTGCTTGTCAGAACTGGCACTAGGTGAAATTAAAGTGTTCCAATGGAGCTGAGGAGCTGAGATGTGTCCCTGGTACATTTTATGTGATTAAGCATTTGATCCTCAGTTATTGAGAGGTATTTGAAACAGACATTTCTGTTTATTTGCTTGTTGTGTTAAATCATACCTGGACTTCTGTTTTCCTGGATCTCATAAGTGCTTGGAAAGAGGCTGTAGGAGAGGCAGAGCAGCAATGTGTGGTAGCTTTATTTAGGCACGGCTTGGCACCAAGGCAAATGGCAGAGCTCTTGCACAAGCTTCAGACAACATTGTCCTCTGTGTCCCTGGGTTTCACCCAGTCCCTTGGGATTGGGGTTGAACTGCACCTTCCTAGACATCATCCCAAGCTGTTCTTGGGGTTAAATGAACAGGTTATTATTGGATATTTGATGTGAAAGCAATGCAGCCAGTCAGAGCTCATTTGAATCCTGCTATCCACAAAATCATGGAATCATGGAATCCCCTGAGCTGGACCCACAAGGATCATCCAGTTCCACTCCTGGCCCTGCACAGACACCCCAAAATCCCACCTTGTGCCTGAGAGCATTGTCCAAATGCCCCTGGAGCTCTGGCAGCTTTGGGGCTGTGACCATTCCAGGCAGAGGAAGAACCTTTTCCTGGTACCCAACAGCACTGGTAGAACATTTCAGTTTATGAAGGAACCAGTGCTGGTGCAATTTGGTGACTGAAGTGTTTGGTAAGTGCCAGGCATCTCTTCTAATTGTATTTGAACTGATTGCAAAATCTTCTTGTAGTTTAGGTGTAGAGCTCTCCTTCTGCTGCAGTCCTTGTCTGGATTCTTATAATACCTTCTCCAGTCATCAAAGCAGGATTTATTCTTAAACTACACTTTAGGGCTTTATTTCACTCCCATCAGAAGTGCTGAAAGCTTGCTTTTAAAAAAAATAGTATTTTGCTGGTAGTGTGGATCTTGGATACATTAGGAATGCCAAACCTCACCTTCAATAATTGTGTTGTTTTGCTGGATTTCAGTGCAGGGAGCTCTGGAAAGTGCTTATTTACCCTGAATTGTTCCAGTAATTACCTTTAGTTATTACTATTAGGAGAATGGGATTTATTGGAGGGACTGCCCAGACTATAGGAGTGTTTAGTCTTTTTAGGTCTTTAAATGTGTACTGCAGATCAGAACTGCAGCAGCATTTTCCTGAGTTTTTCATTTCCTTGGAGTCTTTTTCTCTTTGCCATCCCTCCCTTGTTTTAAGCAATTCGTCTTTTGTTCCTTCCCGTTTTTTGCCAGAAAGGGATGAGAGCTGTGGGCTGATTTGTGGAAGTGCTGCTAAATACAGGATTCATCTGGTCCTCTATGAAATTTGCACCATAAAATCTGTGATTCTGCTGGAAAAGTAGGAGTTGAAGAGAACAGCTTCCTGAGCCTGTGTGCTGGGAACAGACATGGCAAAAATTCTGTTCCCTGGGCAAGCAGGAATGGGATGTAGGAGCACCCCAAAAGCAGCAGCAGCAGCATCTGTCCTGCCTGCGATGAAGGTGCTTGCAGCCCTCTCTGTGGGACTGGATTTGGAGCAAGTCCCGCTGTGCTGCAGCCAGGCAGGCAGCACCATGTGTGTTGTTCTGCTTTTCCAGCAGTAGTTTGGGAGAAGGAACCAGCAGGGCTCTGGATCTGGATCTGCTGCTCCACTCTCCCTTTCCCCACAGGGAACAGCATGCTCTTGGCATTCCATGGAAGCACAGCATTCCCAGGACCAGTTGTGCAGCTGGATCTGTGAATGATCTAAATGTCCCATTTCCCTTTTGCAAGGGGGCAAGGTTTGGATGTTCCTCTAGACCTGCATGAAAATCCCCCTGAGGATCTGCATAGTGTACTATGGTAGGAGTTGCAGACACACAGGATGGCAGGGAATTGCAGTTTTGGGAGTTCTTCACCAAACTGGGAAAAGTAGTGGATTTACAAGGAGCAGGTTTTAGAGTTAGAAAGTGTCAAATATTCTTTCTGCACCCTCTGTCTATGGGGACATGTTTTTATTAGTAACTTGCTTTTGCCTTTTGCCTTCAGTGGCAAATCTGAAACACTTTTTCTGTCCACCTAAACAAAATCTCCAAGCCTTGGCTAACTCCTAAGTAAGAGACAAGCAGCAATTGTATTTCACAAAGTTCCTAAGGATGCAGAGCATTAGGGAGTCAATGCATTTCTTCTTCCTCTGTAATCCTTTAATCCTTTAACGGTGCAGATGTTTCTGACAGTGGCAGTGAGAGCCAGGAGTGCACTTTGGCAGTGCTTCAGGAGCCCCTTGGCTGTTCCTTACCCCACACTGAGGAGTTTTAGGTGATACTGATGCAGTATTTGCAGTGAGAACAAATCCATGTTTCTGTGACATTTCCTGGGTGCTATGGAAACTGTCTGGGTGGTTCTCAGGAAGTTGTGAGTGAGTTGGTTGACATTTTCTTCAAGAGGCTTGGTTTTGAAAGCCTGGAGTGGAAGAGGAGGATTTGGGGCTTAGTGCTGTGTCTGGAGGGCACAGGGGAAGCTAGGGCAGGGCAGGAGATCCATCCTTTGGAGGGAAGCTGGACTGAAACAAAAGGGACCTGCAGGCTCAGGGACCCAGGAGCAGGAGGAAGGTACCCTTTGATACTGATGTTTCAGTCATATCCTCTTTTCTTTTTGAGCTGAACTCAAAGAGAGTTTTCTAATCTATGGAAGCCCTGCTGGAGCCCTCCCAGCCCTGAGGGAGTGGATCCTGTGTCCCCTCAGAAAGTGCCATGAGTGCAAAGCCAGTGGTCCCAGGACAGTTGGTGGACACCAGCATTGTCCTGTGGGACCATCAGGTGCAGGCTGAGCCTGGGGATGCTCCAGGGATCTTCTCCCTTCCCTGAACAATCCCAGTGAGGCATAGGTGGAGTGTCAGTGAATGAGCTGTGTTCAGCCCCCAAGTTTGCATTCCGTTGGCATGGCTGAGTCTCCTGGAAGCATAGAAAAGATCCCACACATAGCTGGCACAAAAAACCCCATCCCTGCCCACCCCAACCCTCTGTCAGGATCCAGGCTCCTGGTCTAGGAGCCCTTTAGCAGCTTTGGGGAGCAAGGGGAGCAGCAGAGCTCTGCCCGTTGAGGAGCATCCTCTGCTCCATCCCAGCATATCCTACATCCCCACTGGGAGGCACTACTGGTGTAATTACAGCACTGGAAATCAGCCTCCAGGCACAGAGAAATGCCTGGAACACAGGTAGGGGGAAGAGCCAGATTAATTCCTGTGTTCCCTGTAGTGCAGTTTCTCCTTGTGTGTGGTCACCAAGGCTTTGGAAAGAAGCTGAGCCCATGAACAGAAGCTTCAGGCATCTCACACTTTGACAGGTAATTTTGTGGTGAGCCTTGGCCGTGTTTCCTGGGGAATTGTAATTGGAAAAGAAAAGGAACAAGTGTGGTGTGTGGATCTGTGCACAGTCTGTACACATCAGTTCATGAATAATTACACACATCTGTGTTCTGTGCAGGTAAGAAAGAGCTGTGTTAATGTTTGTTATGGAAACATTTCTGGTGTTTGAGAGGCTGCATCCCCCAAAATAGGCTGAGTAGTGTGAAGCAAAGCAGTAAAACTTGGCTGAGTGCAGGGTGTTGGAGGCACCAATGTGCTTTAATAAGGCCACTTTCCTTTTCCCTTGTTTTATGCTGCTTTCTCACTCTGCCTGCTCTCCACTTACTCAGGTTGGGGGGGGCTGTTACTTTTAAACAAGGTGTTTTTTTCTTTTCTTTTCTCACAAGCTCTGTCAAAATGGGACTTAACTGTAATAATAGTTGGCTTAGCAAAACTCTGCAGTTATGCTAAAAGCTCTGAAATAATGGCAAGAGGGAGTTTGTTCTGCTCTGCTTTCCCTCTTATTTTCTCCTGAATAATTCTGTAAATTAGTGTGGGAGCCAGACTGTGGCTTGGAAGTACTTCAAGCAGCTTTAACCATAAATGATGGCATAAAACTCTGATCTCTTCCCTGGCCTTTGGTTTTATCAAGGGTCATGCCAGTGCGTAGCTCAACTCCCATTAAAACCTGGTCCTGGGAAGTTCACAAAGGTTGAGCAGCTACACCACCACCCCTCTGTGCACAAAGACTTCATAAATGGAAGAGTTGGAATATTTTTCTTGCAAGCCATGACAGACCATGCTCCATCCACCAAAAGCTCAGTAACCACATGGTACCACTGTGCCCAGAGCAGCTGTGACTGCCTTACACTGGAAGTGTCCAAGGCCAGGTTGGACAGGGCTTGGAGCACCCTGGGAGAGTGGAAGGTGTCCCTGCCTATGGCAGGGGTGGGACTGAATGTGCTTTAGGGTCCCTTCCAACCCATTCTGGGATTTGATGATTCCATACGCTGTGACATGAAATACCTGGGTGTCAAATCTGGTTGCTGTCAGCTTTGAATCAAATCCAATCACTTTAAGGCATTCCATGCCATGATGTGCAGCTCTGTTGTTTTTTTTTAATGCCCCACTCTGCTTTCATCTATAGTTTCTCAGCAGCACCCGTTATTTTTAAAGGGTTTTTTGTTTATTTGTGTTGTGTGTGTATTTTGGGAGCAGCTGACTGCAGGATAAATCCAGCTGAGTAAGAAGCAGCATTGGAAAATCCTGACTGTCCAAATCCTAATGATTACTTGAACCTCCTTCAGTGGTTACATTTGCAAAACCAGAAAGTGGAAGAAGCTACATGCTGCACTAATAACATTTTCTGGGTTGCTTTGCCTTCCCAGTTCTTCTGTCTGAAATAACTTTTGGAGGACAGGGTGAACTTGAGGATTGAATTTTTGACAGGCACATGGATGAACCCTTTTTTCTGTGGTTTCAAGTGCTTGGGCTTCTTAGTTGGGTTTAAAAGATATTAATTATCTGCCTCCTCTGCTCCATGGCAAGCAGACCAACTCCTCAGGAGTGGGGAATGCATCTCTTTCATTTGCTTAATTAAAAAAAGCTTAAAATTGTTAGGCAAAGGAAATTAGAACAGAAAATGAGACTTATGTGATTATATTTTTAATTCCAATCAAATATTCACTACATCACAGTCGTGTTCAGTGCAGTGGAGAGCAGAGACCCCTGTGCAGGCACAGAAGATCCCAGGTGCGGAGGAGTCACATCGTGGTTGCTCAGGTTTCATTCCTAAAAGAAAGGCAGTTTCCAAGAAGGATTAAACATTTTCCTTTACAGGAAACAAAGTGCAGGTGGGAGGAAGGTGTGTCATTGTACAACTGGTAGTAAAATACCTCCTGAGAGCAGTAATTGTAAAGGTAAAACCCAAGCCTGAAGCTGAGGCAGCTCTGTGTTATTGAGGATGCAGCTGTTACATTACTACTCTGATTAGCAAAAATAGGATTGGGCAACTCCTGGCCAGAGTCTGAAACTGGGCACCAGCAAAGTGTGTGAATGGGGGGGTCATCAGCCTTGAAGGAGCCTTCCTAGCAAAGCCTGGCCTAGAGTAAAAAGAAAAAAAATTATATAGGGAGCATACAACACATCCTGACAGCTTTGGGTAGCTCAGTGTTACTGCTCTGAAGTCCTGGATGCTGTTTGGAATTGTATGTGCATTTTGCATGTTAATTTGGAATAGCATTGCTTCTGCTGTATTCATCTGTGTTGGGATTTTCCCAGCTTTGATCAATAGGTTTGATAGGAAGAACATTCCCATAATGGTGAGTTGGTACCGGGGAGAAGGGTTTGTACTTGTAATTATTCAGAGAGAAATGGATTTAGGGGTCGTGCTTGGCTGCTGAGGTAAGCCCTGGTGTGATGGTGTGCTCCTTGTCCAGGCTAAACAGGTCCAGCAGTGAATACCAAGTGCACGGAGCAGCTGGAAAACAGGATTATCAGGAGATGTGAGTCAGTAAACGGTTTTGAAAATAGCTCAGAGGAGAAAGCATGAGCACCCAAAGAAATGAGTTTTCCCCTCCTCCTCATCAAGATGTCTGCAGAGAGAGAGGCGAATTCTTCCTTAATCTTTCTGACCTTGAGGTTGCCCACCTTTAGCTGGCAAACCCACATTTTAAAGTGAGTGACAGCAATTACTGGGATTGATGTACTGGTGTTAGTGGGGGAGCTCGAGGTCAAACAGCACAATGGCAGAACTTACCCCACAAACCTGCTGTAAATGCATAAGGTCACAGCTTCACTGGCACTATGAAGAGGCTTGGCTGAGGCTTCCTGCCCTCCTGGCTCTTGTTCCTACTCCAGGTGCTGGCTGAGACTGGGCAGGGATGGCAGTACTGGAGTCAGGTCAAGTCCCAGGGTCTCTCTGCTCTGTCCCGGGCTGGAGCCTGCCTGGAACTGGGTCACTGGGAAGTGATCCAGTCATTTGGCTTTGCTTTCAAACAGCAGAATTCCTGGGGAGCTTTTAATTGGGTTTGTTTTCAGTGATCTGATCATTGATTCAGTTCAATGCAAACAAAGGGAGGGGGCATTGTTCCTGCGATGACATTAGCAGGGACACACACGGTGGGTGCGAGGTGCCAGCTCTGTCCCATCTGCAGGCTGGGACGTGCTTCCCCCAGAGCACTCAGGCATGCCCGGTGTCCCTGCCTTCCTTCTGGACACGCTGAGACTCATCTTCAGTGTGGCCTGGGGGATTTGCAGTGGCTGAGGGATAGGGATGGGGGCACAGATGTGCCCCTGAGCTCTGTCCTGGTGGGACTGGGCTGTGGCACTCACCACAGTATCCTCTGTAGTTTTTGTGGCTTGAAGGAGCAAGGAAGGAGAAGGTGGATAAAGGTGAGTGCAGCTTTCCTGGCCCGTGTGTTTTCCTGCAGGTGCTGAGGGGATGGCACTGGGGCTGTCCCCGTGGTGGGGGTTACATGGGGCAAAGGCAGCGGTCAGACCTGCACAGAATCCCAGGATGGGTGAGGTTAGGGACCTCAGAGGGTCACCAGGTCCTGGGACAGGATTGTGTCCAGTGGGTTCTGGAGTATCTCCAGTCAGGGACACTCCACAGCCTCTCTGGACAATCTGTTCAGTGCTTGATCACTGCACAGGGAAGAAGTTCTTCCTCACGTTTAGCTGGAACTGCCCGTTCCTCCTGTCTTAATGCTGGGCACCACCGAGCACAGCCTGATTCATCTTCTCAGCATCCCCTTTTTAGATTTTTGTATCTGGGATCTTTTTATATTTCTATTTTAGACCTTGCTCAGACGAGCAGCCGTGTGCTGCTCTCCATCCCTTCTGCCCATCCTCCGCCCTTTGCCCGGCCCGGGAGGGTCCCGGCGCGGGGGCAGCGCCGGAGCGGCTGCGGCAGCCGGGAAGGAGGGAGGGAAGGAGGGAGGAGGGAAGGAGGCACCTGCGGAGGAGGAGCCGGGGAGGGGCTTGGCAGAGCCGCAGAGGCTGCGAGCGGCCGGCGCGTCCCGCGGATCCCGGCGGAGCCGAGCAGGACCGGGCCGGGAGCAGGGCCAGGTGAGCGGGACCGGGCCGGGAGCAGGGCCAGGTGAGCGGGGGACCCGGCCAGGAGCAGGGCGAGGTGAGCAGGGGACCCGGCCAGGAGCAGGGCCAGGTGGGGCAGCGATGGTCCCGGTCACCCGGCGGGGACTCAGACAGGGGGCAGAGGTGTCTTCACCACTTGTTGCTTAATAAGTTGCCGTTCTTAATGTCTGTATGGGGAATGAGTGGCTTCGGGTGAGGATTCTTCTTTCCCGGTGGTGATGGTGCGTCGGGAAAGAGGCTCTTGGTACATTACATTGGATACTGGAAAGAAATTCCTCCCTGTGAGGGTGGGCAGGCCCTGGCACGCGGTGCCCAGAGAAGCTGTGGCTGTCCCTGGATCCCTGCCAGTGCCCAAGGCCAGGTTGGAAGGAACTTGGAGCAACCTGGAGCAGGGGAAGGTGTCCCTGCTATGGCAGGGGGTGGGACTGGATGGGCTTTAAAGTCCCTTCCAAGCCAAACCATTCCATGATTTGATGGTTCTTTACACCCGTTGGTTGGGCCCGGGGGTGCTGGGCTGTGCTGGGTGCCCTGCACAGGACAGTGCCAGAGCAGAGCTGATCCTGCACGAGGATGATGCTGTCAGGGTGCTCAGATGCCTCCCTGCCTGGGATCACGTTTTCAGCCAGGTAAAATATATCTGGTGTCAGTGATTTCTCTCTCATCCCTGGCTGCTGGTTACAGACCTGTACTTCTGCAGTGGGAGAAGATCCTCGGGGATTCATGCCCTTGGGGTTCCCTGGTTTGCTGACCAAGTACCGATTAAATTTACATACTTACTCTTCTCCCCCTCCTTGTTAATTGTTTTGCTTCTGTTTCCCTTTAACTGATCTCTGCCTTGAGGTTTCTATTCCTTGCTCCACACTGGGTCCATAGTTGTAAACTGTTTTATTGGATTTGTTCTCGGGTCATGAGGGTGTAGCAAACCAGAGCTGTTAAAGGGAGCCTCTTTCATGTCCAGGATGATTTATGTGAGGATTCCACCCAGATCCCAGCAGAGAAGGAATTCCAGCGTGCAGACCCCTTCTTCCCCAGCCATGATGCTGGGGCTGCAGGGCTGGAGTTCAGAGCCTCCCTCTCAGATGTATACCTCCCTCCCAAAGAGGCAGCTGACAGAAGGGAATGTCTACAATTTAAATTTCAATAGATTTTTGCATATCACTTCATCCTTTTGTCTTCCCTCCCTCCCCAGACTGGCACATCCCTAAGCATTAATATTATTGATGCTGTTAGTGAGGAGAAAGGGGCTTCCTATTTAAAACAGCCAGCCCGTTGTTTGCTGGAGCCCTGGGGCAGGGAATGCACACTTTGGAAAAAACGTCAGGGAGAGACGTTACTGTGATCACAGTAGACACTTTGCAAGTAGCCATGCCTCGTCTGTTCATATTTGTTCAGAAAACCTCCTAAAAGCCAGAGCCCATTTTAAGGACTAAATGCCCTGCAGGATCTGATTATTTGTGACAGAAAAGACAGGAGGCCTTCCCTTTCCACTCTTCCTTTGTTCTGGGCACCACACAGGCTTGATAAAAGAAGCTCATTTGAAATCAAAGCCCTGCACTGGGAAGTGAAAGGAAAAGAATATAAAGCAGGCAAAACAATACATTATCTGCATTCCTAAGTCTTAAAAAGCAGATTTAATTCACCTCAAATCCCCAAACTTTTAGGCCCAAATTTCACTTTCAGAGGAGTTTTTTACACTTCTTTAGCTGTGTAAGGAGGATGTGTATGAAAATCTTAATTTTTATCCTCTTTGAGCTATTGTATCTTTCTTGTGCTGCATAAAGTGACTGTAACGTGAATGAAAACTGTGGTCATGGTCTTCAGTATTTTTGTCGTTTCCTCTCCAGGTGAGTGGAAACTTGACTTCCATAGGCAGAATCATCTCAGGGCTTAATGCAGGGGTTAATAGCTAAAGTATGAACAGTTTAGGAAGTCAGGGCTGTAAATAGAAGAACCAGAGTATATCAGTCTGGGAAGGGTAGGTCACTGCAGTTCGGCAGTAACTGCTCTGGGCTGCAAACACTTGCCCTCGGGCCAGTGAAAATGAGAGAGGAAGGCTTTGAGAAGGGACTGGGAGAGCAGCAGGGATGTTCCCTGCCATACTGGGGGTACCACATCCCTCAGGACAGCCTGTGCCCAAGGACTGAGGCAGAGGCTGTGCCATGGGCCTCAGGAGCAGCGAGGCAGCGTGCCTTGAGCTGTGCCTCCTCCTGTTTCCAGAGGGATTGTTCCTGCCCCTTCCCCATGGGATCAAAAGGGTTTGTTCCTTCCTTCCTTCCCCCCCCATGCCTTCCCAAGGCCTTACGTAAGAGCAAACCCCCTCTCGCTGTGGGATTGGGCTCCATCTGCCAAACTCCTCATTACTGCACTGGTGGTGTTTGTTGATTGCTGTCAGATCCCTCTCCGTGGCTCTCCTCCTCCCACCGGCCGGGCTGCAGGAGTGCGGTGCTGCCATCACTCCAGCGATGCTGCCCGGGCTGATCCCCCCTCGTGCTGCCTTGGGAGGGCTCCGGGCTGCCTGCCTGTGTCCAGAGCACTTGATGTGATGCAGGGTCAGCTTGGGTTACTGTCAGGTTTTTGGAAGATCTCCTGCAGTGCTGCTGCCACTTGCAGGAACCGCGTGGGCGAGGCTCGGCCGAGCTGCAGCTCCACGGGTCTGTTGGGAAGGGTTTTAATCAGGGAAGGAGCTGCTGGGAGCACAGCTGGGCTGTGAACCAGGCAGAGCAATGGCACTTTGCCTTCGAGTGAGTGTGAGTTTGGGAACAGTCAGCTGTTGGCTTCTCTGAGGCCATGGCCGCTGGAATCAGGACAAAAAATGTTTGGTTTACACTGTCCTAAAGGGACGTTGAGGTTGTCCATTAGCAATTCCATCTGTGTGGATTTAGCAGCTCCAGTCAGCTCCAGCAGGGAATGTGTGGCATTGCCATCACTGTCTCTCTGTGGATCACATTCCTATTGGTGATGACTGGTGAGCTGGAGAAGCTTCTGGCAGAGATGGCCCTGCTCTGCTGTCACCCAATCTCAAGGTGACATCTTGCCTCTTGAGTGTTCTTCCATTTCTCTCTGGGTTGGAAGTGTCTGCAGAGTTATCCAGCACAGGGTGCTGGTTGTTGGTGTTCATGCTTACCCTTAGTGCTGCTGCCCCAGCTGAGGTTCCAGAAATGCCTTTAACCAGTAACACCCTTCATGGCCACATCACCACAACCTTTGGGGTCCTTCTGAAGTTGGGTTTCTTCTCAAACCATGCAAATTGTGTATCAGAGATACCCTCAGGTCACAGTGTCACATTCTCTTCAGTGGGAACCTAGGGTTGCACACAGGCACATTTTGGTGTCAGATCTCACATCTTTGGGTGTGGTATGAGCTTGGCCATGTGAGGTCAAACAATCCTGACATGCCAAAGTGAATGTGGGTGGGAGGCTGACACCATCTCCCTGATGGCAGACCTATATTCAGTTCTGCCTGTGATGGTTACCTGAGTCAGAGCAGCCTGAAGGATCCTCAGTCTCCAGGATAGGTGAGATAAGCAAAAGGATTGCATTAAGCTCTGCTAGAGCACAGAGATTTAGCTTGAATGAAAGAGAAAAAAGATCTTTCAAGTGTCTCTCTGGGTATTTTTCTCCTAGCTCCAGGTTTCCCAATTTGCTCCTCTTGTCTCCCAGTTTTGCTGCTGATACCCTGTGACCTCTTTGTGTCACCTGAGCTGCTGCCCCCACTGCCACATGTGCTAAATCTCTATCGCTTTGTTTTCAGCTCCCAGTCCTTTTCCAGACTGGGCCTCTAATAACTGGTTTCCTTTGCACCACAGCCCCATTCATCATTATTTCCTCCCCCAGTTACCTGTCCCAGCCTGTCCCTGCTGCATCATCAGTGGGACTCTGTTAGTCAGCACTGTTGTTTTTTTCTAAAATACAAACTTGTTAATAGAATTCATAGATTGACCTTGCCAGCCCTTGAACCTTTGAAACCTCTCTTGTGTCTCCATTCAGCTACATAAATAACTGATTTATATCTCCTGGCCGTGTACCACTGCTCTGGGGCGGGTGTGCGCTTCTTCAGGGATCAATTCAAAGATGTCCTGGGGTCTGTTTGTTCAGGAGGTCAGGTTGTATCATCTTAGTGCTCCCTTGTGGTCTTAGATTCTATGCAAAGATCAGTCATGCCTTAAGGCTGGAAAATAGCCCAGATTTCTTGGTATCAGACATAGGTGTAAGAGTTTTGCATCAGACAAACCTGGTGGTTATCGTTCTTAAGCCATTACAAACACTCAAAAAATTTGGCAGAAGAGCATGGAAAGAAGTTTTGGTGTTGTACATTAGCTCCTGATTCATGTCTGTGTTTTCTCATGGCCATAACGAAACTTCTCTAGGCAGTTCATTCACACTGTAGATTATTCTCAAGCATGTCACTACAGACATGTGATTTTAGTTAAATGAAAGTAGCCACCATGCTAGTAGCTTCTGGGTTTGCAGTGTCCTGTCTCTGGCAGAGGAGTGACCAGGCCCAGATGCAGCAGAAGCTGAAGGAATTGTGTAACTGAGAGTTGCCAGGCTGGTGCATCTCTGGTGCCAGATGTTCCTGTGCTGGCCAAGAGGAGCCAACCTGAGCTGAGGGCTGCTGTGTCCAGGAATGGGGGATAGCTGGAGTTGTGCTGAGGTCATTGCACACACACTGCCCAAAGGATGGCTGCAGGAGCCTGGGCAGATGCAAGAGTTGCAGCTTCCTTATTACCAGGCTTTGTGAATAAACAGCACCAGCTCTTATCGATGACCTACTTTATTCTCCGTATGTGTGGGGCTCTCGTGGTAGGTGGAAATCTGTCCTTATTCTTGACTGGTTCTTGTCTTAGTTAATTTGAATGATTTTTATCAAATGACACTGAAATTAATCACCTTTAATGTATTTCTTTACTTCAGAGCCCAGCCTTAACTGGTGGCAGCCTGGCACAAGAGAAATGCTGCAGCATCAGAAAACACACAATTATTTTGCTCTTGTTTATGGCAAACCAGACAGTACACATTTATGAAAGTTATTTGAGATAGAAAGATATTTTGAGACTCTCATATCTATGGAATTTTAAATTATCTCTTGAAAATCTTTATGCCTGCTGAGGGAGCCCAGTATAGAGATTAGTGAGATTATTGCTGTGTTGGTTGGTCCTTCTTCAAACCCAGCATCCTGTTCAAGGACTAAGGGATGGTGCTTGGTGATGCATGGTTCCACATTCTGCTTGGGGTTTTTAGGGCTGTGTAAATGAGCTTCCAAAATAGAATGTGCTGTGGCAGGAGGGAAGGAGGAAAATGTCTTGTTGCTAAGGAACATGACAGAGAACTGGGAGATGTGACTCAGGTCTTGGCTTGGCATCACTTCTTGGTGAGATGTGGGTCTGCAGAGAGGGTTTTTCCGAGTGTGAGGGGTGGATATGGAGTGTACTGGCTGATGTTTCAGGAGGGGTCAGGATCACTGATGCTGTGTGGGGACCCAGCTGGCATTGCTCTGCTCCCACCCTTCAGTGTGATCCTGAGTGTGCAGAATGAGGAGTGCAGGAAATGGTGGCAAAAACAACCGCAGTTCCTCATCTCCTGATTCCTGGTGCTGCTCTTTTTTCACAAGAGTCTGTTGCTTCTCCTCTCCCTGCAGCAGTTTAATTTTAGAAGAGAATGGCTCTGGAGGGACTAATAGCCTGGAAAGATTTTGCCTCGTTTGCTGTAGATCTCCCTTCAGAGAGGATGGATTTCACTTTTGTTTTGTAATGCTTTTCTTTATGACATTCCCACACCCTTTTCCATCTTTGATTTTGTGCCTGCCAGTGCAGTTTGCTGATTGCTGTGGAGATCTGCAGCCACACGTGTTGTTGCTTTGGTCTGAGCACCAGGCTCCCCTCAAAGCAGGGGCCAGCTGGGTGCTGTGACCTGTAAAATCACTGGAAATAACAGAAACAAACATGCTGCCCATGTGCTGTGAATGTGGGTCAGCAAACACCCTCCAAGATTATTCTCTTGGAGTCTCAAGTTTGCTAACCCTGCATCAGAAAACATGGTGCTATTACCCTGGGAAGGGGATTTTGTCAAACTCCAAATATGAATGCTACCAACAGGGAATGGGACCGGTGCTCTTTGTTGATGGAGCAGGGGCTTGTTTTCCCTTGGCAAAGGCTAATGAGGCTGCAGGGAACAGGCAGAGGGCTTGGGAAACAGGCAGGGAGTTTGGGAGGGTGTCCTGCAGGAAGTTGCCATTGCCGTGGATGGGGCTTGGAGCAGCCTGGTCTGGTGGAAGGTGTCCCTCCCCATGGCAGGAGTTTGGAACAAGATGAGCTTTAAGGTCCATTCCAACCCCAACCACTCTGGGATTCTGTGTTTAGAATCTGTTGCCAGGTCACCATTTGCCTGGATGTCCCCTGGCCTTTGGGAAGAGGTAGGATGAGTCAGCTGGGAGATGCTGGCCTGCTGCAGGGTTGGCTGGGTTGTGTTTTGTTCTCCAGCCTTTGCCTCATGGGGCTTTTCTTGCTGAGCAGAACAAATCTGGAAACACAGTAAGGCTGTGTTTGTTTGTTAAAAGGGTTTTTCGTGTTTGGTCTCTATGATCCAAAGCCAAGGAATCAGAAGGAGCCAGTGCTCTTTGCCATCCTACCTTTCCTTTTGTGGGCAGCATTTTGGGCAATTGTAATTAAATATTGCAGTGGTCTTGGGAAGGATTTTGTGGCCAGACATCACTTGTGGAGTTTGGACTGAGCCACCTTGGTAGTGGTGTTGTTGAACTGTGCTGTGAATCCCAAATAACTGCATCCCTAAGGAGTCCGGGGGGCACAGGAGGGATCAGGACCAGGGGGAGCAGGTCAGTTCTGGGCTGTCTCACCTGGGCTGGCTCAGCTCTGCCCTAAGAGCATCAAGGGCAGCAGATTATTCGTAATCCAGGTCACGGCAGTGGCTCATCTCAGCCTCAGGGAACGGTGTGGGGACACCCAGCAGTGCCACTATGGGCTGAGCTCCTGGTGTGGGGACATGCAGGAGTGCCACCCTGGGCTGAGCTCAGAGGCTCAGGAGTCCTCAGCAAATCCCAAGGGATCCCTGTGGGCTTCCAGGAGGGTGAGCTGGGCTGACCAAGAGCATGAAGGTGATGAAGAGCTGATCACAGCTCTCCAGTAAAGCTGCAGAAAGCACGTCCTGAGGGTGAAGGAGCCCTGCTTTTAATGAAGGCATTGTTGTTTAATAGCTTTTAGCAGTGTCACGGGGATTTGGGGCCTCACTTGCACCACCAGTGCTGATGGAGTAACAACAGCACTGCCTGATCCATAAATGTTCCTGGGGGAGGTACTGGGCAGCTTCCCAAAGCCACAATGAAGTACCTGGCACAAGGATTCCTTCCCCCGCTTCCCACCATGTAAAGGCTTTGGCCAGCACAGTTATGACAGCAAAGGGGGGAGATTTCTGCATGCTCCTAATTGACACATTTGTGCCAGCAAAACTTCAAAAGTGATCCAGACTCAGGTGGGGTTTTTCAGTTGGGTTTCATTTGGGGTTCTTTTGCAGCCAGGCTCTGTCAACTGGATGGAGAATTTCTCTTTGCTTCTTCAGGCCAGGATATTAAGCCAAATCTGCCTTTCTGAGGAAAAGCAGCCCTTACTCTTTCTAGGAAAGTCTCAGTTTCTTGGTAAACAATGTGTTTTATAGTGGTTAAGCCTGAGGTGGAAAATTATATGGATAAATGTTGGAATTTTTGTTTAGTTTGGTTTGGCTTTCAGTTGGTAACTTTAAGCACAGCTACCATTTGAAATTGTCTGTTAATAATGCTGGTTCCTGAACTTATTTCCATGGACACCTTGTGTGGAGATGCAAGCTGTGAGTGGATCAGCTCTGTCATGTCCCTGCTTTATTAGGTGGGACAGTAATGGTAGGAGAGGGTTAATTGTTTTATCCACATCTGCTTGGTTTGTAACACTTGTAGATTTATTTCAGGTCTAAGCCTTGATTCCCTGGTTTTCCTGCGGTCACCAGTTCTGGGTGCAGAACAGTTGGTGCTGCAGCAGGAGAGCACTGCTGCTTGCTGCTGTCACTGTCACCTGTGGGGCAGCAAAGCTTTGGGATGGGTGTTTTACAGCAGAAAATGTTCTGGACTCTGGAGCATTCCTGGCAGCTTGTGGCATTGCTGCTTATCCAGAGCCTGGGTGTGCTGTGCTGCATTCACCTGAAGCAGAGTGCAGCAGGAATGAATAATCCCTCAGGATGCACTGGTGGTTCCAGGGTCGGTAATGCTAAAGGGGGGGGATCCTACCTCTGCTGCTGCTGCAGGAGGCAGCTCCCACAGCTCAGGAGCAGAGCTCATCCCTCTCAGACACCTACCTGCTTTTGTTCTCCTTAATAACCTGTCAGCAAAGAGATGACTGTTGGATTTTCTTGCTCTTCTCTTGTTCTCCCCCACGCTAAAGCCCGAGTGAATCATCCCTGCGTGGGTACAGCCCTGGGAGCTCGGCTCAGCCTCAGTGAGGCTCTGCAGAGCAGGCAGTGAACTGGGATGAGCAGAGCAGGCTCTGTGTGACCGAGGAGCCCTGCAGACACTTCCAAGGGCTGGGGGCAAGGCAATTTCTGGCGGCTGAACCTGCCCTCACAGAGTCCTTGGCTGCTGCACCACTTGTCTGTGGCAGGGAGTTTGTGGGAGTCTGCTTAATGGTGCAGAAAACAGGACAATTATTTTAACCTGCGCTGAGTGGCTTAAAGGCAGAGCAGATTTATTGTGTTTTTAAAACTCAGGTCACTTTTCTGGTCAGTGATGCCAATACCAAGCCGAGTATATCTTTGGACCATGGAAGTGCATCCATGACAGTTTTTTTTCCTGGTTTTAGAGCTGAGGTGACACCCAAAAGTCACTTGTTGATCTGCATTAGTAGGAGAATTTCTTCAGTACTACAATTGGATGCATTTTTCTGCATTTAAAATCCATTTTCAGATGGGCTCATTTTTCATTAAGTCAAGCAAGGTACAAAATATACAGAGTGTGAAATTATTCAAGTGAATACACACATATTAATGATAGCTTTATTTTGATTATAGGTGCTCTGTTTGCCTGTTGTAAAAGCATCTGTCTCAGGTCTCTCACCTGCAGTGGTGTTACCACAGCAGCCCGAGGGTGCTAACCTTGGAAATTCCACACTAGGCAGGATGAGGCTGTCTCCATTTATCCTTGAGCTGTGCTGATAGGAGGTGATAAATGAGCCCTTATTTTCCTGTGATGGATACAACCAAACCCTGTCCTAACTTTGTTTGGCGTGTCAGCACAATCTGTTCCTTTATTGCATGCAGTTAAAAAACCCCGTGAAACTGCAAACACTCCTTTAATTAAAGCCCCCACAGCCACAGTTTGTCATGCTCAAGGCTCCTGTGGTTGTTAAATGAGTTGGATTTGATTGATGAGGATGCAGATGTGGGGATTGGTGGGGATTTTGGGATTTCAGGTATTCAGGTAGTGCTGAGGATCAATTTGGTGTTGTACTGCTACAGGGGACTTTGTGCAGAAGGAGAAGTTTGCTTTCCTCACGCCAGTACAAATTTGTTAAGGTCAGTGGAATCAGTTTTTTTATATATAGAAATATAAATTTATTAGGTTTATTACATATCTCAATAGAGGAATCGTGTCAATGTCTGGTAAAATGGAAGGAGAAATGTTCAGCTGTCTGAAGGAATTAAAGCATCCTGAAGTGTTGTGTCATATAACCATGATCTTGGGACAAGGTTTTCCGTGTTCCCTGGTTGAAGAAGCCCCCTGAGGGAAGCAGTGCCCATCCATCTCTGCTTTGCTGAGTCCCAGTTCCAGAGCTGCTCTCTGTATTTCACATTTCCTTAGGCAGCAGAGGTGACCCTGAAGGGATGAACCTTTGTCCCCAGGGGTCTTTGCTGCTTTGGAAGGTGTTACTCTGCTGATATTTGATTGCAGTATTTGTGGGTTTAATGCAGGTGGTATATACGGTTCTTGTCTTTTCTGCCTGGGATGAAAGGGAGGAGCAGGGGAGGGTGATTGCTGCTGCTGCAGGAGCCTTTACAACTTCCTGAGCTGCAAAGGCTTCCTCACAAAGCACATCCCTTTGTACCCAGTGGTTTGTTCCCTTCAGCAGGGCTCTTCTGTTGAATTAAACTGCTTTTAAATCATGTACACAGTGGCACTTCTGTTGGGGAGGCTCCCAGGGCCTCTGGAGGAACATTGACATTCCAGGGCATTGTTCTTTTCTCCCATTCAGCCTGAGCCCTGCCTCTCCTCCCAGGGCCAGGTCACTGCTGTCACCCACTGCTCTCCTTTGCCTTGCACTGGGATTCAGCTCCTGAACAGGGTGCTTTAGCAGAGGGACCAGCTTCCCCAGCACAGCCCGGAGAGACAGAGCAGGAGGTTGGAAGGTGGCTCCTGAGCCACGTCCTCCTCTCTTTGGAGGCTGCTTGTGTTCACTGTGGAGAGGATAAACTGCATCTCTTCAATCAGCTGCCTTAGTGACCTGTTCAGTGGGCTGGATGGTGGAGTCCCCATCCCTGGAGGTGTCCAAGGGACACCTGGATGTGATGCTCAGTGCTCTGGACAGGGTGACAGGGTGGGGATTTGGCACAGGTTGGATTCAATAGCCTTGGAGGGCTTTTCCAGCCTCAGTGACTCTGTGATTCTGTGTTCTTAATTATGTGGTGGCTTGAGAAGGGAGTTGCTGAGGCTCAGGGTGGTGCCTGTGCAGGTGCAGTGAGGGGCAGGGAGGCCCTGATGTGCTGGGAGGGCAGGTTGGGCTCTCAGGGAGCTCCACCTGCTCAGCCTCAGAGAGTATAGTCAGCCCTTTGTTCTGGAGGGGCCTCACACCAGAACAAGGGCCAGTCACAAAGCTTTATTTCTGTATGTAGATTACACACTGGTTTGCACAAGGAGATTACCAGATTTCTCAGTTGAGCCTCATTCCCTTTCCCAGAGGTGGAATTGCCCCTCCCAGGTGCTGCCCACCATCAGCCCTTCAGGTGGCTCCTGCCTGAAGCTCCTCTACATAGAAAGGTGTCTTTGTGTTGGTCCTTCCATTCCAGCTCACTCCTGGTTACTCTGCACTAGTCAAGGGTTGGGACAGAAGCCCAAGTTTCTGTTTGGTGTGGAACCTTGGAAAATCTGTTCCTGTAGATAATTGATATTAGTGTCACTACAGCTCTTACGTGCTCTGTAGAAGGAGTTCTGCTCTGTGGTTGCCAGATCTGGAATGAAGTGCTTGTTCCTTGTCTTGTGCAGTGTCCAAGAAGCACGGGAAGCTCATCACCTTCCTTCGGACATTCATGAAGTCGCGCCCAACGAAACAGAAACTGAAACAGCGGGGGATCCTCAAGGAAAGGGTGTTTGGCTGTGACCTGGGGGAGCACCTGCTCAACTCTGGCCATGACGGTAAGGACAGCCTGCTCCTGAGCTTTTCTCTGCTGGGAATCTGTCAGGGTAATCATAGCTGTCCAGGGTCATGCTGGGGGACAAATGAGTGACACAAATCTGTGCTTGAAAGGGAAACTGAGGCTAATGAGAAGCAAACATTGTGCTTTGGCATGGGAAGCGTTGTGGTTTGATGTGGGAGTACTGAAGGTGGCTGCAGCTCCTGCAGATGTGTTTTCAACCTCTTCAAGCCTTCAAATAATTTTTTTCTCAGGAATATAAGCTTTATTTGTGTGTCAGTGGTTAATTGACAGGCATGTTAAACCTCTACACTTCTCTTAACTCGGTACCTTTGTATGATTCTAGCACAATTTGCGGTGTAAATCCTTCATCTGCCTTTTCCTTGGATTTCACAGGATTTACAGGAATTAACTGGATATAGTGTTTCCTCACACTTGACTTTTCCTCTCTGTTCAGGGTCCCTTTTCCCTCCCCATCAGCAGTTCAGGGAGGCAGAGGAGAAAACCTCTCCATTCCAAGAAAAAAATTATGCAGTTGTTACCACTCTTCCTGGGATGAACTTTGATTTCACAGGCTCTTTCCTGCCGTTTCCCCGTGCCACCTCCAGAGCAGGTTCCTGCAGTGCTGAGGAGCAGCCAGAGCACTGGGATGCTGTCCCAGGTCCCCAGGTTCAGCCATTCCCATCAGGAGCCCACACCCAGGGATGTTTGGGAACGCAGCCTGGAGCAGCTGTGGGCTCTGGGTGGTTTGTCCAGGAGTCAGGAAAGCAATGATGGGATCTGTTGGGTGGCTTTGCAGCAGATCCCTTGTGTCAGGGTTGTCCATATGATGTCCCCCAAGTTTTGTGTGCAGGCAGAGGGAGAAGTGACAGGATGTGTAGGGCAAAGAAGGAGTTTCTCTGTTGCGAAGTTGTTTTCAGTGAGTCTTCAGACCCCTTGTTTGTTCAGGTGCCTTTTAAAAAAGGGCTGGCAAAAGGTAGGGAGTCATTTCTGCTCTTTTTCCAGCTGATTTGGTTGGTAACAGTGATGTGCACTCCCTCACCTGATGTAAGTGTTTCACTACCAGCTGGTGCAGAGTATGTGCTTGTCCTTATGGAGTCAGAACTGTGGCAAGGCTCGTTGGCTCAACTGGAACCACCATAGATCCTTATTGGGGCTTGAAAAGCAGTGGAGATAGTTTGGAGTCAGGAACAGGCAGTGACCCATGTGGAACTGCATCAGGAGTAGGTAACTCACAGCACCAGCTGGCTGTGGAGCTGGTTTTATGTGCATGCAGTGGGAGCACTCTTGGAGGGCAGGAGCCATGCCAGCAGAGTGAGCTCATTCATTGATGGGAAGGAGGGAATTCCCTTCCATCCCCAGCCCTCCTGTCTGTTTTCCTTAGGCACAAGTCAGCGATGGGCAAAGCTTTTCCCTGCCCTCTGCACTGACGTCTTCTCCTGGCTTCCAGGGGTGGTTTATTTAGCATTCAAACACCCATCCTGAGCTGAACTAAACTGCTTTAACTCCACTGGAGGTTCTTGTTTGATGGCCTCTGGGAGCTGTGTCCTTGTCCTGGTCTCTCCCCACCATCCCACACATTGGGGTGACATTGACTGAGCTGTGCTAATGAGGTCCCTCAGCTCAGGAGTCATCAGCTGCTTTCACCCTTGGTTTAATAACCCTTTCCTAACTCCCTGGAGTGGAGCAGATCCAATTTGAGTGTTGCCAGCAGGGGCATGGCTCAGTTTTCCACAGCAGGATTGTTATTTTCTGTGTGATTCAGCTCCCTGACCTGTATTCCAAGTGCCATCATCCGCAGGATGGGGGTCCTGGAGGCGTTTCTAGCTCCCTGCGAGTTGAGCTCTGTGCGTGCACAGAATTTTAAGATCCCCTCCTCCTGTAGCATTACTGTAGCTCAGTTATGGAGCCTCTCGCAGTGCTGACGTGCTGAAAGAGGCCTGAGGTGAATTGAAGAAGCTGCTTCTCATAATCAGAACATCAAATGTTTTTTCCAGGAGCTCAGAGCGTGCTCTGGCTGAAGTCTGTGTGTGGTACCTGCTGGTGGTATTTTGGAAACACAACTTAGAACATGGGAGTTCAGAAGAGCAAAAAGAACCCAATACATTCATTGGTTTGTTTAAGCTCGTGTTAATTTTGTTGTGCAATGTCCAATCCCCAAAAATATTCATCAGGGCTGAAGGGGCAAATGCCACTAGTGATTGCAGTGAGTGACAAGGCATCATGTGCACCTCAAAAATGCAATATTGAAACAAACTGGAGTTATGCTAAGAATTTTCTTAGTTACCAGCTTTGTGGAGATGACAAATCTTCAAGAATTTGCTGAGAAACAACATGAGCAGCCCAAAATCTGTAGTCATGAATCTCAAACTGTGCTCGTTTTTAGTGAGCAGGGAGCGGAACGAGAGAATAATAAGGGATAAGGACAAAAACTGCTATAAGTACAACATTTTTAATAAACCCTGTACTGAGGCAGCTGGCCCATATTGTGTATCCAAGAGAAGAACGTGTTTGCTGTGTACCCAGAGAGGATTTACAAACACAGAGGAGATGTTTCACTTGCTGCAGTACCTTGTCTTTCTATGGGCTCAGCAAATAATCCCTCGTTCTGCATCCTCTGAGCCGCTCTGGGGAGGAGGATGAGTTTGGCATGGGATGCACAGGAGGAAGGTGATGCAGGAATATGCCCTGGTTTGCTGGTAGGGAGCAGTAGCCCTGGGTTGCCATCCTGCAGAGCTGCATGTGCTGCACTTGCCAAGGCCTGACCTAGCAGAGCATTTGTGGTGGTGAGAGCACACACAGCACACACCTAGCAGAGCATTTGTGATCTGAGTTTTGGGCATGGGCATGGGCATGGGCATGGGCATGGGGATGGGCCGAGGCCATGCTCTCCCAGGCTGGTGGGACAGAACCTGCAGCTCTAAAGATCAGGGTATGATATGTCTGTGCCCAGGTTTCTCCCTAGGGAAAGGTCTGGGGAAGGTGGCAGGAGTGCAGGAACAGGCTGGTGGTGCTGCTGCCCTGGGAGGATGTGCCTTGTCATTTCCCTGAGTTCTTGTGTGGGTCTGAGCAGGAACACTGAGAGCAGCTACAGGGAGGGAGGTGAGGATTTACCAAGTGTTTACAATAACCAGGTGAGGGATGAGCAGTGCACCTGAAACCCTCCTGTGTTTCTGGTGATTCATGGTGGGGATTGTGGTGAGTGCTGGGCAGTGTCCTAGGGGTTGGGTTTGGTGTGTTTGCTTTTCAGTTCCAGTTTGGTTTGTGCTGACACTCTGAGCTGTCCAAACACTGCTGCAGCCCTTCTGGGGTAGGAGTTACACCTGCCTGAGGTGCCAAGCTGTCCTTCCCCAAAGGCCCTTGGAGGTGAGGGGAAGGAAGGAAGAAAGCGTTGCTGTCCGGTCTCTTTGGTGAGGTTCTGAGTCATGGCCAGGTCACAGGATTGTTTTTCAAAATCATCTGTGCTCCAAGCTGCTTAGGAAAGAGGGAATTGGGAGTCACAAGGCTCCTGGGCATGGGGCTGGGTATGCATAGGTGTGTTGCTTCCAGTGAAAGTCTCAGCAGGGTGTCCTTTTCTTGTCACATGTCAGTGCTGAATGATGGGCTGGGACCTGCAGGAGTAAAACCAGTTTTGATGTGAGAGATTTTGGACTTCTCTGTTGGCAGAGCCTGTGCTAATGCTCCCTTCAAGTATGTTGGTTTGCACAGTATTTCTCCAGACACCCCGTGGAGCCTGCCTGAAGAGTCCTGTCTGCATCCCATGCAGTGCCTTACTCATCTCTTGGCTCCTGCTGGGCTTGCTTCCCTGCCAGGGAAGTGTCCCTTGGCAGCACACCAGGCTCAGCAGGGAGTTGCTCTTTCTCCATTGCCCTCAGAAATGCTCTCAGTTGGGTTGGTGCAGTTGCCACCTGCCTTGCTGGTTTGTTTTACAAATTCACAGGGTATTCTGAGTTGGGAGGCACCACAAGGATTGTCTGGCCCAGTCCCTGTCCCTGCCCAGACACCCCAACAATCCCACCCTGAACATCCCTGGGAGAGGTGTCCAAACACTCCTGGAGCTCTGGCAGCCTCGGGGCTGTGCCCTTTCCCTGGGGAGCCTGGGCAGTGCCCAGCACCCTTTGGGGGAAGCAGAACCTTTCCCTGATCTCCAGCCTGAGCCTCCCCTGACACAGGTCCAGCCATTCCCTGTGTCCTGTCACAACTTTATGGAACTGTGAGATACAGCAAATCCACCCCAGTCCCTGACTCCTGAAGAGACCTTGTTCTTATTCCCTTTGTAGGCAGAGATTCTCTTTTTTTCCCCAGGTTTTTCTCTCTTGAAGGAAACTAAATAGAACTTGAATTTAGCTTGACCCCAATTAACATGATTGTGCTGGCAGAGGATGTTTGTGGAGTGTGGGAGTTGGTGGAGTGCTGCATTGCAGCAGCTGCACCATGCCCTGCTTCCTGCCTTGGAATGTTTGGGAGCTCCCCACAGCTCCTGGGGGTGTGACATGGGTGGGAGTGAGGGGGAATGTGGTGCTGGCCTGCAGGAGAGGCTCGGGGAGCTGGGCATGTTCTTGGTGAGCTGATGGAGGGACAAGGGGTCAGATGGAGCCACAATGCCCACGGGGAACCCAGGGAGGGCTGGGGCTGCTCCAGGGGGTGGGATGGGTCAGGACCCAGCAGGATGGGTTAGCACCCAGCAGGAAGGGTCAGCAGAGACCAGAGTGGGTCAGCACAGCCCCCAGGGTGGGTCAGCACCCAGCAGGAAGGGTTAGCACAGCCCGCAGGGTGGGTCAGCACCCACCACGGAAAAGCCACTTTCCCATTCTGCAAGTGAGGGACTCCTGAGCTGCAGCATGTGAGGGGTTAATTAACAATGTACTTTTTATTAAAATACTGCTGTGCATCATGTGCTGGGATTGCTTGGACTGACTGCAGAGCATGGGGACACCATTTGTTCTTCCAAGCCAGAGGTGTTCCTGTTGCCTATCACTTGTTGGGAAAGACCCTTTCTTTCTCCCTTAGCTATTGGACTGAAGCACAAGCCAGCCCTGGGGTCCCCCAATGAAGTGGTGTCACAGATTCACCTCCAGAGATCATCTATCAAACAGCCAGCTGTATCCACAGAGGTTTTTGTAGGTTAATGGCACGACATTTTTGTACCTCTATGCCTTTGTCCTGTTCATACATCATCAGCTTCCATCACTGGAAAAGATATATTCCCAAATGAAATTTTTAATTGATAATTTTCCTATAGTGAAGGATCTATGCATGATTTTTAAATTTTTATAAAATACCCCTGCTGTGTGGTTAGCAAGAGACATTGACTTCTGCTGAAGATGTAAATGCCTACAAAAGACAAAGTTCACTAACTCACCTGATCTTGCTCTGTGTCCTTCCTGTTCTTCCAGCTCTCCACACTTACAATTAATTTGGACAGGCAAGGTAGAATTAAATAAAAAATAAAATGGAAGAGAATAGCAGAAAAAGGATCTGCATCCCTTTACATACTGTGCAGGAGCAGCAAGAGTTTGCCAGGGATGGTTTTATTCTCCTGTGCTGGTTCTGATGCTCTTCAGAAAGGTCCATAGCAGCACCTTGGGGTTCCTGGTGACATCATGGCTTGTTTGGGGCCCTCTGGAGTTCTCCATCCCTTGGAGCCCTCCTGTCCCTGCAGCTGGGTGATGTATTTGCCTCTGATAGTAATTTATGGCAGAGTTGGGTAAAGAGGGAACTGTTACCTGAACAGAGAAACACAAGGAATGAGATCTTGGCAGCCTCTTGGCTGGGATCTCTGAAAGCCTGCTTTCCTTTAGCTCAAGCACAGGTTTGGCAATCCGCGTCACCCCTTTGGCTCCTGGTTTTGATGTGAGGAGCCCTTTTAGCTGCTTAGAATTGTCATTATAATAAAAGGGGTCCTGGCTGCCTTGGAATCTTTGCCATCCTGAAGGAAGCCTTGATTAGGAATTCAGGACAGCTGAGTCTTGTAGATTAAGTAATTTCAGTTTTTCTTGTAGTTTTAACTCCAAGAGAGTGGATGTAACCAGTTCTCACTCCCTGTTATTGCCATGTCCCTGCCCCTGTGCATGGAAGGGATGGGACTGAGGGAGCTTTAAGGTCCCTTCCAGACATGTCTGCCATTCAGTGATCTGATGACCCAGGTGAAATCACTGCTCCAGATGGCTTTGCTCCAAAATTTTCTCTTCAGAAAGACTAGGGAATATTTGCAGAGCTTCCGCATGAAACAGACCCTCAGTTTTTACCTGCAGCTACCATGGAGTTCTGTGGCAGCTCAGCAGCCTGGCCTGTGATTCCCAGGTATGTTTGGAATTGTTATGCCTTGAATGCTGGCAGCCACATCAATGGGTTTGTTCAGGCAATAACAACTTGTTCCTGTACAAAGGTTTATTGAAATGTTGCTTGTATGTGAGGTGCACGTGACATTTCCCTCAGAATGGTGACATGGGCCACAGCCATGCCAGCAGGGGGAGGGAATGTTGGCTCTGGATCAGGCTGGGGCTGTGTTAGATGTGCTCACTCTGGGAATGAACCCCTGAGGCATTTTTGTGCTTTCAGTAGGTATTTTTGGAGTATCCAAGCTGACGAGTTTGGATGTGAACTGAAAAGTTTCAAACCTCCAAGTAGGTTGAGCTCTAGCATCCTGCTATCCCAGTTTTCTTTCTGTCTCTATTTTTAAGCATTTGTGTTCCTAAAGCAGTTAGTGATTAGGACACAAATCTGAGTTCTGAAGTTTTTGTTAGCAATTCTCCTTTCTGCTGAGACATTTCTTTTGTGACTTTGGCAAGTCCCTTAAAGTCCCTGTCTCCTTTATGCTTGTTATTCAAGCAGTGGGGATATCTGGAGGTGATTCACCTTGCCTACCCTATTCCAGGTGTCTTTTTAAAGAGGGAACACTAACTTCTCCATCGGCACAGCAGGAAAAACAATGCACTCTTACTCATCCAGTAATTTCTTTAATGCTCTCTGGAATATCTGGGCTTGGTTGTTTACATACAGAGCTGCAGCTCACAAATCATGGGTGGATCTTGTTGTTTCCTGACAAGGCCACCTAACTGGGGACACTGGAAATGCTCCTGCTCTGCCTCACTCAGTCGTATTTGTGTATCTATAAACAGTTTTCTGTTACACACTGAAGGAACTCTGGCTTGTCTCAGCGTTTTCACTTGCACCTGGGTGAGTCCCTGTTGTGCACAGCCCTGTGAATTTACATTTACACATGGTGTAAATGAGGGGGAAAAGGTTTTAAAGCTGAGTTCTGGGGCAGGAATTCTGTGGGACTGCTGTGGCTTGACAAACCTCTGGGCCCCCAGGTAATCTTAGGCATCCTCTTGCCTCCATCCTGCTGTCCTCACTGTCCCTTTTTAAATTGAATTGGCAGTATATTGAAACCAGGCAGCCTCAAACATGCCAAAACCAGTTTCCTTTTGGTATTTCCTGATTTACAGTAACTATTCAAAATCAGGGCAGTCAATGGTCACAGCTGCATTCAGAGTTCGGACCTGAGCTGGGAGCTCAAACCTGTCCCTGCCACAAATTTTTGGCCTTGGGGAACTTGTTTGTTATCTCCCATTCCATCTCCAGGCTTGTACAATCAAACTAATAACCTGTATCTGCCCCCAAGGTGCCACAAAGTAAATTCCTTATACCCAGGAGGTACTTGGGAGATTAGGAGTAGGATATAAATATCAAGTAGTATTTATCCAAGTGCCAGCACAGGTTGGCACGTGACATGCAGTTGTGAATGTCTGTAGGAATTAAGTAAATTTACCTGTGTGTTCCCCCGTGTTTATTTTTTTCCTTGGGTTGGGTTTGCATCTCAAATCTGAACATTTCTGATATTGAACAGAGTGTCTTAGGTGCCTGAAGTCCCCGTGGATGTGGTGATGAGTGTCTCTGCACACCCAGCCTCGTGTGACATCAAAGGCAGATCCAGCAGCCTGGAAAAGAAGGGAACAGTTGACCCAAATTGGAGATGAGCAGAGAACTCCCGTTGCTGCAGATGCTTTCTCTGCTGCACAAACTAACTGGACACAAGTTGATACTTTTAAAGGCAAATAGTTTTGAGCTATTTTGGGCAAATTTCCAACCACAGCAGGCACTGTTACTGCTTCACCATCTGCCCTCTGAGTTGCTGTAACTTGAGATTATTGGGTATGGGGTCAGCATTACAAAGGGGTACATGGGATCCCTGTGGAGAATCCCTTGTTTGGGGGGACATGCTTGGAGTGGCTGGGCAGGGATCACAAGCCTTTGCTGTTAAAAAAGACCCAGTTTGTCTCTCCTTTTCTCCCTTGCACTGCCTGCAGCTGTGAGGAAAGGATTCTTTGTGCCTGAGTGACCCTGAGGACAGCTGGGAGTTGAAAATTAATTTGCATTTCGAAACACTACAGCTATGGGAGGAACAAACATGAGGAAAAATGTCCCAGTCAGTACAGGAATTGCTTGTGCTCTTATCCGACTGCTCTTAGCATGGGGAGAACTTTTCCCCCCTCTCAGTTTATTGGAGGGAGTGTAATTGGTCTAAATAAAAAAAAACTCCAGCACATTGGCCAAATCTGAGTATTAGTAGTGTTTCATTGGATATTAGGAAAAATTCCTTCACTGAAGGAGTTGCCAAGCATTGGAACTGCTCAGGCTGCCCAGGGATTTAAAAGCTGTGGGGTTGTGGCACGTGGGGATGTGGTTCAGCTGTGGCAGTGCTGGGGGAGCAGTTGAACTCAGAGGCTTTTCCAGCCTTAGTGATTCGGTGATATTCTGTATTAAAGACAATTAAACCTGAGCCCTGGGAGCTGTGTGGGTGCAGACTGGGGTAGGGATTGGCTGCATGTTTCCATCATGGCTGGTGGGCAGTGAGGATCCCCTGCAGCCCTGATTCCAGCTGTCCTGGCACAGCAGGGAATGATGCTGATCTCCCAGGGCCTGACAGACGTGGCTAGTGACCTGCCCTGCCTGATTTATGTTCCCCAGGCCTGAACTTTGCACTTTGCTTTGCACAGTCCTGCCTGAGCTGCCATAAAAGCCAGTTCCAGGCTGAGGAAGCAGAGTCTGGTTCTGATCCCGCTGTGAGCTCTGCATGGAGCAGGGATCCAGCTCATGGGTTGTGGTTCCACTCTGCAGTGGCCAAAAGTCGCACTCCAGATAAAGCTGTGTGTATGTGTGACGAGGACCTGGGGCAGCTTGGACTTTCTACAACTCATCACCAGTGTGGATAATTGAATGTGGCTCGTGACTTGGAAATGAGGGACAGGGAATTGAAGAATCCCAGAATCCCAGACTAGTTTGGGTTGGAAGGGACCTCAAATCCCACCCAATCCCACATGCTGCCACAGGCAGGGACACCTTCCACTGGACCAGTTTGCTCCAAGCCCCATCCAGTGTGGCCTTGGGCATCTTGGAAAGGAAGAAAAGTGTCTGCTTGGTTGGACTTGTATTTCTCTTGGTGGTTCAAACATGAGGATAGGGATTTAGGAATGAGACAAAAGTGAGACAAAAGCTCTGAGAAGAGAGTCTTTTAAAGTTTGATGTTTTTCTGAACATGCAGGGGCTGGTGGGGTCAGTGTGCCTGTGGAATGACATGTGCAGGTACAATATTGTGTGACAGGGAGCTCCTCATGCAACAATAAAGGGAAAATCCTTAACCTCTCTTCTCTGCTGCTTCACACCTTTGTCTAACTAAGGCGGAGGGAGAAATGAGAAATCTAAAAGTGACAGGCTGAAATATTATTGGGTTTTTACTGGGTTTTTTTTTTAAGGAAATACTTGGACAGTTTTTTGGAAAATGGCCTTGATGATCTTAGAGGTCCTTTCCAACCCTAATGGTTCTAAAATTGAGTTAAAATAGGAAATTATTGGAGTAAAAGCAACTGTATTTCTTCAAGAGGGGATATTCCCTATTAGGTTTTGCATAGTCCTGCATTAATGGCAAGGGAGCTGGCATTTATGTGGCTAGTTCCAGATGTCTGGAAGTTGTCAGTCTTGGCTAGGCCCAGAATTCCAAGAAGGGGGTTCATCCTGCTGCAGTGGCACAGTTTGTGCTGTGCTGGCTGTGTGTCCTCCTCTGCTGGCTTTTTCCCTGCCTGTCCTTCCCAGCTGTTCCCAAAGGCAGCCTGGATGGCCAGGAGTGAGCTCCTCCACCTGCACTTTATCTGATGGCTCAAAACAGCCTTTAACCTTCTGTCACTCAGGTCTGCATTTTCCATGTGTGTCCCAAAGCTGCTGGCACTGCATGCTGCTTGTCACTCTGCCGTGGCAGAGCTGGGGCAGTCAGTTTTCCATGCTCCTGGAGCTCCCTTGTGGGTTTGCTATGTGTGGAATTCAGTTAGGAGCAGCATTTCAGGTGCTCTGGGCCGTTGTCCAGCCCCAAGGCCTGGCCTGTGGGACCTGCACCCCACTGCTGTATGTTGGGAAAATGCCAGTGCCAGAGGGGGGCTTGGTGGGAGGCCTTGTGCCCCAGGCTGAACAAATACTTCTGGTTCCAGTAATGTGCTAAGAAAATAAAAAAAAATAAAACACAGCACAAGCAAGCGTCACAAAGCCCAGAGAGGGAACATGACAAAATATTTTAAAAAAACAAACAAAAAAAACCAACAAGATGATTGGAAAGGAAATATACCTCATGTGAGGATGAATCAAAATGTTTTGAAAACCACAGAACTTCTGCTTCCTCATAACGGCAGAGAATGAAGCAGTTAACGAGCCCTCGGAGATGCGATAAACCTTTCAAACCAGCTGAGAGATGCTCTGGAAGAACTTGAATTAATTCCTTTGGCTGCTGTGATGGTGAGATGTGCTGGGGTCCCCTTTGGTGAGGCATCCACATTTCCAACCCTTTGCACTTTGTCTCTTGGAACCACCTGGTGCTGGAGATAGTGGAGGGAAGGAGGGAGAGGTGATTGTTTCTGGAATGGGAGGCATGTGCAGTGCCCGGTACAGAGTTGGGAGTTCCCAGGCAGCACCTGGCAGTGGATTTTAGCTGCCTGCAGCTGAGGCAGTGACTGCACTGCAGGGAGGTTTTCTGGAGTCACTGGCTGAAGACCCCATGGCTCAGAAAAGGACTAAAATCACACTGAGGATCAGGGATTTTTGTTACCTGCCTGGGAACGTGGCACTGGAAAGGGCTCTGTGTTCAGCTGGATAACCCAGGCACCAGTTCTGTGCTCAGAGGTTCTCTGGATGAGGCTGCAGGAATATCCTGAGTGTCACCCTGTGCTCACTCACTCACTCCTCCTGCCTTTCCCAAAGCTGCTGGGCATTGCCAGGAGCCAGGTGCTGACCTGGGGCTGCCTTTATGGCTCTTAATGCAAACCATGTGTGCCATCCAGTCTGGTTGTTGTAATTGCAGGAAACCACAGTAATTAACTGCCAGTAGTAGAACTTTGGTGTTGCCTCTGTTGCATCCTGTGAGTGGAAATCTCCTTTGGTTCCCTGCTGGGATGAGGCTGAGGTACCTGTCTAGTTCAAATCTGCGTTGTGGTTTGGGATCTAGAAGCCAAAATAAAACTTCTCTTTCTGAACTGAGAAGTTCACCTGCAGGGGAGGGATTTCTGCAGCAGATGGACACAGGTACCTGGAAAAGTCACACTGTGGTGTCAGAGGCTGCTGTAGGTGATGGTCCGGGCACATTTGACGTTTGCAAAACTTAAGTCTTGGCTTGTGCTGTCATCCTGCCTTTTGCTTCTGAGGGAGCAGTCACTATTCCCTCCATGTGTGGATGTACGTGTCTAAAATAGGCATTAAAGGGCAGAGGAAGGTTAAACACACACCCAATGGCCAGGTGTCATCTTTGTCCAGAAATCTGAAAAATGAAGTCACCATTCCAGCAAAGGCCCCTCAGGTACAATTTTAGCCCTACTTGAATTTCAGTCCCTTCTCCAGCTATGCAGGATTCCCCCAAAATATCCTTGGTGCTGGTATGGTATATTTAGCTTAAAGAACAGATTGTCCTGGTAACCAGATGAGGAAATGCTTGGAACAAGCCTACTGGGATCTTGTCAGGATGTATAAATTGCTCTCACTGTGCCCAGGCTCTTCCATGACAAAAGAGAACGTGAAGCAGAGCATTGATGCTGCAGCCCTTGCCTTCCCTTTGGCTGCCCTGCCCTGCTCCCCTGCCCTGCTCCAGTGTCACTCCAGGCTTCCTGCTGGGAATGGGGCAGGCAGGGAGACTGCTGTTTATTTATCTGTCTCTTGGTGTGTTTACTTCTTGATTTGTTTGCATGTTTATTTATTTGCACTTTTATTTACTAATTTCAGAGAGCTCTGCAGATTCCAGGGGACCCCTCCTGTGGCTGCAGTATGGATCATTAAGGTCTTTGGGATTTGCAGCTTTAGCAGATCTTGTAACAGCACTTCAGAGCTTGGGAAAACTCCTTTGCCCAATCCTCTGGAACTCCTGCATGTAGGAAATGCTGCTGATGGGGGCTCAGGACCTGTGCAGGTCACTGGTGAGATCTGTGACCTCTGGCCCGTTGTAGTGGGTACAGACACACAGGGACATCCCGAGGGTCTTGGTTCAGGTGTGTCTGGCAGTCTGGGGTACTCTTCTCCCACAGGGATCAAACACCACTGGCTGTGTCAGCACACAGAGCCTTGTGCTTGTCCTTTGCTGCATGGGATGGAGCTGTTCCACCCCTGCTGCCCTGCACAGCTCACACCTGGGCCCTGCTCATCTCTCAGTGCTGTAGGGAGTGCAGTACAATGCACACTTCAGCCCTTTCTGGCCACTGCTTGAGTAGGATAGAACTCCTTCCCTGTCCACTTCCAGCCTTAAAAACTTTCTCCTTCAAGACATGTTGAATCTTTTTGAATAAAGGCTTAAGTGTTGTCCTCCAGAAATGTTTTTGAGACACTAGGAGAATTCCAGGCCTTGTGTTCCTCCTGCTCTGTTCGGGTCTGTCTTTGTAGGTAACTGATGGACGTGTCCCCAGCGTGCTCTGGGTGTGTGTTTGGTTGCCTGTCCCAGCTCAGATGGTTCAGGGTGTGTCTGTTGGTTCCTGAAGCCATCAGCTCTGGTCCTCCTTGGAGCTCACCGATGCTGAGGTAGCACAAGGCTTCACCTCCACTGGTTTTTGTTCCCCAAAAAAGCAGCACTTGGTTCTCAAGGCTCCTGGCTTACTGTACAAGGGCTCTGCTCCTCATAGTCTGCCGTGGCTGGAAAATGGTGAGAGTTGCTGTACATCCCTGGGAATATAACACTGGAGCCTGGCTGGCTCTTGGAGCATCCCAGGTGCAGGCTCTAATCTGCTCCAGCTGAGCCTATGGCTGACATGCTGCAGGATTTACAGCTTTCATTCACCTGTCCTGTGCTCCAGTGTACAGCAGACATGCCCTTATCCTGGGATACGCCTGCTCATTTCCAGGGAACCATCTGAAATATGCCATTCCTCCAGCTGTGAGGGTGTGCTGCAGGCTGGGAAAGCAGCCTTGTGGAAGCTGGGGGAGCACAGAGCATCTAAGTGCAGCAGCACTTGGGAGCACTGCCTGGCAGATGGCATTTGCTGCGTGCTGTAAGGGGATTTGCCACATGACCTGCTCGGAATCTGTGTCACGTGGCATAGTGATCAGACCTGGCACTAAGGAACACACTGGAATCAGCAGAGGGGCACAGTGATCAGACCTGGTATCTAAACAACACACTGAGATCTGCAGCGGGGCACTGTGATCAGACCTGGCACTAAAGAACACACTGGGGTCAGCAGAGGGGCACTATGGTCAGACCTGGCACTAAGGAACACACTGGAATCAGCAGAGGGGCACAGTGATCAGACCTGGTATCTAAACAACACACTGAGATCTGCAGCGGGGCACTGTGATCAGACCTGGCACTAAAGAACACACTGGGGTCAGCAGAGGGGCACTATGGTCAGACCTGGCACTAAGGAACACACTGGGATCAGCTGCTGCAAAAAGGTGCCTGCCAGAGGGATCCACAGGGATCTCAGCTTTTTCCATAGAGGTTTGCTGATGCTCATAGGAGCTCCATCCTGATTTTCTCTCTGTGTTTGGGGCAGTTTTACTGCCTTTTGTAAATCTGGTGATTTGCTCCTCCTCAGGCTCACCTGGTGGACACACAGCTCCAGCGCTGGATGTGCATGAGCCTGGGAAGCCAGCTGGAAGGAATGGGGTGGTGAAGCGGCTGCAATATTAACTTGACACCTAATTATATCCCCTGGGCTGATTTTTCCATTCTGTCATGCCCTGCTCTGTCTGCACTTTCTGTGGGTGTGGGATTCTGTGGAGCTCTCCATATCCAGCCATGCTCCAGCAGACATTTGGGATGAAATTATCAGTTGTAAAAGCTCTCCTGTCTGTGCTGCCAGAAGTACCATCTCCCTGATGTTTATATTTCCTTAAACCAAGCAGGATACATTAATCCTGTATATATTTGAAAGACAGCATTTATTCCATTTTACAGCTCTTCTGGAATGGGATTTCACACCACAGTTCCCATGGGAGTTGTCATGGGACCTGCATTGTCTCTGACCAGAGCTAGCTTTTTTTGACCTGATTCATATCCTTGCATTCCCTTGTTAGAGCAGGAATGCGTCTGACCAGTTTCCACATCAACTCCTGAAGTTAAGTTTCCTACAGGCTTTCTCCCCTAAGGAGGCTGAAGCCATGGCCCAGGTAGGAGTAATTTATGGCATCTGCCAAGAGCACAGCCTGAAGTAGGGCTTTACTAACCCCAGGTGTTGTTGTTCAGTGCCCCAGGTCCTCAAGAGCTGCACTGAGTTCATCGAGAAGCACGGCATTGTGGACGGGATATACCGGCTGTCTGGGATCGCCTCCAACATCCAGAAACTCCGGTAAGGGCTTGCCCTGGAGCCCTGGCACAGGCAAGGGGACAGCCTGGCCTTCCTCTGGCAGGTTCATCCTGCAGGGTACAGTGCCAGGGTCCTGGTGTCACTGTGCTGTTGTGTTTCATTTCTGTTCCTCCTTGCTCCAGGAGCCCTGTGGAGCAGCTGATGTTTGTCCCTGCTGCCTCCGGCTCCTGCCTTGCCAGCAGTTCATTGGGAATGTGCAAAGGATGCGTGCCTGAGTCTGGTGGGAAGGGCCAGGAGTGTGTTCTGGTTAGGAGCTGTTCCCACAACAGCAAACTCCCTTTATTCTCTTGAGGCTGTTTTCCTGCTGTTGTCTGGTGTGGAATGTTCTGTTGTGGAGCTCTATGTGCCGAGTGGATATGGCTCATTCCAGCCCTGCTCCTGGGCCCATGGCCTGGCAGAGGCAGCACAGGACTGTTTGCCATGGGCAGAGTGCCTTTTTTTACCTTCTTTGTACCACCTGTCCCCTAGCTCAGTGGGCAGGTCTGAGCTGGTACAGTGGCTGTTCAAACCATTGGATGGATGGGTTTGTTCTGGTTCAGATTAATCCTGTTTCGTATCTCAGCAAGTCCCGTTTTAAAAATCTGGTCCCAAGGTTTTGATATACAGGATCCAAAGGCTCTGACTGGAGCTGTGACTGAACAAAACATTTGCCTTTACTTCAGTTATATTCCGTTATTCCCCATTTTGACTTGTGCTGGACCATCCTTCTAATCTCTGTCCTAGTCCATTTTTCCCATTTGTGTTGCCAAGACCATTTTCTCCTTCATTGTGTATCAAAGGTGCCTTAAAAATGGTTTTCTAAAATTGTAATGACATCATTCCCTGTTCTAGTGCAGAGAATGAAGTGACAGCCTGTTTTCCAGGTTTCTGAGATGTTCCAAAGACAAAAGGAAGGGAGTACATGGCATAACTTGTTGACACTGTCCTGTTCATGTAAATCACTACAGATTTTGAGTGTTTTGGTGAACATAGGACACGTCTTGCTGCAGTTCCCAGCTGTATAAACAGGGCATTAGGCTCATTCTAAAGCTGGGGCTGCAGTATTCTTATAAATTCATCACTGTGCTTAGATTTCCCATAGAAGAACTGGATCTCCTGAATTTAAAGTGCTTTTTGGTTGGAGAGAAGGTTAGAGAATTTATTCCATAGGACAGAGGTTGGCTCTTCAGCAGGGTGGTAGCTGCCTTAATTTGGCAGGTGGGCAAGCAGCCACTGTTGATTTGGGGTGTTGATCCCTGCTGTCCTGGCTCTTTCTGAGAGCTGTGGAGTTGTTCTTCACCTAACAAAATCTTCCTTTGGGTCAGAAGGAATAACATGTAGCTCCGGAAGCAGGCAGTGCAGAGAGAAGGAGGATTGAACATAGTGGGATATCCCTCTCTTCCCTGCATATTCACTTCCACAGGGGAACCTCTGACACAGTGTGAATAAATTCCCTTTATTCCTAGGAAAAACCACTGGAGTAGGGCAGGATATGGGCAGGGAGTTTGAGCCAGGACTGAGTGTGTTTGTGTGGGTGGGCTGGTGCCTTGCTGAGCTTTTCTGTAGAGCCAAGTGCAGGATCTGAGTTTCTGTCCCAGACGTGAGTAAGGGGTGAGTCAGAAGGTGCCTGAGGAAAGTGGTGTGTGCTGGATGTGGAAAGCTGAATCCTTCCCTGCCTCCTGTGCTGTCTTCAGGATGAGGAAGGGATGGGCTGTTCACCCTGAGCAGATGGGGACCTCTCCTGCCCCTTGTCTGGGGGCAGGGAAAGGCTTCCCACAAGCAGTGTCCATGTGCAGGGCTGGAAGGAGCTTGTCCTGATCCCAGGAGGGCTCAGTTACAAACACACCTGGTGCCCTGGGCACATTCTGCCCTCAGGCAGAGCTCAGGGGTTGTGTGACCCTCTGGGCACAACCTGCCAGCTTTGGGTGGGGGACAGGACAAGGACAGGCCACCACAGCCAGCCCCAGCTGTGGTTGCAGTGCTGACAGGGTGAGTCCCCATGGCTGTGAGCAGCCTAAAGACTCTAGCAGGGACCCCGAGGTTCTCCAGCTCCCAGGGCCTGGCTCACCACTCTCATCCCCCTAGAGTGTCCTGCTAATTGGAAACAGCACTTCCCAGCACATACTCCAGCAGCAAGCCAGCCCTTGGCCTTCTGAGCTCAGCTTTTATTTCATAAACATCAGTGATTGGGGTTTTTTCTCTCTCTGAAAACCGAGGGAGTGCTGTAGGGTTTTCTTCATGTGGCTCCTGGCTGCCTTCTCCCTGTAGCAAAGGCAGGCTCAGCTCACCAGCTCATCCCCCAGGAATTCCTGCACTCACTGCTTTCCATGTGCTGCCAATGGAAGTGCTGCTGGCAGGGCTTTTATCATTGCCATTTCCAGGCATTGGAAATGTAGAGGGACAGCAGCTTTCATCATTCCTATGGGCAATCCCAGTCACAGCTCTTGGGGGTTAAACTTGTTCTTGTGGTCTTGGAGGGTGTTCTCTGGAGACTTTGTGAAAAGCCCTGATGCAGCAAAAGGAATTGCAGCCAGTTGGTTGTAAAACTAACTGAAAATGCTGTACTACAAAAAAAAAAGTCTCTTTTTTGGAAAATATTTGGTTGTAAAACTAACTGAAAATGCTGTACTACAAAAAAAAAGTCTCTTTTTTGGAAAATATCTCCACTGGCTGCCCCACAGCTGTGGGTCATGTGGCTTTGGTGACTTTTTTTCTTTTTTCCTGTAAATCAGGAAAGCCTTGCTGTAATTTGTGCTGGGTTTGATTTCATTCCTTCTCCTCAAACCCCTTTACTCATTTCTCTGTTCTCATTGCCAGCCACGAGTTTGACTCGGAGCAGATTCCCGACCTGACCAAGGACATTTACATCCAGGACATCCACTGTGTGGGCTCCCTGTGCAAGCTGTACTTCCGTGAGCTCCCCAACCCCCTGCTCACCTACCAGCTCTACGAGAAGTTCTCAGTGAGTGCAGGGCAAATGTGGGGCACTGTAACAGGGTGGGAGTTTTGCACCACTGAATTAGTGGTTTGTCTCAGTCTCTTCTGCCTTCACTCAGAGCCAGGATTAAAAAATACACGAAGGAAACGGATTTTCTCGTGTTTGGGCTTGGTTGTTTATTAAATCTTATCTAAAATACAGAAAGTTCAGCAACACTTCTAGCCACCTGCTAGAAGCAAGGAAAATGGAGAGAAATACAGCTGCTACAAGGTCTCTTAAAGCTAAACAGTCCAATAGAGAATTAACACCTATATTATTTATCCTTTTAACCCAATAATTAAATTCCCATGGCCCTTAGTGTGACACTGACTGACCAACCAGAAACCACTACCTGAAACCATGAAGAAGAAGGAAAATGAACACTGAAAGAGGCACCACCCAAAACCCTCCATCTTGTGTCATGGACCTATTACTATATTATAAAACCTCAAATTTAAAACCCATAACCATGTGAAATCACACACTTGTATTTCACTACACATCCGTGATTTTAACTCCATCACTCACATTTGGAAGCCTTCTCCAAGTCCTCAGGTCAAAAGCAGTGTTCTCCAGGGGGTCAGTGCCTGACAGCACAGAAAGCTCAAAAACCCCAGGTTTGTGGGATCCAGCGGGGCACTTCCCTCTTCAGTGGGGCTTCAGCTGCTAGAGCAGAGAAATCCTGGAAGCTGTACCTGCCTTCCACACACTCCCCTCTCTGCTCTGCCTCAGTTGGGGTTTTTAGAGCCATCAGAAGGGTGTGTCACGGAAATTCCCACCCTGACACTGTGCTGCCCACACTCCTGCTTCCATCCTGCCATTCCAGAAAGGGCTGGCAGTGCCCTGGGGTCTGAGGGGCCTTTTCTGTGTCCCCTTCAGGTTACTCAGAGGTGCCTTTGTCCCCTGTGCCACACTGTGTTGGTTCCACTTGTGGGGCCCCAGCAGAAGGTGCCTGGCACATTTCCTGTGCTTTGCAGGAATTCCCCTCTTATTTGCCATTTCCCAGGAATGAGATGCAAAGCAGGTGCTGCTCTGAGCTGAATGTCTTCTTCAGGAATTCTCTGTGCCATTAACATGCCCCACGTCATGACTTACTTGGCCTTCCTTACATGATCCTTATGCTGCTCCGTCCCCCAGACAGACCCTCACCCAAGAGGGAGAAGAACAACAAAACCCACTTGGCTGCCAAGACTGGCAGTGCTGGGGGTTTATTTGCAGCTAAATCCTTTCCTGCCTCATTCCAGGATGCTGTTTCTGCTGCTACAGACGAGGAGAGGCTGGTTAAGATCCATGATGTGATCCAGCAGCTGCCCCCTCCCCACTACAGGTGAGTGCAGCCTTAGGGGTGTTGTGGGCATTTTGTGAGAGGAATTCTGTAATTCAAGTTTCCCTCTCAAGACAGCCAAACTGTGCCTCTGCATATCAAAATGATTATGGCTGTAGAAAGTTGATTTATATTTTAATTAGCTCCTCACTAAACACTGTACACTAAACATGGACTTGCTTCACGTCCTTGGAAATTCTGTCTGGGAGAGAAATAGGAGCTTGTTATGTCAGAGTAAGGAAACAGTTTTCTTGTGGGGGGACACAATACCAGTGCTGAGAGCGCTTTAAAAAAAGTCAAATATAGCCAAAAAATTGCTCACCTTCAGTCAAACTTGGTCAACTGTATTTTGTCTCCAGTTTGCCTCTCCCTGCAGTAATAGTAACTAGCAAATAACAACAATGCTCTGAGAATAACTGATGTAATTAATTATATTAGTGTTATATGTTAGAGTAGCATAATATGGTGTTTAAAAATCACCAATTAAAATACTACATTCAGGCTAATTAGTTGTAATAAGAACTTGTGTTATATGGTAATGATTCTTGACTAAGAACAACAACATTTTAATAGTCTTTAATATTAAAAATTATGGCAGGGCATGGTGAAAAGGCATCAGACAAATTGGTATTAGTAATTTGCCTTAATAACTATATTGATACTGTGTGTTAATGAGGCTTTAATATTAATAATGAGTGATGCATGGTAAGTAGTGTTCACTAATTGTGCATTGTAATTGGCAGAAACAGCTGATGACAACATATGGTGGAAGTTGTTTATTTATTTGGTTACCCATTACAGATGGGTAACTATTGTCAATGGCTGGGCCAGCTCCTCTGGTGTGTCCCAGTGGTTTAGGTGACCATTTGGGGGAATGAAGGAGGTATTTGGCTATTGATACCTAATTAGAATACTTCATTACAATCACCAGTTGATTATTGCAATGTATGTTAATCTGCAGGTGAAGTTCGAATTCTGGTCTAAGGGGTCAGGTGTAACACACAGGACAGCTATTGATAACTATTTATAGTCATTTCTGCCAATAAGTGTTTAAATTTCAATTACTGTGATGTGTGGTGATTAGCTGGACAATTGCAATGCTGCAATGAGTGGAATAAATAATTATAAAAAGTAACTGGGTAAAGGTAAATTACACATTTAACTGATGTGTAATAAACTACAACTGTGTTACTTGCTCTTTAAGTAAGGTTGGCTAGTTGGTGCAACAGCTGCTGCTTGTAGTAACTAATGGCAATATTGATGTTAATTTAGGGGGTGTGGCCCTTTCAAAAAGAAACATCTTTTCCATTCACCTTTTCCCTGAAATGATTTTTACTTTCTGGGGTTGGTTAAACTGGGGTGCTGGTACCAGCAGCATATCAGTCTCAGAGAGGGGACACAGCCAGCAGCTGGATATGGAATGCTGTAGGTCACAGGGTGCTGCTCTTCTCTCCTGGGGTTTGCTTGGAAAAAGGAAAAAAAATTTATATTTCTGCTACTCAGTGATGAGAATTTGCAGGCAGGGGGTGTTTGTTTGGTTTCCAGCCAGAGCCATTTTCTTCACTTCCATTCTTGTTTATTTGTGGAATTCTGAGTCCCAAAGCACCCTCTCTGCACCCCAAAAGGATAGACTGTGAGACAGACACAAGTCAGGGCCACCAGGAGGGTACCAGCAGCATTTTCACTTTCACCTCCTGCTCCCTCCTCCCCAGCATATATAAAACACAACAGTGCTCAAATATACAGAACTCACCGTTTTTTAATGTGAACAGAAGCCTCTGAAGCTTAACCTTCTATCTGCTTTACTCTAAGAAACTGCAGCCAGAACCTTCCCAAGTAGAACTCAAGTGCAGTTGGCTGGATTTCAGTATCCTGGGGTGTGTAAATCAATGCACCCCCCGTCCCAGGATCAGCATTCCTCATCCTTCCCCACACATCCCTGAGCAGACCTCACAGCTGTCACACACCTGCAAAGGGGTTTGTTCTGGAACTGTCCTTTCCTTGAGCCTGGACAAGACTCAGTCACCCCAGGCTGTGTCAGCATTGCCAAAGCCAGGTCCACTATGGGGTGAGGGGAAGGAGTTCAGTGTTCCTTTCTTGGAGCTGTCAAACCAAAAGGAAATAATGAGCTGGGTTTGTGCTGTGGATCACAGCCTGGCTTTGCTCAGTGGTGCTGAACATTTGCCTCTCTCCTGTTTTCCAGGACACTGGAGTTCTTAATGAGACATTTGGCTCGTCTGGCTGATTATTGCTCCATCACAAATATGCACACCAAGAACTTGGCCATCGTCTGGGCTCCAAACCTCCTCAGGTACTCTGGGATTTTCCCGTTTCAATACAAGATATATGTTTATATTCATAAACACCAGATACTCCAGAAAATCCCAGCTTTCAGCAGCTGGAAAGAGCTCTTCCTTTCTTCACCCAATGTGTTCTTGTCCTCCTGTAAAATATGGGAAATATTATTCTAAGCAGTATTTAAGATCAGCTGGGAAGTTCCTGACCTAGTGATGTAAAACAGCCCCTGTATTATCCTGTCTCACACAAAACAGTTCCACTGGCTGCAGTTCTGTCAGTAGTGACAAGGAAGGATTCCCTCAACCCTCTTTTAGAGGATAATTTCTCCTCTCCTGGTTAGATGAGACTGATGTGTCCTTGATCATCCAAGAAAATTTTTACAGTAGCATCACTGATCTCCCACTGCATAATTCTCTAGAATCTAATTTGACAGCTTTCGTCTGCAGGAATTGAAACTTACAGAAATGATCTTGGATAAATCTGTTTTGAATCTGCATGATAGGGCACTTGAAAATTAATAGTGTAACTTAAAAATTTTGCTTTAAAAGAAGAAAAGAATATCACCCTGCCCTTTATTGTACTGATTTCCTAACTCCTCTTGTTATTTACCTAACTACTCTTGTTATCAACCTGAGAAATCTTGAGTGTACAGTTCATCAGGGAATCCCAGAAGGGTTTAGGTGGAGAGAGATATAAAAGCTCATCCAGTGTCACTCCCTGCCATGGGCAGAAGCACCTTCCACTATCCCACGTTGCTCCAAGCGCTGTCCAACCTGGCCTTGGCACTCCCAGTTCATACAGGTGGGCTCTTCTTTCTGGCAATTCTCTCACGAGCAGTGGAGTGACCTTGTGTTCGAGTTTTCTTTGGTGGGTCCTGGGGCATTCACTCAACAGTGTCTCGGTTGGAGACACTCCCTGCTCGAGGGAAAATCCTCTTAGAGGCCACAGAAGGTTTGTACAACAGCGCTGCCTTAAACTGTGGCAGTCATGGAAATGAGTTAACAAAAAGCTCTTCACTTTGAGTGTTCAGTGTATTAACCTCAATTCAGACCTGTCCCACTCCCTTTTCCTCCCACCCCAGTGTTCCTCCTGCCCTGTCAGTAAGGCTTAAATCTGGATCTGACGTGTGGCCATAAATCCCCCCCGTCAGTGATCATTTGTGAGCATTGCTGAGATTTAAGCCCAGAACTGCCCTGCAGCCTCTTCTGCCTGAGCCCCAGGCCCTGCAGCCCCCCAGGTGCCCAGGCCTCACCTCAGGAGCTGTTCCTTACCTCTTGTCCCTTTATAGGTCCAAGCAGATCGAGTCTGCCTGCTTCAGTGGCACGGCCGCCTTCATGGAGGTGCGGATCCAGTCAGTGGTGGTGGAGTTCATCCTGAACCACGTGGATGTGCTGTTCAGCTCCAAGCTCAGCTCTGTCATCAGGGATGGGGCAGGTGTGTGTCTGTGCTGCCTTCACTGGGGTGTATGGGGCCGGTGTGTGTCTGTGCTGGCTGCACTGGGGTGTATGGGGCAGGTGTGTGTCTGTGATTGCTTCACTGGGGCATGAACAACAGCACTTCATGGCTGTGAGCCTTCTCCAGGATATGGAAATGGTTTTATTTTTACCTAGAGGACACATTTCTGGGTTGGCATGTCAGAACACAGAGAGAAATGGCCTGGTTTTAGAAATTGCTGTCAGTACTTTTCTTAGAAGCCAAGGATGCCCCAGAGGAATGCAGAGATGAATGTTTGGTTCTACTTTTATGTCCTACCACTGAGAAATTGCAAGGAATCACTTAAATCTTTATATCCCACGCTCCCTCTTGTTTTTAAAGCCATCTTTAGTGATGCTCCTGCATACTTACCCATTGGAGCTATGGGTAAGTATGCCTGATGCTCCTGCATACTTACCCACTGGAGCTATGGGTAAGTATGCCTATCTGTCTGCCCTCATCCATACCTTAGAACACAGATAAGAACAAACTGTTGTAAGTCAATCTCTCTGCATTCAGTAATGTTGAGGCTAAGAAACAAGTTTCTTGCTCTTAAAGGGATATTTTGACAGCACCTGTGCTGGTTATTCCCTCTGCACAGCCTGTGTGGGCTTATGAGCAGGGCTGAGCAGCCACACAGCTCAGGCTGCTGTTGCTTTAGGATAAGGAATGAACCTGGAGCACCTGGAATGTCATCCAGCCTTGGAGCCTACGAATTCCCTTCAGAACAGACCATGTGTCTGTTCCATGGAGAAGGAGCAGAGTAGCACCAGGAGGAAAGTTTACTCTCTGTGTTAGTATGGCTGCCACAAGCTGTTCCTGGTCCTAAGCAGCATTAAGGCTGCACCATCTGCCTTGACAACCTCTCCTTGCCTGGAACATGCACAGGCACTGCAGTTACCACCAGCTGGGGACTGCAGAGAGCTGAGTTTCCACTGTATTTGCTTCTCCCTTCTTTTAAACAAACCCTACCTCTGCTTAGGCAGGGTGAGTTGATCCAAGTTCAGCTTTTTCTCCTGCTGTAGGGCAATTCTAAGTCCATGGAAGCCAGAGGTTACTTGGCTGAGCAGTGCCAGCCCCAGCAGGCTGACTCTGCCAGGGGAAGGAAGATAAGCATGCTCAGAATCCCAGCCAGATGATTATCCAGGCTTAGAATGGCCCTTGTAAATTCAGCTAATTGTTTAATGACTTGGTCATTTACATTCAGTGGCTTTGACACAGACCTGGCAGGGAGGAGGGTCAGGCTGTTGGCTTGGCTAAGTGCAGGAATTCTGCATTCCAGAATGGCTTCCTGGTGGGAGCCTCTGGGTGTGAGCACAGCTCCTGCACCCGCCTGTGAGAGGGGGAAGTGGTGCTGCCAAACCTGTTTTAACCTAAACTTCATTCAGGACAGCATTTCCAGCTCCCACACACCCCAGACTGTGCATCCTTCACACAGAGCTGTGCTGCTCCAGGGACAGGCATGGAACTGGACCAAGCAGGATGTTCTGCACTGGCACATCCCCCCCACAGCCCTGAGCTCTCCTGGGAATAACCCCAGAAACACCTGTACAAGAGGCAGTGGCAGACACAGGAGAGCTGCTCCTGCAGTGCTCCCTGTAATCTCTCCACTGAAGCTGGCAGCAGCAGGAAGCAGCAGCAGTTACTTTCAGATTTTACAAGTTCATCTCCAGATCCAGGCACAAGCTCTAAAGGCCATGGGCATGGCACACAGCAGATTCTGTTTGCTGTGTCCAGGTACACTTTGGTTTGTAGCTGCTTCAGTCACACATGGAATTTCCTGCTGCACCAAGAGGTGAAATCTGGGAATGACCCAGACAGGCTTTATACAAAGGAAAAACATTTTTTTTTTACAGGCTCTTGCATACAGATGAAGGAAAGTATGTCACAAAGGTTTCCATCCTACCTGCTTCCCTCTGCTTTTTATTTTTAATACACTAAGCCATTATTCGTTTAGTCATCAGTGTATCTGTGATATTGTGTCCGCATTTTGTCCACATCTTTCAATGGCTGGGATAACAAAGGTTCAGAAAAACACAGCACCTCCCTAGACACACAGAGCTGAGCTTTGATCTCTGCACTGCTGTTTGCCGACTCTCCCTGTTGCCTGTGGTTTTGCCTTGCAGGGCACAGCTCTTTATCCCGGCCCAAGTCTCTGCTGGTGTCCTCCCCCTCCACGAAGCTGCTCACACTGGAGGAGGCTCAGGCACGGACACAGGCCCAGATCAACTCTCCCATCGTGGCAGACAGCAAGTACATTGAAGTGGGAGAAGGCCCAGCAGCTTTGCAGGGGAAATTCCACACAGTCATTGACTTCCCATCTGAAAGGTAGAGACAGGTTTCCTTTCCAGCATGTGTCATAACTGTGTTATTTTGCATACAGCAAGAATTTGCTTATATTGACTTGAGACTTGTTAAATATGTAAAATATTGTAGCCACTTTTCCACCTGCTTTGGACTCTGGGACGATTCAGCTCACATCTGTGGTCTTGGTTTAGCCAAATAATTTGTGCTACACTCCCTCTTGTTTTCGCCAGGGATATCATTTAATGTATAAATCCATGTTAGCTGTGATGCAGGGATGCCTGGATGAGTCACACACAGAGATGTAAACAGGGTAAACACCTGCAGACGTTGGGGTTTTCCAGGACTAACTCCCTGTCACAAATCCAGGTTCCCTTGAAGTGGAGCAGTTGAGGACACTGGAAATTAAACATGGCAGTGTAGGAGATTAAGGTGGTTTTATAGAAGGAGTGAGAGATGGTTTTGAACACCTTTATGGCTGCCCAGCTTCCCAGAGAGCTGGGGCTTCTTCCATAAAATCCATCCCTTGGCTGTTGAACTGGGCAAGGAAGAGCCTTTCCTTACCTGCACTGCAGCTGCTTTGCAGAGGTTGGGGGAATTTACGCAGCAAGACTTATGGCTGAGCTGGAAGAATGAAAACATCCTCAGCTGTGGAAAAGAGGGAGTTTCCAAGCAAAAACCAGGAGTTCCTGAACAGAAAGCAGAGAGTGCTGATGACAAGCAGCCAGAATTGAGCTGCAGCCCACCCCCCCTCCACGCATGTGTTCCACTTTCTCTCCCCAGGAAAAGGCCTCCCAGCAAGATAAAGAAGTCTCCAGTGGGGAGCTGGCGTTCCTTCTTCAACCTGGGAAAATCCTCCTCCGTGTCCAAGCGCAAACTGCAGCGCAACCCCAGCGAGCCCTCGGAAATGAAAGCCATAGCCCTGGCAGGTGAGGCCCTCTTCCAAACCCAAGGTTTTCAGCAGTGCAGAGTCATGTTTCCAGTGGGCTTTTATCTCCTCCTAGCGTCTAAGCCGTGCATGACACCTCCAGTAGCTGTTCTTTCCCAATGGATCTCTGGCAGCCCTGCCAGGGCTCACACCTTTGTGCTTTGCTTGGAACAGCTTTGGAAAGACAAGATGTGGCTGCTGCTATAATAAGTCACAGGATAATTCCTTCTGACACTCCCATTATGAAATGAGAATCCACTTCTGGTTCCCCTTACTGCTCTCAGAAGATAAAACGAGGGAAAGGCACCTTCCCACAAACACATTCCCTCCAAAAGCTTTACCAGAGTGCCCAGAGAAGGCAGCCAGCAACCCTTTGTAGTCACAGCCAGGATATGTAGGTGGAATTCTCAGTCTTTTCCATATATAATTTTCTGTCTCTTTCCAAACTTAAAAATAGCAACAATGTGTTTTTGCAGTAAAACACACCACAAATCCCAAAACATGGGTCTGGGAGAACTTTTATCCCCTCATCTCCCGGGTTGATCTTTAAGTTCTTATCCTCACAGTCCTCACACTCTCTATGATGCTCTTCAGGACTGTCTCCTCAGAGACTGAAATTATACTAGTTTAGTGTCCATAAAACAGGGTGTGTAAATGTTCCTTCCTTCTCCCTTTTTGAGGGGTTTTGCTTGTGGGGAGTTGTTTCCCAGCCTGTCACCTGCAGCAGTCACCACGTACATCAGTTACTGTTTCCAGGTAAAATGAGAGTCAGAAACCCACCTTCAAAACAAAATGACTCTCAGGACAGTGATGGTGGTGCTAGAAATGCATTTGTGTTTTTCCTGCCACCATTATCCAGCTAAATGTAAACCCCTTTCCTAACTGATCCTTTCCCTGTGTGGTTCCTTCCCTCAGGAGGACGAGGAGACAGCGGGACGCTCCGCTCAGCCAAGAGCGAGGAGTCCCTCACCTCCCTGCATGCTGTGGATGGTAAGGCACAATCCTACCTGCATTTCCAAGAAATGGGCTTTCAGGGAGGTGCTTTCACATCTCTGGCTGTAGGTATTCAACAGGGCAGGTTTTCCATCTCTCCATGGAAGCTGAACTTGCTAAGTAATGAAGCAGATTTCTGCTCCTAGCACAGATGGGTCTCACAAAAATGCTCTTCATGGCTTTTCCTGCTTTTAAGGTTAAAAAAAGCCAACTTCTTGCTTTGGTGTAGCTGGCACTGCTGGTGTTCATTCCTTGTCTCCTCCCCTTGCTATTTCAAGGTTGACAGGACAGCATTGTAAAGGAAAGTGCTCTCTGAGACAGGCCTTAAGCACATTTAAAGTGTCTTTGCTTGTGCACACAGCTTAGTTTCAGACCAAATCATGCCTGGCAAGTGCTGTAGAAGAGTTTAAGCAAATGGAATAAGCAGTCACTGCCAACCATGTTACTTTGTGTGCAGAGATCATCAGGGGAGCTTCTCACTGCCTTAGACTGCTCTGACACTCCTGTCCCCCCGGGACTGGCCTCCTGGACAGGAGGTTTTGTCACTAACCCACGGTGTCTCCTCACCTCCAGGTGAATCCAAGCTGTTCCGGCCCAGGAGGCCCAGGTCCAGCAGTGATGCCCTGTCTGCCTCCTTCAACGGGGAGCTCCTGGGGAACATGAACCGCTGCAACTCCTACGACAACCTCCCCCACGACGACAGCGACGGGGACGAGGGGCTCATCCACGTCCCTGCCCTCATCTCCCCCCGCTCCTCGGAGGACGTGGACCTCAGCCCGCCAGACATCGGTGTCGCCAGCCTGGACTTCGACCCCATGTCCTTCCAGTGCAGCCCCCCCCAGGCAGAGTCTGAGTGCCTGGACAGCAGCACCTCCCTGCTGGAGTCTGTCGATATCAATAAGGAGAAGCCCAGCCTGCTCAAGAAGGATTTAGAATCGGGCAGCCAGTCCCAGACCCCAGGCAGTGCCACAAGCTCTGAGCCAGTGTCCCCTTTCCAGGAGAAGATGAGTCCCTTCTTTACGCTGGACCTGAGCCCCACGGAAGAGCAGGCCTGCAAATCCCTTAGCTTCTCGCCCAAGACAGCCCGAAAGCCCATCAAATCTCCACCACTGAACACAGAACCCATGTCCTTTGTGCTGCCTAGCCGTGTGCCAGAGGCCATGGGAGGAGTGCCCACCACATCCAGGAACTCCTCTGCTTCCAGCTGGAGCAAAGAGATTGGCATCACTGAGATCACAAACAGGTCCCCAACTCAGATGTCCTTGCCCCTGAAAAACAGTGAAACAGGAACAGGGGAAGGAGCCCACCAAGAGCTGCAGCATCCCCAGCTAATGGCTGCTTGCAAAGCAGATTTGCCAGAAGAAGGGGAGAGAGCCATGCCAAGCAGTCAGAATAAGACTGTACCCAGTGGACACACCCAGCCAGGTACAGTGCATTTTCCTCCATTCTTTCTGTAAGTTCCAAAGGGGAGCTGCTCTCAGAACCATCCTCCTCTGCGTGCCTTTAGGAGAGGGGATTGCCCATCAGTTCTGGTCACGAGTGTCTTGCAGGGCTGTGCAGATCGGTAAAGTCTTAACCTCTGCCTTCTCCCTACATCACACAAATCTCGGATAATTTCCATAATGCTTTATATTCTGCTTTTTTTTTCCCCATCCTGTCATACGTGAAAGTCTCTAGCATATCCTTCTCAATCATTTCAGCCAATAGACCATATAAGACTTTTCCTTTTTTAAATTAAAAATCTGGCAACACTCGAAGAAGGACCTTTCCACCTAAAACCTTATGATCAAAATTGTGTAAGGGTATCTCATTTTCTGCTACCTCCTTCCTACCTCTCTAGAAATGCAAGAGGAGCCTTTAGACAATCTCTTGGGTTTTTTCCTCTTTGTGATGAACTGCTGTGCTGTCGAGCAGCGTTTGCCTGTGAGACACAAGCGTTTCACATCAGAAGGAACTGCCACTGTGAAAATGTGGAGAGCATCTATTTTTTTATAATAGTCGTTAAGGTCACTCTCCTTATTGGGTAACATAAAATCACTCTCTCTCTCAATTTTCCCCCCATTAGGAGCAGTTGCCCTCGACTCCCCCCAGGATCCTGTTCCCGTCAGTTCTGTGTCTCTTATCCCTCCTCCTCCTCCGAAAAATGCAGCGCGCATGCTGGCCCTAGCGTTAGCCGAGTCCGCACAGCAAGCATCGGCCCAGTCCCACAAAAGGCCAGGAGATGCTCATGCTGAAAGCACAAATTATGGAGAGGCTGAAGCTGGCACAGCTCTAGAAAAGCTCCATCTCTCTGCGGGTGCTCCCGACATGCTCCACCTGTTCACTGCTGTGCCCGAGAACCACCTGCACTTCCAGCCCGGGGCACCTTTAGAGCAGGACTGCCAAGGCACGGCCGGGGAGCAGAACCACCCGCCCGGCGCACCTGGAGGGCAGGAGCCCCCACCTCTCCACACGGGCGTGCCCGGGGACACGGCTGGCAGCAGGGATATGGAGCAGGAGCAGTGCAGCTTCCACCCCAGCAGAGCGGGGGACAAGGAGCCCTTCCCGGCCCACGTGGGGGACTGGGAGCACGCGGCCGAGCACGGCCCCGGGGCGCTGCCAGAGCGGGAGCTGCCCAGCACGGAGCCGGCTGTGGAACAGCCCCACCTGCGCGCGGGCCTGCCCGGGGACAAGCTGCACACTCCCTGCACGCCCGAGGACAAGCTGCCACCTCCCTCCGTGGCTCCCGCCGGGGACAAGGGCACCCCGGGCACGGTGCCCTACCTGAGCACCCTCCCCAGCACGGCTGAGCCCCGCGCCCTGCCCGGGGCCGCCCCCCAGGCAGATGGCACCGTCCTGCCTGTGCCACGCACGGCCACGGCCCCGGCACAGAGACAGGAGCACCAGGCAGCCGTGGGACAGGTGCCAGCGGCCAAAGCACCCAGCGGCTCCGGGCAGGTACGTGCTGCTCCCTGCAGAGCTCCTCTGAACTGCTGAGCACGGGGAGCATCGGTCCAAATCCACATGGCGGGGGGGAGGGATTGCAGGACACCGGGAGTGACATGAGTGCAACACAGACACAGCCTTGCAGGAAATCCTGTGCTGCTTTCCTAAGGCAGCATCCCAGAAAACCCACACTCCTTGGTTTTAAGGACATAGCTGCATAAACAGCTGACAGGGATTGATAGTTCAGAGTGCTCAGAATTTTTGCATCCTCTGACAAGGTCCTCTTCCAGCATGCTGGTTAGGCTCTTGTCCAGTCAGCGACAGAATGAGAAGGCTCAGTCTTAACCTGTACCGGGGGAGGTTTAGGTTGCGCAACAGGAAGAATTTCTTCACAGAAAGGGTTATTAGGTGCTGGAAGGAGCTGCTCAGGGAGCTGGTGGGGTGAGTCCCCATCCCTGGAGGTGTCCAGGGAGCAACTGGACATGGTACTCAGTGCTCTGGGCTGGTGACAAGGTGGGGACCAGTGTCAGGTTGGACTCGATGGTCTCAGAGATCTTTTCTAACCTCAGTGGTTTTGAGATTCTGTTAAACAAATCAGGTCAGATTCCTTGTGCAGGATTGGAACTGTCCTGTCAGAATTCCAAACCCCTCAGCCCATGAAACATGCCCGGCTGCAGCCCATCCTAAGCCCCACAGCCACGTTTAAGGCAGGAGTTTCTGCTCTACTGCACTTCTCGATCAGCTCACCAGGGCCTGAGGAAGTTACATCAGGAACATTTTCATTAACGTCAGACATTTAAAAGCAGACCACCTAATGAAACACTGAGGGCACCATGTGAAGAGATACCTCTTCCCTTTCCTCTGGTTTGGCATTTGCAGAACACACCAGTCGTGATGGGTCCCAAAATCTGTGGCATCATGCTGCCCATGCTGACAGGGAACCTACACATCTCTCCTTCCCCAGCAAATTGAAACCAGGCAGAGACATGCTGGAATGGAGCTGATCCATACAAGTGTCTAGGATGTTCTAACTACAGAATAGCAGGGAAAAGCTGCTTGTCCCTAACTTTGTTTGCTTTCTTCCCTGCAGATGTGGAGCACTGCTGCACCTGAAAAGCCTCTGGAGCCCACGCCTGGCTTTGTCTCTGAGAGCAGTTCCAGTGCCCGTGGCTCCTCTTCCATGCCTGCGGGCCACCAGGGCCACTTGGAAAAGCCTCGGGAGAGCACGAGGGCTCCCCTACTGCACCTGCGTTCTGAGTCAGTCCCTGCTCCCTCGTCCTACAGCTTCGTGCCTCCTGTGCCACCCGTGAGGACACTGGAGAGCAAGATCGCCGCTGCCATGCACTCCAACAACGCAGACACCATCAACAACTCCAACTACCACTCCTTCCTGGCCTCCTCCATGCTGGCCTCCTCCGTGGAGGAGGCACTGCTGCCGCCACCGCCGCCACCACCTCCCAAGCACTCGTCGCTGCAGCCGGTGTATGTGCCACACCCCAAGCCAGAGAGCCTCCCCGAGCCCCTGGGGCCTGATGGCTACCTGCACACCAAGCACCAGTACCGGCCCGAGAGCGTCCCTGCCCACGGCTACCATGGCAAGGCCGAGCAGCACCAGCCCTACCCGCCCCGCCCAGAGCCGCCCGTCGCCGCGGGCACGCGCTACAGCTCCTACGGCACGCAGGGCAAGGGCTCTGCCGCGGGCCTGCATCCCAAGCCCCGTGGCCGCACCGACTTCGTGTCCTCCGTGAGCCCCACGGGGCTGCGGGGTGCTGGCTACGCCGAGGAGGCCCCCCCTTACCCCACCATCCGCAGGGTGCAGTCGCTGCACGTGCCCAGCGCGGCTGCCGCTGCCGCCATCCGCTCCGTGCCCATCTCCCGCACGGAGGTGCCCCCGGATGACGAGCCCGTGTACTGCCCGCGGCCCCTCTACCAGTACAAGCCCTATCAGCCCCACTCCGACTACCACGTCACGCAGCTTCAGCCTTACTTTGAGAACGGGCGGGTTCATTATCGCTACAGTCCCTACTCCAGCTCCTCCGGCTCCCCCTACTACACCGCGGCCGACGGGAGCTTCTACGACCTGGATCCCTACAGCACCGTGCGGGTCCGGCCCTTCCACGGCCTGCCCGGCCGCGACTTCGGCCCCTATGCGTCCCGGCTGCAGGGCAAGGGGCTGTACCGCTACCCCAGCCTGGCCGCCTACCCCCGGGCAGGGCTCATCAACCACCTGGGCAAAGAGCACAGCTTCGTGAGCAGGGACGTGCCCCCCGCCCCGGACATCAAGCACATGTACATGTCCTGGGACCTGGAGGACATGGACAAATACCGCATGCAGTCCATCCGCCGCGAGAGCCGCACGCGCCAGAAGGTCAAGGGGCCCCTCATGTCCCAGTATGACAATGTGGCCCCGCTGCTGCAGGACGAGCTGGGGGGCCTGGACGCCGTCCACCTGCGCAGCAAATCGGATCCTGGCAAGAGCGGCCTGCTCACGGTGGCAGAAGGGAAGGAGGGCAGGTACCCGGCCAAGGCGGCCACGCCCGAAGGGGATGAGCGTTACTATGGGCAGCACACAGAACCTGAGCTGGACAGAGCCCACTATCATGGTGGGGGCTACGGAAACGGGCAGCCTGAGAAGCCGTCCCTGCCCCAGAAGCAGAGCAGCATCCGGAACAGGAAGATGCACGAGCCAGGCGGCAGCAGCAGCGAGCACAGGACGCATTTGCAGCAGGAAGGAAACCATAGGCAGCCTTCCGAACCGAAAAATGGACCCCCCTACCCTGAGTACAGGCCCAAGGGCAGCCTGGAGCCCTCCGAGCCCATGGGCTACCAGCACTCAGGCAGCAAATACATCCCGGCCAGCCAGGAGACCCTGAGGCTGAACCACAAGGACGGGAGGCTGGCAGAGGACAGGCCAGATCTGGAGAGGCCTCGAGGCAGAGCGCCCATGGAGAAACACTCCAGAGACTGCTACAAGGAGGAGGAACATGCTGCCCCTCCCGTGGCACCCCCACCCAAACCCGAGCGGAGCCACAGCCTCCGGATGCGGGAGCACCCCGAGACCATGGAGAGGGACTCTGCCCTGCTGTACCCCTACCAAACCCTGGGCAAGCGCCAAAGCACGATGACTGTGGTGTCCCAGTACGATAACCTGGAGGATTACCATACCCTGCCTCAGCACCAAAGAGGGGGCTATGCTGGAGCGGGGGGCTTCGTGCCCCCCGGCTTCCCCCACGTGCACAGCAGAACTTACGCCACGGCGCTGGGGCAGGGAGCCTTCCTCCCCACAGAGCTGTGTCTGCAGAGGCCCGAAACAGAGGTGCACGTCGAGTGAGCTGGGGGGGGACGAGGGATAGAGTCTAAGCAGCCTCTGCTGGACAGTGGACTGTTTTATTTTTTCAGTGATGGAGAAAAACTCCCCGACCCTGCCCCAGTGAGTAAAGCAAACCCCCCTCAGCCCTCCCCCGGCCCCCACTCACTGTTTTTATGTAGTAGAGCTATAGATTTTCATGTAGTTTTGAGCCACCTGGGAGGACAGGACAGGCTGTTGGCACACAGGTTGCCAGAGGCTGGGCAGGGCTGACACAGAGGCTGTTGGGGCAGGGAGGGAAGGAGTTTTCCCTTCCCAGACATGACACTGGCTGCTCCTCCCCATGCCCACAGTCCCATGTATGATGGGCTGTGCACGATGGACTGTGCCTGCAGCTCTGTCCTGCTGCAAACTGCGCATCCCAGGCTGGCTCCCAGGAAAAGGCCATGGAGGAACCTCGGAATTCAGCCCCAGCAAGAGTGGGGCTGGAGCGGGGCTCCCCAGGGATCCTCTTCTTGCTGAGGCCCTGCCTCTCGTGGGTGTAGTGCTCCCACTGCAGCTGCTCTGAGCTGGGTGGGGGCCTGGTTTGACTTCAAGCCTGTGGAATAGGCTCCGAAGCCAGCTCAGAACATGACATGCTCATTACATTTCTTGCTTATTAACAAGCTGCTTCTGCCTACAAGAAGTTCATTTCCGTCACATTTCTCTGTTGTAAGCAGAGGCCAGCTGTGGGAGCCATGTAGGGCAGGTTTGCATTTCTCACATCAAAAGAAATAAAACACAAAACTACAGCAAACCCTACCCCCAGAGCTGGGAACAGCACACCAATTCCATGCCAGTCCTTCCTCTTTGCTGCAAGGCTATCTGTGGCCCAGATGAGCTCATTCCATCCTGTGGCTGGCAAGACTGTGTCATCTCACTGCAAAAAATACTAGAAAAATAGGTTAAAAAAAAGTCTATAGCATTATGTAAATCAGAGCCCACTTTGCCAGCTATGTGTGACAAGTTGTCTGCATGAGCAGCTGCCCTGGCCCAGGCCCTGCAGCAATTCCATCAGGGAATCCTCTTGCTGAGCTTAAGCTGGAGGTCTCCAGACTCTCTGCAGCCTCTGAGCCTCTGAGTTCCATGCTGGGCAGAGATCCCTGAGGAGTTGTGGCACACAGGGAGCAGTGCTGTGCCTAGGTGCTGCTCCTCCAGTACCCAGTGAGTAGGGGCAGAAGGCCAGTGCACTCTGAAATACACCAAAAATGGTGTCCAAGCTGTTGAAAAGCTTTGATATTGTAAAAACAGCTGCCTCTCAGACTCCCCAGGACTCACACCCCCTGTACAAATAAAGCACATCCATTCCATTAGGTAGGGCTTGCAAGCAATACTTGAGATTTAGCAGTTTTTAAATATTCACTGATAAATTCCAAGGCCATTTCTGTTCCGTGTGGTTGAAGAACTTCTCTACCTGTTTCAAATCTCTAGTGTTTTATGAAAAACCTGGAAGTCCTGCAGTTAGCACACAGCTGCTTAGGTGGGGTTTTTTGAACAAAAGGTTTCATGGCTATTTTTGGGACTTCTGAATCCTAAGGAAAACTTGCTTCTAGTTGCTGACTACTCTTTAGCTGTTTGCTTCTTTTAACATTGGAGCCTTGTCTGGGGCTGTTTCAGTAACTACCTTCTGGTTCTATTTTACTGTGCAATGCTGGTGTTTTAAGCATTTTGTTTAGAAGAGTTTTCACATGTTACAGAACGAAATCTGGCAGTAAGAAAAAAAAAAAAGAAAAAAGCAGCACTGTGATCCAGGTTACCACAATCTCCTTGCGAGGAATTCCCAGGTAGAGGGGTTGAGGTTTTTGGTGAGGGAATGCTTTTCCTAATGTTTTCTTTTAAGGAAAACTGACAGAACTGCACAGAAAGGGGCCACTGGGTGAGCCACCCTGTCTGCACTGGCAGTAACTCCCAGGAAAGGCTGAGCTGCCCTGGTTCCTTGGGAGCCAGGCTGGATTATCTGTGCTCCCAGCAGAGCTGTGGTGTGCCAGGGCTAGGACCAGCCTCAGCCCCTGGTTATCTGCCAGCTCTCCAGTTGAAGCAGGGACAAGTGTTTGGTTCAGGCTATTTGGGATTCAGGTAATGAGAGCTGCAGGTCCAACCTCTCTCTCCGTGAAAGCCTTAACTCCCCCCCTGCCCCGCAGCCTCCCCCTCCCTCTGCCTGGGCCTTATGTCAGCCAGGACTATCCTGCCACTACGAGGGGCTGCTCCCAGCTCCTACGAATTGTAAACGCCTCTGGATTTTCCTGCTCGAAGCCACTTTGTCCCCGTAGAGCCCAAGTGCCATCCCTGGACAGCCTCTGCTCCTGAGTGCTGTGCTGCTCCCGCCGAGCTGAGCTGGGCTCTCCCTGCATTGTGTGAAGTGCCGGGTGTGAAGCACCTGCTCATCCCAATGGAAACTCACCCTTCAGCACCTCTTCCAAAGAGCTTCTGGAAGTGCACACCTGGCCCCTGACCCAGAGGCTGCTGCAAACAGCCTTGGGGCATGAGAGGAAGAAGACAGCAGAGCAGTGGCTCCCAGCCATCTCCCCCACAGCCAGGTGTGCTCCAAGGTGGAAGCTCTCGAAGAACCCAAACTCATGTCCAGCACTGCTGAGCCACAGTACAGAATTAAAAAAGGTGAAGGCACCAGCTTTTCCCAGGTAACACAGACCAACACCTTTCTTTTATTGTTATTCCTGTCCACGGCTTCAGCACCATCCTGCATGATCCTGTCCTGCCAAGCCATACAGTGAACTATGCAGTCCTGCTCCTGCTCTGGGCTCAGTGTGCTGCTCCTACAGAGTTTTACATCCTCATGAACCCCAGCATTCATAGGTGAGGTTGGAAAGGGTGTCATGCATCAGAGTGAGGCAGGGAGGTGACCCCAGGAGTCTCAGGTGGGTGAGCTGAGGATGGTGACAGCCCAGTCCTGTGTCACAGAGTGGAGAGAGCAGGGGCACAGCAACGCAAATAATCCTCTAATCCAAGTGCTGTTGTGCTCGGGCTCAGTCATTCCTTGCCTAACCACATCCCCACGAGGTGACAGCAGCTCTGTTCCTCAGCAGTTCCTCACACAGGCACTGTCTGCATCTTCAGCTGCCACTCCCTCTGTTTCCAGACGAGAGTGTCCCACTGCATGCAGGAATGGGGCTCCAGGAGCGTGCTCCAGCTCTGGATTTTCACCTCTGCTTTGGAGCAGGACATGAGGAGACCTTCCTTGGGAAGGGGAGCGCAGTCCTCGGTGAGTATTGAGGACTTGGCCCCTATGAAGTCTTATGTAAAGCATTAATTTCTGATTTTTGCAGAGTCTTATCAGGTGATACCTATATGCATCTCTGAGAACACCCCCCAACTTTGTGCCTATGTCTTTGCAGCGATCTCCCTCCCCTGCTCACCACAGGGGGGATCAGTAAGGATTGCACAGTGGTAGTAAATTGCTACACAAAACCAAAACCGACTTGAAGACGTCCTGTTCCTCTTTGACCCCAGAAGGGACAGAACCTCAAGTGTGCTCTGCCATCCCCTGGGCTGGTGACAGGGCATTGACTCCAGTGGTGTGTTAAATGTCAGGAAATCTGGGTGAGAAGTTGTTTTCCTTCCTTTCGTTGCAGCGGCTTAGGCATGTTCCTGTTTCCCAGAGCCCCAAATGCCATGTGAAGGGCATGGTGTGGTGTGAGCAGACACCACAGTTCTCGTGTGCAGAGTCCTGCCTTGTCCAGCTGGGGAGAGGGAGGGAGGGGAGGAGAAAAGGCTTGTTTGGCCGTTCATTTTCCTGCTGTAGGAGACTTGATTTTTCTTTCCCTGAGCCGCATGAGAGAAACATCCCAGAAAGTCTTGGGTTACCTTTGGAGTTCCCTTCACTTTAATTTATAGAGTGTCTTTTTTTGTGAACTGGTGTAAAATGTATATGCCGACAAGCTCATGTATTTTTATGTAAATATTTTTTGTGATTTCCCCACTTGCCCTTCTATGTAAATATTTAGAATTCTCATATTCTTCTCACCTTGTATGATGCAAATGTGGTTTTGTTTCTGTTTTTTATTTGTACTGTAATGCAACAATCCAGACTGAGGTGTCTTGTGGTATTAAACAAAAGCAACAGTCCCACTGAGCTCACACTCAGATGTGCAACTTGACAGCATTAATCAAGCCAGGTTAAAAACTACTCAAGTGTGCCTGTGTGTATTTTTTCCTCTGCCTCGTTAATTAACAGTGTACTTAAAAAACGGGAAGAGCCAGCTTGGGGCCATGCCTTGGAGGGAGGGATGCTGGCAGGCAGCTAAGGATGAGGGAGGTGACTTTGAATTCCCATGCCAAGGCTTGGGCTTATCTGTGCCATTCCACCTGTGCCCGTCGCTGCTTCCTAACAATAAATAAACCTGCCTGGGCTGTTTGAGTGTCCCTTTCCACTCACGTAGCACGACAGCATGAGCAGAAACAGCCTGGTCCTGGCAGGGAAGGCACAGGGCAGATGAAGTGAGGACAAACAGATGGCACAGGCCACCTCCGAGTTGGTCAGGAGGGATTCTGGGCACTGCAGTAATACTGCTCATAGTTAATTAATAGCAAAAAGATGATTAAAGGAGGCGAATTTCAAACATTTTTAACACTCTAAGAAGGAGCTCTCAGAGTCTTTTCATCCAGTAAATGTTACAGAGTTTAGAGCTGCTGCCAGGAATAAAAGCCTAATCCTTTTGTCCTTGGAGGGCAAATGACCCCACTGCTCATGGGCCTGTGGGGCAGGGGTGACTCCTGTGCAGTCCAGCTCTGCCCAGAGCCTTTGTGTGACCACAGAAGGGCTGCATTAGGGCTTTGGAAGTCTTTGTCTCATCTGCTCCCAGATCCTCACTTTCAGTCCGGATCTGTTTATTAATGCATATCCAAACTGTGCTGCCATCCTTGTAAGGTCCCACCAGCAAAGCCAGGCACCCACCCCTCCTGCCTGAGGCAGGAATTCCTGCTCTTCCAGAGCCTGGAGCAGAGGCTGCACCATGGGGACCCTCTGTGCCCAGTGCCCCCCTGTCATGGGAGGACACCAGAGCTGCCCTCAGGGGCAGGACATGACCAGGCTGACTTGGAAAATAAAAATCCCGACTTTTTCAGTTGGCAAAAAAGTTTCATAACTAAAGTGTTGGTAGCTGGTCAGCCTGTTTTCTGCACAGCACGCTGCCAAGAAGGGTGGGTAAATCTATCACAGGGCACTCGGGCTGGGTGGGTAAGGGAACAGCAGGAGGATGAACCCCAGGGAGCAGCCCCAGAAGTGACATCCCACCACCCCAGCTTGGCTTGGCCTCAAGTGCTCCAAAAGCAGCACCATGGGCATTTCCTTTAATGCCACCGAGGTCCCGGTGAGCCAAGAGCTGCGGGCTCGGGGTTCTGCACACACCAGGAGAGAGCTCGGGGTGCCACCCAGTTCTCCAGCCACTGCTGTGAGGATAAACAGGATGGAAACTCCATCCCTCTCTGACAGCCTGTCCCGAGCAGCTGAGGTTTGTGAGCAGAGTAGGTTGAGGAAAAGGGAGAAGGACTGGTTTAAATTGTGCCACAGGGCTGTAGAAGCCGGGGCGCAGAATCGCTTTTCCTCCCGAGGAGTTTCCAGCAGGCAGCGCTGTTAGACCGCCTTTGCCTCTCAAACCCGAGCTGGCCGGCCACTGAAAAGGATGATGATGTTCCGTTCTAGCAGTTTCTGCTCGGCTTTTCAACTCCTTGTGTCTAAGGATGAGTTTCCTTTGAATTTTTTCATATTAGAAGAGATCTGCAGAGTGGTCAATGCCGGCAGCACCCTGAGGAGCAGTCCCCGTGAGTGTCCAGCCAAGCAGCCTCACCCCAAAGCCTGAGCATCCCCACTGGGATGTGACCTGCAGACCTCACAGGGCACTGCTGCTCTTCAGGGCAGCCTCTGGCTGTTCCAGGGCCCCATCCCTAAGGGACACAACAATATGTTCATTTCTACACTAAAAGTCATCCAAAACCAGCAACTGATGCTGGAAAAGCCAGGAAGATGCTCAGTGCTTCCTTCCTCTCTCCAGCTGGTGCACACATGCCCTGCTAAGATTCATTATGAGCTCACAGAGCCAGAAGAGCCCCCAGCACAAGCTCTGAGCCCAGCACCTGCCAGAGCAAGGCTTGGGCAAATACATCCCCAGCCATGGCACGGCTGAGCCTCCTTTCCCATTCCCTTCCTCCTTTCCCAAACCCAAGCATGCATTTGTATTCTCACCTTCCCATCACCCAGGGGTTGAGGGGCCAGGCAGGGCAGGGGGACAGAAGTGACTGCCCCAGATCCCTCCAAACTGGGAGCTGCTGGTGCCCCTCTCCAGCAGGGTTTGACAGAAGTTTGGCAGCGTCACAGGAGCAGGGAGGGATGCAGAAGGTCACACAAATCCGCTGGATTGACATTCCTGGTGCAGGAACTGCCTGCCCACCCCTCCAGAGAGCTGGCACGGAGGGCAAGGATCCTGCCCAGGCACAGCCCAGGAGTGCCAGACTTCTGAGAGAGAATTCGTGATGTGGGGCCAACAGCAGGGACCAAAATGGATGGAAAAGCAATCCTTCCTGCTCCTCTCATCCTTCCCAGGGACAGCAGGAGCGAGCTCCCTGCTCCAGGGCTGTGCAGCCTCCTCCCACTCCTCCCTCGGGAAGAGCTGAGAGCGCAGGGTCCTGCCCTTTGCTTTGCCTCTGCAAAAGCTTTGTGGCAGCTCTGCATCAGGAACTGTCACAGCACCACTCCCCTGCCCCTCTGCCATCACTTCATCAACCTTTCCTGAAGGGTTCTTGTTAATCCTGTGCCATTGGGGTGCTTGGAGGCAGTGGGAGAAGTCAGGGGTGCTGGGAAGGGCTGAGGGTCCTGACAAAGGGATCATTCACTGCTTGATTAAACCTGGGGGCAGCAGGCTCCAGCAGGGCTGCTGAGCACACACAGAGTCACTGCAGTGTCCTGGGGGTGACCAAACCACACCCCCACACCTAAAGTCATTAATTCAAGTGGCAGCAGAGCTCAAACCAAAGGTGTGACCTGAAGAAAGCATCCCTGGAATAGGGAATGGGCTGTCCTGGAAAAAGATGGGGCTTGGTGCATTTCACAGGGAAATGAAAGCTGCCTCAACTCCATCCCAGGCATCTTAATCCTTCCAGTTCCAGATCCTTCCCAAGGGACCAAGGAAAGGCAGCAGCCTCAGACAGACACCTTGAGTGCAGACTGTCTGTGTTCTATGGTCAAACAGGACAGGCTCCTCCAGGATCTGCCTGGAAAGGTCTCCCTGCCCCATGGAGCCTCCTCCAGGCCCTGCCCAGAGCTGCTGTCCAACCTGTTGTGACACAGACCCTGTTGTGCCACTGAGGGCCTGCCCAGCATCACAGGGGAGCTTCACTGCTCTGCTTCCCCTACAAGGGGAAGAGGAAGATGGATCCCCCCAGAAACATCCTGTACAGAGTGTTTGAGTTCATTAATTACAGGCAGATGCAGTCAGGAGGCTCCTACCTTTCTGAACAAGGAAATTTGCCCTTCTAAATACCAAAAGCAGTAGAGAAGAATGAGATCCTCATACAGATCTGACCCTGATGGGGTTGTGCATTTAGAAGGATGCAAGGATTGTAGGTGTGACAGCTGAGAAAGGAGAAACAGGTTACACCAAGGGGGAGGTTTCCAAGTAAAAATGCATCCATCCATTTTTAAAAGATGCTGGAGAAGAGTATTTGACTCCAGCAAGTGCTGGAACTTTATGCATTATTCAAACTGTGTGAACGTTTGAAGCCTGGAGACCTGGAAACCTTGAGTGAGAACAAGTCTCCTGGCAGGTTCCCAGGGAGGAAGTGTGGCTGATCCGTGTCATCCCAGCAGAGCAGGTGGCTGCAGGGCTTTTCAGGGATTCTGGCTCTGCTCTGCACCTCAGCACTTCATAGCAGCTCTGCTTCCCCTCCACTCCATCCCCAGACTACACCCAAAACCCCAGAGGGATGCACTCGGGGTACACCCTGAGTAGGGAGAAGCTGCTCCTGACCCGGCAGGGTCAAACAGAAGTGAAGCAAACACACACGGAAATGCAGCAGGAAGGCAGAGGCAGGGGGATGACGGAGAACACAGCAGCCCACGTTAAACTTGCAAGGGAAAATCAAGTCCCCCCTCCTCCAAGTCCTCCCTTGCCCTCCCAGGCAGCCAATCCCATCCACAGCAATATTCCAGAGAACCTCATTCTGCTGCACTTCAAGCTATAAATTCAAACATCAGAATAAAAAAAGAGGTGCCAGACGGGGCCAGGTTTTCAGACAGGCAGGCAGGCAGCCAGCAGCACAAACACACTGAGCACGGGCAGACATCTGCCTTGCCCCCTCCTCCTCCCCATCCCTGCTTTTTGTTTATTCCATCTTTTTTCTGTTCTTCACATTCCCTCTGGTTGCTTTCTGAGGGGGACCTGCATCACCTCGCCCACGGGGTTTTTGTTTCAAGCCTTTAGTTTCTTTTCTCTGAATCCAGCTCAAGCTTTGCCAGCCTTTGTCCCTTGATCCAGCTCCACAAGGGTGGGAACTGGAGCAGGATCTGCCTCATCTTCTATAGCCAAAGACAGCTGGGGAGGTATGGCCGCACAAAAAGCAGGGGGATGGATCCCACCACTGCCCCACACTGTGCTGGCCAGAAACCCCACTGATATGGAGAAAGTGGAATTTCACTACTAATGCAGCAACTTCCCAACTCAAGTCAAATACAAAAGGCACATTACACACTCCAGAGCAGCCACCAGCTGCTGCAGGGGAGCAAGAGAGGCTGCCTTAAACGTCCTCACTTCTTCCTTGTGTGAAAGACCCTTGGAAAAGGAGCCGATGTTAAAGTGCCACCACTTTATAAAATACTATCCTCAATCAACAAAATAAGTTCAAAAGCCAAACAAACCCACTGTAACAACACCCCCAGTCCACAACTTTTTCCCTTGCACCTCAGGGATGATTTTAAGGTGAAGGATGAGGGCAGGCTCAGTGTCCTCTTCTCATGGAAGGGAGTGAAGGTTTCCCTCAGGGCTTTTAGAGTCTGGAATCTGCGGGGCAACAGGAAATCGTGGAATGGTTTAGGTGGGAAGGAACCCTTCAAGCTCCTCCAGTCCAACTTAACTGAGTGATTTTCACATTAGGTTTTGAGGGACAGGTGGGCCATCAGGAAAATAAGGAGAAGCTCCTTCCCAAGAGCCAGAGGGGCTGTTTGCTGTTGGTGAAGCAGCAATTGATGGCATAGAAACCCACAAGGCTCTAAGTTAACAACTCTGTTCCATAGCAGGATTTGAGTAAAAAAGGGACAGACATGAGAACACAGAAAAAAAAGAATATTTAATGGGGGCCGAGCAGGTGAACATGATTCATCCTGCACCCCACAAGAGGTGGGTTGGGAGCCTTGGGAAAGGACAGTGGAGCTGCACAGATAAAAGCCATCAATGCTTAGACACAAAGGTGCAGAGTGGGACTCCCCAGCCATCCCTCTGCTGGAAATTCCTTGCCTTTGAGTCCCTCACTTTGCACCTTGGGAATTGTCCTTTTGTGGGTTTGTGTTGTGGATGCCATCTCTGCTGCCTGCTCCTGCACAGTCCCATCACATCCTGCCCCCAGCTCAGCTCCAGCAGCTGAGGGTCCCTGTTCCTGCTCCCTTTCAGCCCCAGGGAGGGTGAACAATGGAGCAATGAGGACAGAGAGGAGCAGAAATGCCTGTGTGGAGCTAGAGCAAGCAGAGAGCAGCTCAACACCTGAATTAGCAGGAGGCCCTGATGGTTTGGGTCTCATCACAAAAGCACCAGTGGAAAGGAGGCTCTGGCAAAGCTCCTCATCATGAAAGGGAAGAAATAGAACAAGGAATTAGGTTTACATTCCTTTTCTCCCCTACAGATACTGGGGCTTCCTGGGTGTAACACAGACAAACTCAGAGCCACATCATCCATGTCCTGCCAGGTGCCATGGGCTGGAGCATCCCTGAGCTGGGCAGTGCCTTAGACATGGTCCAGCCTCACCTCTGGGAGGCCTTTCCCTCATCAGGACCTCATTAGCACAGGATAATTAATCACTAACAGTAAAACCCTGCTCACAGAATCCCTTGTTTATGAGGAGAAGGGGCCCTGCAATGTGAACCTGGGCCAGCAGCAACCTCATAGAAATTCCCAGCTCATGATGGGGACACAAATTTGTCTGTGGAACACACAATTCTGTAAAGGATTGGGGAATGGATGATTGCAGGTTGGACGGGGCTTGGAGCAATGTGGGATAGTGGAAGGTGTCTCTGCCCATGGCAGGGCAGTGGAACTGGATGAGCTTTAAGGTCCCTTTCCAACCCAAACCACTCTGGGACTCCACGAAAATGGATTTCAAACCACTCCAGTTTCTAATTCCCAGGCCTTGGGAAGCAGATTTCATCCCCATTTTACTGAAGGAAAACCAGAGGCTGAGCTCAGCAAATTTAGGGAGTCAAACAGCACCTAGAATGTGACAATGGGACTCCACAGACATCAGTGTCTCCAGGAGACCCTGCCACAAGTGACTGAGCTCATTTTCCTGCCTTCAGACTCCAGGTTTATTCTCTCCTGGTTTATCTTTGCACAGTGATGAGGAACAGGTCACACTGCAGAGCCTTCCCAGGCTCCTCATCTCTCAAAGCCCAATTCCCAGGTTCAGATGACACCAGCAACCAAGTCAGTATCTTCAGAGGTAATTAAGGACCTAATCAATTTTGGGCCTCTACTCACTAGTTGAACATACAAATCAGATTTATCCCCTTTATTTCAGCAGGAAAAAGAGTAGGATGGAGCTGGGACAGACCCCTGCTCAGCCTTTCCCATCCTGCAGGTTCGCTTTTGGACACTCTCAGGGCTCCCATTGAAGCATCCTGAGCTCAGGAGGGCACTCTGCACTTGAGGAATTGAAATGTCAAAGCAATTAAGTCTGAAGAGGTTCTTTTTCTCTCCATCCATCCAAATTCTGCGAATTCCCTCCAGTGTTCAAAAAACATCTCCCATTTTAACACTCATCCAAGTGTTTTCCCTGAACCATAGTCGGGGGATGAGGCAACATTCCCCTTTCTGCAGAGGAACTCCTGGGATGTGCCTGGAAAGCACCCATGTGCCACTGGACACCCCTCAAACAGCAGGGAAAAGCTGAATTACTGAGCCCCAAAGCTCTGAACAGGAGCTCAGAGGCCCAAGGCCACCAAAGAGTCACCAAACAGCCCTGACCATGCTGGGACCACCCCCAGGGTCCAATTCCTGAGTGTTTCTGCTCTACCCATGAGAAAAAGCTGTGAGTGCCCTGCTGGTCCCACTCCTCCTCCTGCCCTGCTCTGTGAAGACAAGGTCAGTGCTGGATGTTTCCTGCAGAGCAAAACCCACTGTGGACATTCTCAGGATCCAAACCCTGGAAGGCAGCTCTGTGTCCTTGCGGAGAGAGGCAGGAGCCAGAGAGAGAACAGCCAACCTCATCTCCCTGTGGCCCTTCAAGCTTCCTTTGAAGGCTGCTGTGGTCACAGCAAATCCCTCCCCATCCCTCAGCCCCTCTCTCTGGGCTCCTCTTGTCCTAAGCAGCCTCCTGAGGCTGAGTCCTGGGGAAATAAATGCAATCCCTTCCTTTCAGTGATCAATCCACTGAAACCTCAAGGAAAACATGCAAAACAAGGACATTTCTTCCAAGGTCTCTGCAAGCAGCAATAAATCCCGCAGCTGCCTCCCAAACTGATTCTCCACAGCCTCTGAGGCCACAGAGTGGGTTCGAGAGCTGTGGCTTGTTTCTGGGAGGGCATTTCCACTCCTGTTTCCCTCCAGGAGGCTGCTGGGGGCACAAATACCCCAGGCTGGACTGTCTGGTGCCAACAGCATCATCACCACCTGGCTGCCATCAGATAGCAGCTTTATGGAAACAGAACAGCCTCATTTCTGGAAACAGGAAAGGGAGAGAGAGCAGGGGAGCTGCTGGATGCACCCCAATGCACCCCAATCCACACCACCCCATACCGGTCCAGCTCAGCACCACAACAGCCCCAGCTAAGGGAGAAGAGCTCAGGCACCTCCAGGGACAGGACACAACTCCTCACATCCTCACAGCCACATCTGCAGAGTCTGGAGCTGACACCACTGTGATCCATCCTTTCCCTTCCCTGGCTCCTGTCCCAGTGCCAGGGGCTGGCCCAGGAACCAGAACTGGCTCCAGCCTGGACTGGGAATGCAGCAGGGTGCAGGGAGGGACTGCCGCAGCTCAGCTGGGGAAGGAAAAGCTCAGAGCTGAGCTCAGAGCTGAGGGGACAGGGTGGGTGCCAGCACTGACCCCTCTGCAGGCCCCTGCATCCCACAGAGAACCTCACTCATTGCCTCCTTTGTCTCTTTGCACAAAAACGACAGAGGGGGTTCCTAAAACTCCCACACCTGAGGATGGCTCAATACTTAAAGCCCAGATTCCCCTTTGACAGCACAGGACATGGCTCTGGTCCAGCCTGGCACAGGAGTATAAAGGTTCTGTCACCATGGGGAACCCAAAACATCGAGTGTGACAGAGGGAATGACACCCAAGCACAGAGCAGAGTCCTGCTCCCAGCAGCTGCAGCTCCCAGCAGGAGCTCACCCCAAACCCACCCAGGCACCCAGGGCTCAGCTGGCAGAGCTACACCCCAAAAATACTGTGTAGGCACAGGACTTGCCATAAGTGAGCAGAGGGTGATCTCCAGCATCTGGGGCACTCAGTCAGCCTTGTGCTGCAGCTTCTGCTTTTCATGTCATTTCAGAGTGAAAGTTGTCATGGTACCGGTACAGCACCAATACCAACAGTTGAACTGTAACAACAACAACAGGGTCCTCTCCCATCCAAAGGCACTGCCAAACCACACAGTCATCCCCTAAACACATGCAGAGTCCCTTTGGCTCCACAAGTACTTCTAGCACGGAGTTCCACAGTCTTGGATTTTAAAAAAATAATTTAAAAAATCGATATTTAACTTCAATCAGTTCAAAAATTAGCTGTTTCTGTTTAAATTTTGTGGCATTCTTGTTTTGGTTTTGTACTCCACCTCTCTCCCTGGCTCAGGGATGTGACATTTCCATAATACACTGGGTTCCACTGAAATTGAGATAATTCCTGGGCTGTGGCCTTTTGGAAGGCAGGAGTCAGGACCAGCTTTCCTTCATCTCAGTATGTGTGCCCTCTCTTCCCTCAGACAACCCCAGAGCTGTGCCAGCCCAGGAGGAAAGGGCAGGAGCTGTGGCAGGCACATGCTGCTGCACTTTCATTATCACTGTCACAACACCCTGCCAAGTTGGGGGAGTATTTTTAGACTGGGAAAGAAAAAAAACCCAGGCATTTATCAGAGAATTATTAATACAAAAGCAACACTAATATTAGCAGTGTTCACTTTTCCCTATACTTACACAAATTGGGGTTGGTTTTTTCCCTTCTCCAGCTTTTCTAGACAAGGAAATTGGTGCTTATCCACCACTGGCAGGTCCTGGACAAAGAAACCAAGACAGGAGACAGGGATGGGGGGCTCCAGGACTTAATGGGATACAAGGATGTCTAAAAAGGTCCACTCTGACTCCTGCCATGGATGGCAAAGCCGTCACACCCCACAGGCTCCCCCAGGGAAATGGGGACATGAGCACAGTGTGACACACACTGAGGATCCACAGACCAGGTTCTCCCCTTCTCTGGAACACCCTTCTTTCAGGTAGATGATCAAGGCAGTTCATCTGAGTGAGATTTGCATAGATAAACTGGATTAAACCCCAGCTAGAAGCAGGTTTCATTTATTTTAGCTCTGAAGTAAATAATTAAAGGCCACTTTTGTTCTGACCAAGAGCAGCCATGCCAGTGTAGGTTAAGTGATCCACCTTCAATCCTTGCCATTAATTAATCTGGACTAATTTTCACCCAAGTATCCCTGATCAAACAAACCTGAAGCAAGACAGAGAATCCTCCTGAGCTGACTCCAGCCAGTGCTTTGGAGCAGCCAAAACAGATCCAACACCAACCAGCAATGGGATCAGGCAAGTTGGGAACAATTTCAGTTCCTTCTGCAATGACATTGAACTGCCTCAATCTTTGGGGCTGAACTGAGCCCAGCTGGTGGAACAATCCCAGGATCACAGACTGGAGCCTCTGGAGATCACCCAGAGATCTCTGGAGATCACCCCCAGCCCTGTGCTGCAGCAGGGTCACCCAAGGGCCCTGGGAGGAGACCAGGTGGGGTTTGGACATCTCCAGAGGAGAGACCCCCACAGTTCTGGGCAGCTCTGCCACCCTCTGTCCTCACACTACACAGAGTACAGTCCCCTCATCATCCTCACAGCTCTGCATTCCTGCTGAATTTGCTCCTGGGTTTAGTGCCCAGCCAACACTGGGGCTCTCAGCCTGTTTTTCTCCCAGAGCCATTTCTGTCTTGGCTGTGCACAAGGTTTTTTAACAGGAGCCCAGGGGAGAAGGGGAGGGAAGGAAGGATTTCACTTCTCCATAGAAAGCTGCTGCTGTCAATGAGCAAAATAAAATACGTGGAGAGAAAGTGCCTGGTGAGACTGAGCCCCAGGAATTGTTATTGGGATGGAGTCCGGGGCTGGTGCTGGAGAAATGAAAGGGCTGAACAGACCCTGCAAAGCAGTGACTGAAGAGCAGAGGTGCCCAGGAAAGGCTCTGGACACGAGGCAGGAACAGCAGCTCCAGACAAAGAGGGTGGTGGTTTGTCCCACTCATGCTCCTACATCCCCATTTTCCACAGACAAGCTGATTCCCACAGGCCTGCTCTCAGTGCAGCAGCAACACCAAATACTGAAGATATTACACAGCAACTCATTGAGCTGGAAAGTGACTTTGGAGGGGTTTTATCAAGATAAGATAAGCAGCAGCTCAGCTGCGGAAACAGAGACCCATCAGGATATGGGATCTGCTTGGCCCCTTTGAGCTGATTTATATTTGGCAAAGAACAAATACAAAGACACATAAATTTCTGGGACAGATTCTTTTGTCTGCAAGGAAAAACATACCTACAAACACTGGTGGTCACAAGCTTTTAGCTTCAGTGCATTGCCCTGTACCAAGGCCACACCTTGAGCAGACCCAGGAGTCCATGGGACGGCATCATTCTGGAGGAGAGGAGCCCCAAGGATAATGAAGCTCTGACAGATTTTATGGACAGAGCAGCCAGGCAGAAGCCACAGCAGTAGGAAAGGCTTTCACAGCAGGCAAAGCTGTAGAGCCCCTGCTCAGAGCAGAGACCCTGAGACCCCAGCCTGACAGGAGCTCATTCCTACAAATCCTCACCCAGGGCCACTCAGGTTCTAAAGAGCAATGAAGTTTGAACCTACACTGGAAACCTGCAGCTGAGGAACTGCCTCAGCTTCTGAAGTGATGTGTTTGCAGTTAAAGGGTCCATTTTTCCCAGCACAAACAAGGCCATGGGTTAAGTGCAGCTGTTCCATCAAAAACAAGCAGAGAAAAAAACAAGGATAAATCAGTATGTGAGCTAAGAGAATAATTACTTTTACTTCTTTCTGTTCACAAATGGATTGGAGCAACTGAGAGTTTTCCTGGATCTATTCATGATGGGAAATTCACAAGGCTATTCCTGCAAATAATTAGTTATTGATCCCGAAGTTTGCTTAGGGAAAAGCTCTCCTAAGCAAGTCAATCTATTATTCAAGCCACATTTGTCTAGGGATTTGTGGCACTGGAGCCACATTTTTGGTTTCCTACTGATGAAGCACAACTCCAGGTTTCTCCATGAGTGAGGGAGGTGTTTGAAATCCCATTTTTCAGAGTTAATCCTTTTTTTTTTCTCTTCTTCTTCCAATAAATGCTTTTCTCTAGTATTTGCTTAAAAGGTTTTGAATATTTCCTGACAAAAAATTATAGTTATTTTGTTAATACTTTAGGAGCATTTTCCCAGGATATAGATGCTCTAACTCATAAAAACATCATTAAGTGAGTCCTTGAATTTCTCCTCACCCTGAGGGGCACACAACTGAGGACAGAGTTTTCATTTCTGCTCAGCTTCCTGCTTCTCTGCATGACAGAAAAGCTCTGATCATCAAAACACCACCAAACACACTTTTTGTTACAGAACAACACAGATTTCACACAAAACATGCCACACAATCTTCTCCCAGTGTCAGGACCTGGCATGTGGCTGGGATTCCTCAAGCCAGTGTAACAAAAACCCATCTGATCTTCTCAAGGGCAGGGGTTTCACTCAGGAAGTGCTGAGCCCTCACCATAAACTTTCCTTAGGTCCCTTTTCCCAGGGCTGGGGGAATTAGCACAGTTCTCCTACTCCCATTTTCAAGAAGCATTTATTGCCCTCTGATCTGAGTTCTGGCTGGATTCAACCACCCCTAGAAAAGCAGAGCAGACTTTAACCCTGCAGCAATTAGAGGCAAAACCTGAGCAAATGAACCCTCAACCTTCAACTCCCCTGTTCCATGCTTCCCTGGGCTCTGGCAGAACAGGCTGCCTGTGCCTGATATTAGAGTTTTTCAGGGAACACCCGAGTGCAGGGGGGTGAAGCAGCTTGGTGGAGTGTTCCCCAAATCTGAGTGACACCTTGAGTCCCCCAGTGCTCACCCAGGCTGTGGCTGCAAGGCAGAAGCCAAGGAAAGCAGCTGGGACTGACACAACCCAAATGCCAGTGGGGTCTGGAAAGACCCCATCACACAGGGGAGTTTGACCCACCAGGATCATCCAGTGCAGCTCCTGGCCCTGCAAGACCCCCCAAATCCCACCCTGAGCATCCCTGGTGTCCAAATTGTCCTTGCAGTGCCCAGCACCCTCTGGGAGAAGCAGAACCTTTCCCTAAATCCAGCCTAATACAACAGTCCTTCCATGCCTTTATGTGAACACTGATTTTAGAGGTCTTGCAGAACTCCCTGGTGCAGCTCTCTCCTCCCTATCTGGACTGTCATGGTTTTAAGTGCTTCTTGAGCTTCTTCACATCCCATTTCCCTGCTCATCCCCCATCCGTTCTGCAGCAATTCTTCCAGTTGTGTGCCACAGCCCCCCGTGGAAGTGTTCCTCTGTCCTGCTGCACTCACAGAGATGCTGGTGTGAAATGTACTTTTCAAATTCTCAGTTCCAGCCTCAGCTGTGTTTGTTAAGGCAAATACTCTGAACTGTCCCTGAGCCTTCTCCTTCCCTCCTTCCACAGCCATTCCCAGAGCTTTGGAGCTCATTCCTTGCAACAGACCATGCAAATCTCTATTACCACACCTTGATGGGCTCAACAAAAACCAGCATTTCCAAGGCAAAGGGAGGAAATTTCTGTTTGGTTTTGGTCGGGCTTTCATTTTTCCAAAGCATGCTGTGAAAGAATAAGAGCTACTCTTAGAGATAAATCTGCCTTTGCAAGCTAAACAAGAAAAGTGCATTTCCATGCCTTTGCATGCCTCAGAGCCCTTTTTGATAGATCAGGAGGGTGTAGGAAAACCTGGCCCTAGGCACAGACTTTGTGTTGGAAGGGACCTCAAAGACAATCTCGTTGAAGCCAAAATCTGTTTTTCATTAATTCAAACTGCTTTTCACAAGTGATTTATCCTCATAATAGGATGAGCATAGGAACTGAACCTCAGAGAATGGAAACCACAGAACTTTAGTGTACTTATGGGACCATATGAACTCTTATCTAATTAGTAACACCCTGTGAGGTGCCTTTACACAGTGTAAGTGTCATTAGTGCCATTAGAATGGCCACAAAAAGGCCAGAGGACAGTGACACTCAGGGCTCAAGATTGCCAGGGCAATGCCCAAACTTGCCAGTTACATCTGCTCTTGCAAGAGCAAGGATTTATTTCAGCATCGCTGAACAGGAAAAAACAACCCCACGACTTTGCACAGAGGATTCTGAGTTACCCACTGATTCTCACAGCAGCTTTCAGAAACCCCAGCAACTTTAAAAAGTCCCTATGACCTTAGGGACTGTCACAACTCCCTGTTAATCTGAGCAGGATAATCGACTTGGCTGTCACCAGCACCTAAAGAAGCCCAGATTTCGAGGCCAGAATTCCCTGGCAGGTCAGTCAGTGGGAACTGCCTCCCACAGCTCTTTAACACCATGTTTTGTACTTCCCATAATCAAAGCCTATCCAGAGGAAACCAAGTGTTCAGGTTTCGAACACTTATATTAAGAAACTCTTTAAAAATGAAAAATCAGCAGGCAGAGCATAAATGTGATGTCAAAGACAAGACCAAAAGAGTAAAGAATCCCAGGCTTTGGTTCAGCAGCCTCCTGGATGCTGTTTGAAGAGGTGACACTTTATAATCTTTAATGCACTTCAAAGCCATGCCCCGCTGGAAACCCTGTGAAATTAAATGGACTCCTTGCCTTGCAATGAGGGAGGCAGCTGGAGCAGCCAAAGGATTACATTGCTCCCTGTCCCAGATAAGCCTGTCACCAGTGAATTCCTCCTCCCCCTTTTCTTCTTCCCATATTAGTGCCCTTCATCATAATAAGGATTTCTTCCCACTGCCAAAACTCAATTTACACTATTTACTTTAATGACCTCATTTGTCATCCTGGCCTGTGCTGCTGCCTCTGGGACCACAGCCTGTCCTGCTGCCAGAAGGTCTCATTTACAGTTCGCTTTTTCATTTTTATTTTTTTTTAAAGATTAAATTGCTTCCATTTCAAGGCAAACAATCTAGGATAGTGAGACATATTCATGCATTTGATCAATGCATTTTAGGGTTATGGACATCCCAGTCCCAATTGACTCCCATCCACTGCATCGTCCAGTTATTTCCATCACCTTTGGCTTTGTTATTCCTTCCAATCCTTACAACATATACTGGTTGGGCCACTTGAATATTGCCACAACATTAAGTTGTGGGAAGAATTTTAACTTCTTTTGGGGGAAGAATAAGAGTGTGATCATTTTTCTCCCCAGTGCATCAGTTAATTTGCCTGCCTAAACCCCATTTTTTATCTCACAGCTTCACTGCTCCAGAGAGGTACATTCCTTCCCATTAGATTATATTTCCCTCTCCAATCCTGCCTGACATGCTCAGTAAAATTAAATAGTAATGAAGTAATGTAAATAGGTTAGGGAAGAGCACAATACTTCATGTTCCATTATGGCCCATGTTCTGTGCAAACAGCATCACCCAGAGTGCTGGGCTGGGGCTAGGGGAGCCTCCAAACCTCCAGGAGCCTCCAAACCTCCACAGCAAACTCAGCCAGGGCAGCAAAGCCCCTCAGAGCAGGGCTGCTTGTGAGGTCACTCCTGTCTGGCTGCAGGGCTGCAATAAAACATTCCCAGCCCGTTGGCAGCAGCTTTAAAAGGAGATATTTAAGCCCATTTTCCTGTTCAGGAGTAGCTCCTTTACCTCCTCCCAGCTCAGCTCCAGCCTGAGCCAGTGGGACAAGAGGTGCCACCTGCAGTGGTCACTTTCCCAGTTTGCCTTGGAGCACTGGCCAGGCGTGCTGGACATTTGCTGGACATTTGCTGGACATCACTTGTTAATCCCAGCACAAAGCTTAACCACAACAAACAGATTCATTGCCAGGTGCCAAACTTCAAATCACTATCTCACTCCTTCCTTCACTATTTAAAAATCTTTTCCCCAGATAAACAGAAACCTGTTTTTTAACCAAAACAAGCAGCAGTGAAACTTCCCTCATAAAAAAAACTTCAGGAACTTGCAGTTGTTTCAAAGTTAACAGGCACCTGCCTCATTTTGTTCAGCTCCTTTAACTACAGGACTTCTTCCTTGTTTCCTTCCATCCCAAACATTTGTCTTCAGCCCCAATAAACATCACCCAAAGCCTTTGCAGTAATTTCCAATATACTGATGCATTTCTTCAGAAGCCTTTTCAGTGAATAAATTGATCTCAAACCAGTAGTCCTTGTTATTTATACAGACACAGCCTTGCTCAGGCTACCTCCTAAGTAGACTTCAGCAGGAACATAAGGGATAACATCTTTTCCAGATAAATTTGAATCTGATATAAGTATTTTCTGCAGAAAAACATGCTTCGGATTTCTCATTAATATTTATACACAAAGCTAAACAAACCTTTTAAAGTTGCTTCTAGATAATATATGATGGTAACTTGACAATAACACAATTTTACAGGTTATGTATGATGCATAAAAGCACATAAATATTACTTACTGTCAGAGGATCATGTTTCTGGTGTGTGAGAAGATGGAAGTTATTCCAGCACAGTCTTCCCTGGACTCCCTCAAGTCTTGCCCTGGATCATCACATGCAGATGAGAGCAGCAGCAGCAAGGCTGAGGGAAAACAAACCAGAACTGAGCACATCACAACAGCAAAAGCATTACCACTGTGGTCTGAAATAATCTGCTAATACAGGAGTAATGAAATAGCATCAAAGCTCTTGGAAACAGCAGGTTTTCACAAATTTCTACAAATAAGCAAATATTTTAGAGACTGTGCATTAGAACTCTGGAAAACAGCTTTTCAACTCAATAATATCTATTTTTAAATTTTATTTTGTAGTCTTTTTACCTTTACCTGTGCAGGACTTATGTCATTACCCTACTCTGCCCACTGCAGCACACAATGGTGATGCCTGAGGCTGGAAAGGACTCTTTACTGCTTCTGTGGGAGCTGCTTTCCAAGGAAACATGGGGGAATTTCAATGAAAAAAATACATTGGAAACCCCATGGAATTTGCATGTGAATCAGGGAAGAATTCCAATTGTGGAATTCTGATTTACTGATAGGGACAACCACTGAAATAATTCTAGTTATAAACAAAGATGAGAGCTTGGAAAGGAGGCAGAGCTGTGATCACTGAGGTTCGAAAAGCCCTCCAGGATCATCGAGTCCAAGCTGTGCCCAGTGCCCACCTTGCCCCCAGCCCAGAGCCCTGAGTGCCACCTCCAGGGATGGGCACTCCACACCTCCCTGGGCAGCCCCTGCCATGGAGAAATTCCTCCTGGTACCCAGGCTGGGTGTGCCAGGGAAGCCCATCTCCCACAACCTGGACCTTGCCATGGTCCCCAAAGCCAAGGTGAAATCTTCACCCTGTCATGGTTACAAACCAGACTGTCCTGGCACTCCCAGTCCCAGGAGTTTCTGATCCATTTAAGCAGGGGAAGAGCCTCTTTCTGACAGACCTCTCACACCTGGCATCTCCCAACACCTTCTCCAGCGTGCAGAGGAATATTTGTAGTCACAGCAGGTAAATGAGCTGTGGACAGGGAACACAACGAATTTAATGGCATGAATTATTTACACACACATTCGGCAAAGCCATCTTGCTACACAGCAGTCCCAGCAGCAGGAATTATTAATTTATAACCCAACTACAGCTACATTAAGCAGAATGAGGCTTCCATAAAAACTTAACTCTGGAGCCACAGGAAATATTGCCCAGCACATCCAGGCAGTGCAACAGGGTTCTCGAGCAAAGCCTCAGCTGAAAATCCATCACATCTCTTGGGAGATGGAAAAGCATCCACTGGATTCCAGTGTGCATCCAGGCACATCCTCGTCTGCCTTGCCATCCAAGCAATGCACCTGAAGCAGGATTTGCCTTTAAGGTTCTAAAATAGAACAAAATTCCTCCCTTTCCAACAGCAGTGCCAATACCGCCCCCTTCCCTAGGAGCAAAATCCTTGGAGAGGTAACAAGGAGCATCCCCCACTCCTGCAACGTCCCCTCTGGGCCCACCTCACCTGATGGGAGCAGGGGGAAAAGGGATACCCCAAAGGGAGAGCAGGAGAGGCCTTTGGGGGTGGGACAGGATTGGATGAGAAGATGCAGAACATGAGGAAGAGAAAGGCAAGGAACTGGAAACACCTGGGAAGAGAGTCCAGCAGAAGGAAATGGGACACAGAGCACAAATACAGCAGAATCAGAGGGGATTGGGGACTTCAGGTAAGGGAAGCCAAGGAAACAGAGTGGCCCAGTTCTATGGAACAAGAAAGGCAGATTATAAATCTGTAAGGAGAAACCTGGTCAGCAATGAGAAGTTTGCAGAATGGGAATGGATAAGGAAGTGGGAAGGCTGAGCATGGAAGAACACGAGGAGATCCATAGCATCATGGGGCAGCTTTAAGCAAGCCTTTAGTGCTGGGTGTTTATGTGACAGACATATCCTTTGTGTCCTGCAATCAAACACAGCTTTACAGAAACACAGCCTTGGCCTGGGTTTAACCAGGGGCTCCATATTCCTAAACCCTGCTGCTGTGTTTTGTGCCTTCTGCAAAGAAATAGAAGCCACCACTCCAAGAATGTTCCCAGCACACTATTCATCCCAATTAACACATTAACAGCTGGACTGCTGCATCCTCAGCTGCTTTTTCATCCAGTTGGTGGCTGAGGCAGCAAATTAATCTCCACACAGTAGGAATTCAGTTCCCCCTCATGGCTGGAAATCTCCCTGCTGCACTGTGGACACCCTGAAAGGATTTCCCACAGCACAACCTCATGGCACAGCAACCCTGCTGCTACCTCTGCCCCAGATGCCAGGGCAGGGTGGATTGCCTGTTCCTGGTGCCTCTGAGTGTTCCTGTGGTCAGGAGAGGAGTTTGGTGCCTCCTGAACACACCATGATCTCCCTTTGGAGCTGGAATAAGCCCCCAGAGGCACTCCAGCCCTGCTGAGAGCTGGGGAGGGAGCACCTGCTCAGCCCAGCACAGCAGCTCACTCTTTGCCTTGCACAGGTGAATTCCTGGCACTTCCAGGACGCCTGTGTGTCAGAGCTGAAGTGAGGGATGTGGGGCTCCAGGTGGCTTTTAAGATGCTGTTTATTGTATCCAGCGGATACAGCAATTTATTTATTATTTAAAATGCTGTTTATTGTATCCAGAGGATACAGCAATTCACAGGTCGTGGGTGACAAGAGCCCAGCCCACAGCTTTTTCAGCATCAGCTGTGGGTTCGTCTGAAGCAACTCTAGTTCTGGTTACAATGCATTCTATACTTTTCTTTTAATACACAACAACCATTCAATACCTTTACTATTACCTATAGCCTATCATAACTGCTAACATTACCATATCCATGTTACTACATTCCAATCACAAAAAGTTAGTATGTTACAGTTTAAGCTAGAAGTTGTTTTTCAGTTTTCTTGCAGTAGAAAATTCTGAGACCTTTTTTCTACTTGCAACATTGGCATTCTTGTTTGCCTGTAGAATAATTTTGCTTGGTGAAAAAATCTTTTGTTTGAGGTGGATTTTTCCTTTGCTCTGAGCCATAAAAACCCCTTCCAACTCACTTGCTCTTTGTCTTCTTAGTTACCCAGTAAGACTGGCTCAGCAATTCTTTTCTTCTATATCAAAACTTGCTTTCATTTCTATTCCTTCTTCAGATTCTACATTCAAAGATCTTTCTGCTATACATACATATCTGCGAGACCTTCCTGTCAAACCCCCATCCATCCCAACACCTGTGCTTAACCTTCGTAGGGATCACTGTGCACAAGTCAGTCCCAAACCCCAGAGCTCCCAGTTCCTGGGCAGGAGAAGACTGGTCCTGTGCCAGCACAGAGCCAGCTCCCCGTGCCTCTCCCTGGAAGGGAGGATTCTCTTTGTCACTGCAGAGGTGGGTGTGACATACCATGGACACAGCACATTTCAGAAGGCTAATGTCTCCTCTATTACAACAACCAGCTGTCTTTTATAGCCTCTACGAAGTTTTCACTTTGTTCATTGGTTACAATAAATCAACATAACGTTCATTGGTGTAAGAGCTCTCCACCTCTGTTTTTCACAAAACTTTTCTAAAAATACTTTTTTCTAAAGTATTTTCTAAAAATACTTTTCCCAGCTGCAGGTTTTCTTTCCCACTTATCTCCTTCTCCTTCTCTTCTGTCTCCAGGCCTTGACAGAATGCCTTTCTGAAATAACCCTTATTCATTAACCCTCTCTGGCCCACAGATCAGCTCTGAGTCCCACCATCCCTCTTTGCTCCCTGCCCCAAGCTGGGGTTTAACAGCTGCAAGTCCCTAACAAGAAGCACCCAGTGGCACTGCTGTGATGTCTGTGCTGGCCTGACCCGATGCACTCAGAGCCCTGCTGAGGTCCAGGGAAGGCTCTGCCCATGGACCAAGACAGGTGGCACTCCCTAAATAAATAATAGTTGAAAAAAGAAAATCACCAAAACAGCAAAGAAATTATCTGTTATCTGCAAATACTGGAAAGGAAGATTAATGATCTCAGCAGGGTGGAAATTCTCCTGTGTCAGGGATTTCATAAAAAAAAAAAAATAAATGTTTCATAAAAAGCTTTCTACTGAATTTGGGGGAGGAGAGAAGAGACAATGGTTCCAGGTTCCAGAGAATCCAGTGGGACAAGCAGGAGGCAACGTCATGGAAAGGTGATGCCCTTGTGGTGCCAAAGGAGAGGAGAAGGCCCACAAGCCACTTCAGTGCCAGTTATGGCAAACAGGACAGGAACCCACTCTGCCACCAGCATCTTTCTGCAGAAGTGCTGCAGTTTCCAGCCAAGCTTTCCTGCCTGCATAAGCACCCTGCAAGCCTATTTGCAAGCCCTGGGAGCTCTGTGCCTCAATTTCCCCCTCACAGATGGGTCAGTGGGCCCTAAGCAGGTCTAAGGGCAGGGTGGGCAATACCCCACTGACTCTTTGGGCTGGACTCTTCTTGTGGCCAACGAGGAATTCCTGCTTTTTGTGCTATCACAGCCCTGTCAGCAGCTGAAGAGGTCAGAGAGCTCAACAGAGGGCTCATAAGAAGTTCTCAGACCCAGCAAGTTTCCATACAAACGTGTTTTTAACACTTATCCCATTACCTGCCTGCTCTGGGCTTCAGTTTCTCCCTCTGTACGAGTGGAAAGTGGCACCAACACGCATGGAATACTTTGGAACACAAACCCGTGGTTTGTAACACCAGTTACAGGTTGTGCTACTGCTGTGACCAAGGAACTCAGCCTTTAGGGGAGCAGGGGCAAAAGGGGCTTTGGCAAGAGCCCCAGGGACAGAGCAGGATGGAACTGAGTTACCCTGTCCACATTTCAGTGCTCAGCAAAGCAAAAACCACCTCCTGACAGACACAGCTTGGTCATTGCCTGGTGCACTCGTCCTTCACACCAACACCGGCAGCACAGCCAGACCCTAAAACAAAACCACCCAAACAGGCACTCCAAGTGCGCGAATAGCAGCTCAACAAGGGCACCAGCACTGGGCACTGTAAGGAAAGTAATCAGAAAGAAGCCAGCTTGGTTTTTTCCACATACACAATGAGGGCAGCATGCAAACTCCTTCCAGCTTCCTCCCCTGCCCCTCCTCTTCCTCAGGGAAGCAGGGCCAGGAGGCAGCAAGGAGCCTGAGCTTGTTCCTCCCAAGCCCAAAGCAGCAGAGAAGACAAGGAGGAGGCCCCAGTGTCCACCAGGAGATTTCAGCCCCTCCAGCCAAACAAAAGCTGTTTTCCTCCCAGAGCAAAACCAAGTTCAACCCACACTTTTCATCCCAGCAGAACACAGGAGAGCGACCCCAGTAACCTCTCAGCAGCTGCAGAGAGTCCTCCTGAGGCATGCGGAGGCACCTGGGAGCAAAACCACACTGCTCCCACTTGGTAACTCTGGTGTTTGGGGTTTACGGCTGAAATCCACCCAAAATAATCCAGTGGGGTTTATGAGGACTTTGGAAAATGTCAACTCAATTCATAGCATCTCAAAACCAAGCAAGCTTTTACATGTTTCCACTCTGTCCATAAAAATGTGTGTTGAGAATTCACATTTGCTCTCTTTTTATTCTATTTTCCCCTTTTGCAGAGTGCCAGGAGAAGAAACAAGCAGATTTTATTTTCAAGTTCTTGCTCAAGACTGTGGCAAAAGCTCTGGGATTACTTTTTCATGAAAATGTCCACTTAGGAAAAAAGACAATTCTCTTCTCTTTCGGGAAGAAATGGTTTCATTAAAAAACAATAAAAAGGTAAAATGGTATTTTCTAATGAGAAGCTGGAGTCTCTTCTCGAGTTTAAGTAGCAGCCCAAGCAACAGAAACACACTTTGTTATCCTCCCCAGTGTACACACTTGCAGCAGGGAAATTTCCTGCCAGTACTTTAGAGTTATCAGCAGGACTTTAGTCAGGAAAAGATAAAAATCTGTCTGGCACACAATCTATATTTGTGATTTACAGTCAGGCTTTGGAGACTTATCCCAGGTGTCCTAAGTTACAATGTAAAGATGTGCCCAAAAGTATGAATTCTATCACCATCTGTTAAACCAGGTGCGGCAGTGATCCTGATCTCTGGAGGGGGATATCTCCTGTTAATGGGCCATCTGTTAAAGCAGCTGGAGCAGTGTTCTTTAGCTTTTCCACAACCCATCCTTCCTCCAGGAGACATCTCCTGTTAATGGCCATGGAGTCCCAGTGCATGACTGATAAAATTCCATCATTCCATTGGGAGATGCTCCACCTAGGGGGAGGAGCCAAACATTTCCTACCCAGATCAAATCTGAGATTTGGAACATCAGAGCAGCCTTTTCCCACTGGATTCCAGAGGAAAACCAGAGCCTTGCACATCATCCCTGGAGCTTTGGAGGAAAACTGCACCTTCTCCAGGAGCACTGCTCCAACAGAAGCACATCTGTCACTGCAGGAGGATGCAGCCACCATGGAATGGGACTGCACCAACACCCTGACTGACTGACGGGGGGCAGCTTGGATTCTGACTCTGTCAGTGGTTTTTCTTTTGTACTATTGCATGTATTTTATTTTTTCTCTTTTTTTCCTATTAAATTGTATTTCTGACTTGGAGTCTCTCACTGGTTTTGCTTTCAAACCAGTACACCAGGCCAAAGCCCAGCTCTGCCTTATTCAGCAGAGGACATGAGCTTTGCTCCTGCCTTGTGATTGCAGCAGGGCTGTGGAGGGAGGAATCTGCATGGGGAATGCATTCAGAGTGTTTGTGTCTCACAGAGCTCTCAGAAGGCAGGGGTTGTGCCCAGATGGATGCTGTGGGTACAGCACCCACCACCCCATAACTCACAGGGTTCCCAGGAAGGCTTAGCTGTCACAGGCAGGTGTCAGTGTCCCTGAAGCACAGGGCTGGCAGCAGAAGGACACACAATCCAACCCAACCCCACAGCCCTGGGAACAAAGAGTAGCAGGAGCATTTCTGGGGAAAGCAAAGGTGGGAAGGGTCAGGGTGAATGTTGGGAGGTGCTGCTGCCTCAGCTGCGGAGCTGCACTGGTGACACATCCTGGAAACAGTGCTGGCTGTCCCTGCACATCCCCAGCTGGCAAACAGCTTGGAGCAGGTCCCTAACCCAGCAGTGCCACCGTGTCGCTGCAGCGATGGCCCCAGAGGTGCTGTGATGGCAGCAGGAGGGAGGAGAGCCTGATGGCAGCCAGCAGGACAGTCTGCAGTCACAGCTCTGTTCTGGAGCTGCAGTCAGGCCCTCACTTGCCATGGCTGGCACAGAGCTCCCCAGCATGAGAGCTGCCACCAGCACTGTATTTATAAGCACGGTATCAGTGCACTCCACCCAGGCTGAAATCCCTTTCTATTCTGAGCCCTGCACGAGGAGAAGGGCAGAGGTCCTGCCCCAGAGAATTCTCAGGTTAAACAGCCTGCAGGCAGGGACCTCACTTTGGAGTGAGGTGGACACACACACATATGCTCTGATAACTGAATATCTGTTTGCTCCCTCCATTGCTGACCAAAAAAGTGTTTCCATAAATTTGTGAGTCCCAAAATTCTGTTCAGAGGCACAGAATTAGAGTGTCCCTAAAGCACTGGAGGCTTGTAAGCTTTAATGAGCCATCCCCTCACCCTGGTGTGTCAGCACAGGGGCCCTCCCTGTGCTGGTCTCTCTCCCTGGTGACTGAAGTTCTCCCAGCACCTCATTACCACCTCTCCCAGTACCTCATTACCACCTCTCCCAGTTGCCTGTCCCACATCAAAGGGTTTTCCTGAGGCTTTCACAACCATACCCCTGCTTCCAGCAGAAACCTGCTGTAAGCTTTTTTGGGGAAGAAATTATTTAAGGCAGCTGAAATAAGATTTACCCATAGAGGAAGAAGCTCCAGTTTTGCATCCCACCATGCACAGTGCAGGATGACCCCTAGAGCCAGTGGGGAAGAGAATCTCAGAATCCCAGAGTTGTTGGGGTTGGAAGGGCCCTTAAAGCCCATCCAGTCCCATGTGGAAGGGACATCTTCCACTGTCCCAGGGTGCTCCAAGCCCCATCCAGCCTGGCCTTGGACACTCCCAGGGATCCAGGGGCAACCACAACTGCTCTGGGTCCCCCATCCTGTGTGAGCACTGGCAGCTCAAGGGCTGCTGCTGTGAAGCCACAGAGGCTCAGGCTCTGCTGTGGACTGATAACACAATTATTTATGTCGAGTGGATGGAAGTGCAATCAAGGCAGAGCTTTTCAAAGCATCTTGAGACAGGGAAATCTGAGCTCCCAGACCCAAACAGGTCTGGCTAAGCAGTACGAGGGTGGCTGTGCAGACCTGCCTGCTCTGTGGCAGATTTTCATCACTGCTATTCATCCTGGAGCAGAAATCTTAAAGGGAATAAATCAACCCTTATTTCCCAGGACTAAAAATGCCTTTAGGCATCACATCCAGGCTGATTTGCCTTGCTGGAATGCTCTGTGTCAGATGTGGGCCTTGTGACAGTCCCTGTGTGCCCTGTGGAGCAAAGGGATGGGGTGGACAAGCACGTGAGGTGCTGGAGCCTGTGAGCTTGCCCAGCACATCCAAGTACATGCACAGCCCAAAGAGCAGGAGCCAGGGAGCTGTGCCCCCCCATGTGGGAATGGTCATTCCCATGGAACACTGCTGTGCAAAGCCAGGAGGGCTGGGCTGCCTCTGCCTGACTCCTGCTGAGCCCCGCTTCAGGCAGCTTTTCAAGGCAAATAATTAAAGATGGGCTCCAAATCCATAAATCAAAGAGAGAAAGACCTTGGATACAGGAACAAAAGGAAGAGAAAAGGACTTAAAAGTCTGCCCTGTGCTGTACAATGCTCTTTGCAGGCACAATTGTGTTCAGGAACAGACTGCTGAGACTCAGCAAGTTCCCTGGGAGCACAGGTGCGGGAGGCTTTGAATCTCCGGGTGTTTTTGTGGCTCTGTGTGCTTTGCTCTGGTCTTAAATCCCAGCCCTTCTTTCCTGCCTGGCCTGCCAGGGAAAAGCAGAGGCTGGGAGTTCCCCAGGGAAAAGCTGCTGAGCAGAGGGGACGTGAGGAGCTATGACAAAATACCAGAGGAGAGCAGCAGGGAAATGTTCCTCCACAGCATGAGGAGAAAATGAGAGAAAATTAACCAAGAACAGACCTCCAGCAATGACCCTTCCTGAGCATTAACATTTCATCAGCATCAGTGAAGTCACAGAAGAGCTGAGAGGGCGATTTCCCATTCCACACCAGGCACCAGAGGCACCAGGGAGAGAAGGTCCCAACAAACATCCCCATGGACACTTTCCTGCCAGGAAGCCAGGCTGGGTTAGTTTGTGAGTGGCACTTTCCTGGCTGCAGCACAGCCCTGTGGCCCTTCTGCTGCTCTCCAGCCCCATGGCCCAGCTGCCTGCTGGGTCAGGCTCCAAAGGTGATGCCCAGAGCAAGGAAAGCTTTTTTTCCCAGTGAAATTGGGGTGGCCAGGGCTCCAAGCAGCCCTGGAACCATCACTTCTAAACCAGGGAGGTTTCTTGCTTTGAGGAGGCCAGACAGGTGCTTTTGCAAGCTTTAGATCAAATTCTCTCTCCAAGCCTGTCAGAGAGCTCCTTGGTGAGGATTTTCAGGCTGAAGGGGAGGGTGAGGAAGGTCTGTGGAGCCCTCAAACCAAACGAGGCTCTGGAGAACAGAGTGAGCCTGACTGCCCCAGGAACAGGCTCTGATGGGAGATTTGGAGAGCTCTGCCCTTGGCAGCTGCTAAGAGTGATGCTCTTGTTTTCTGCTTTTTTCCCCCCAAACCTCTTAACCTGCTCTCTCATACTGCAGAGCTGGGAGTCTTCTGTTAACTATTTCCTGCTCCTGTTTCCATTGAAAACAGAAAGTCACATGCACCATCTCCCAAGAGATGACAGAAATGCCTCTGGCCTAACAATCCCTCTGCCTTTAACAAATGAGGACAAAGAGAAAAACCATCAAGATGCAAACTTGGGATTTCAAGTCCATCTGCTCAAGTGCCACAAACCTTCAGTATTTTAGAATAATCAAGTGCTAAAAAATTCCCAAGTTGTTTAGGTAAGTCCACACTGAGGCATTCCTTCCCCTAAAAAGGGCAAAAAAGAGGCATTAAACCTGTATATTGCTGAAGTGCTGGGGGAAGTGTAATATATTGTGATTTAAAGCATTTGATCTTGATTTTCCCTGGTGACACACTTTTAATTCTCATTATTTCTAAGCTTTGGGCCAAGGTCCCATCTGTCACACCAGTACCTGTCTTTCCTGAAGTTCCAGCTCATTGTTCCAGGGCTTCTGCTGGCTCCTGGATAACATGCTCCACCAACAGGACACCTGGCAGCATCCAAAGCCCTCTAAGTGAGAGGGTCAGTGCCCAAAGCTGGGGTGAGGTGTCTAGAAGAGGGGTGCCTGATTTCAGCTCTTTGTAGTGCTGTTTGAAGCCTGATTCCAGCACCTTTGAGTCTCAGCTTCCATGAGAGCTATAAGAAACCCCTGAATTTATCTATAAGATGACACAGAAGGGCAATTCAAACACCAGTGATGTTTGCATATGTTTCTTTTCTCTGGAGGCGCCACCATCACCCCAGGCCCCCTCATTCAGCTCTAGGCTAAAACAACTCTTGTTCCAGTGGCTTCAGCTGAGCAACATTTGCCCCACAACATCTAAAGAACAGGGGCCAGTGAGGCTCAAGGTACAAGAACGAGGAGGAATGTGAAGAAGACCCCAAGTTGTGAGCAGCTGGGGGTGAGAGGAGCTCTTTGAGGAGGGAGAGCTGCTGTTAATCCCTGCAGCAGCAGAGTGGTGTGTGGTGCTGCTCCGGGGCAGATTCCATGGACTCTGTCTGCATCTAAAGTAGAATTCTTAATGAAACAAAAGTGCAGTGCTCTAAATTTAGAGCCTTTAAAACGCTCTATTAATGCCTTTAAAAGCAATGGAGTGGCTGAAATCTCACTCAAAGTCGTTGCTCCCATCAGGCTGAACCTGAAATCCTGGAGCCAGTGGGGAAAACCTGACCGGTTTGCGTGCTGAGCTCCCTCTTGCTGTCCCTGCCCATCCTTGGTGGCCCTTCCAGCAGTTGCTGTGTGCTCCTAAGTGACACAACCCACAGTTGTTAATACCTGTAATTCCATTTTATGCTTTAGCCTTTCTGGCAGCAGAGCAGCAAGGCTAGAGCTGGAGCTGAGTGAGACAGCAAATAAACAGCAGGCCAAAGAGCTGCCATGCAAAGAGATAGGCATCTTTCAATATCAGATCTCTTAGTCTAATGCCCTTTGTTTGTGTTGCAAAACAGGTTCTGTCTTGCACTCCAGCTACAGCCACATTAGATGGGCCATAAATCATGGAATAATACAGGCAGGAACTGAGACTTGTCTGGAAAATCACTTTCTGCTCATAATATGCTGATCTCTGTGGGATGGGGATGGATGAGATCCCTGCACTGAAGGCAGTACTGTGCTATGACAGTTATACATGAGGGATGTTCATAGCAAACCCACGCTGCAATTTATTGTTTAGTCAGAAAAATTCCCCTTGATTTATAAATATTTCACCTGAGAAGAGCATCCACGCTAAATCCAAGCATACAGACAAGCTTCCCAGTGCCCAGGGGTGATCAAAGAGGAGCTGGATGGATGCTGGGGGCTCCAGAGGGACTCCAGAGCTGCAGCTGCTCTGCAATAAAGTCCATTAAAACAAACGGGAGTGAAGCTCACGCTTTTCCATGGGATCAGTGCTGGGTGTTAATCTACCCTGTGCTTCTCATTCTGGCTGAGGGGTGAGGTGATGATCTGGGGTTATAAACTGCCCTTGGCTGTTCCGTACAGAGCCAGGGGAGGTGCAATCCGTGCAGCGCTAAAGAACAAATGACAAGCTCACCGGTCCTGCCCAGCTCCCTCCCCTCCCATGAGGTCAGGAGGCTCAGAGTGCTGCGTCCATAAAACAAACCCAGCTCCCATCACTCACTGCCGCCTTTATTTGTCCCAGACACCTCTTGCTGCCAACAGCCCCGTTCTATTTTTAGGGAGCAATGCTCTCACGGCTCCTCTTCCCAGTGCTGCCCACTTGATGTGTTGTTCACACCTCGTTTACTCTTCACACCCCTCAAGGACCTGGCGTGAAAGGATCCCTTCCCTGGACAGCCCTGTGCTCCATCAGGAACGGGAAAACAAATAGGAACCAGGGTTGCTGTCAGCACTTGTGGTTCTGGGGGGACAGCAGGGAAAAGGGCAAGGGAGGGTATCTGTACTCCTTCAGCTGCTGTGGTGACAATCCCTTCTCTCCTTGCAGCCAGTTTGGAGTGGGAGCCATCAAGAAGAGCATCCTCTCAGCCAGGACCTGACTTACTGCATCCAAACGAGAACTTTCCTGCAGTTCTCCATGTGGGAGCACAACCTTCCAGCAAGGGGTCCAACATATCCACTGACAAATGCCCAGCAACTGAGGAAGTTTAAGACTCAGACTACCAGACGAGTAATTTAATTATTGAACAAACTTTCCAGATGTGCTAAAGATTCCCAGTGTAATCCCTGGGATCACGGGGCCGGGCTGAGTCAGCTCATCCCAGGGTTGCCATGCAGGAAACACATCCCTGCTCTTCACCACTTCCTAAGGCTTCAGCAAGATGTGCTCCAAGTGTGACTACTAAACCAAGTGTAGTCTTGGAAATATTCACAAAACATCCATCTCAGTGACAATTAGGTAAGAAATATGAATCCTTTGTTATCAGTTCAGAGTTTTTCCAGTAATTTTCTACTTAATCTTTGGAACGTGCACTGTTCAAAGAGACAGGACCACAAATTTAAATGGGATGGGAACAAGTACATAAGCCCAACATTATTTGACTTTAAGGAATGATCCCAGTATTTAAAACCTATCAGTGTTGCCCTCCACCTCAGTTATTAATAGCATAGGTGCAAAAGCAATCAGCAACTTCTCTTGGGATGATCCAAAGCTGCTGGGGTTGTGTGGGGCTCTGGAAGGGTATCTGGGCACCTGCAGGTCAGAACATTGTGTGCAGATGCCCTGCTGAATGCAGCCTGGCTGTGAGTTCCCAGTCTAAGAATAAACACTTCCTAAAAATAAATCTGTGTTCTCCTGGCTTTCTTTTTTCCTTTGTTTTCTTTCTCTGTTTGTTTCTTTCTCTCTTTCCTTCTGCCCATCTATCCAGCAATCTTCTCATCTGTACTTTGTGTGGATTAAATATTCCAAAAATCCTCTCTCCAGCCCCCCAGCGCACGAGGAAAACTACAGCACTTTTAAGTTCACTTTCTAAAATCACCAGTATGAAAATAAACCACTTTGCAGCCAGGCCTGTGTTTTACAATCATTTGCAAAGCCTGTAATTCCATCCTCATAACCATCAGCAGACTGTGTAAGGAGTGAATCACTGAATTGATTTGGATGAGGAAAAGGCAGCTTTTCCATGTCAGAATTACAGCAGGAAGAATTTAGAGCTTATTTTCAACTGCAAAAAAATGAAATGGTTCAGAGACTACAGGATACTCACAGGCAGGTGATGGACAACTCCCACAATAGCACAAACATCACAAAGCCTTTTCCTTGTTGTCACTTCAAGTCAGCTCTCCCTCCATCCCTCGGTCTCCCTAAAAAACCAGCAATATTGGTACAAAAGAAATGAGAAATTTGTAAGACTTTCATTTTTTGCATCCTCACTTCCCACTCCTCTTAAAGGAAAGTTCCAAGTCCAGGGGAAAGTTACCAATCTCCCACGTAACAGATAAGGGGGTTTGGTTCTTTCCTCTGTCATGGTGAGCAGGTCCAAAATCTTCATCTGTGACTGAGTGGTCATTTTGGAAATACAGCTGGATCTGCCTCAAGAGAACCTGCTTTTCCCAAGCCATCAGAGCATGGATCTCACTCACAGTCATTGAGCTCATTTTGTACTCAGCCTCTCCTCTCCCTCATGCAGAGCAACACCAGTTTAAGTGTTGTCATCCCAGCTTTTCTCTTCCCACAATCCAGCTCTTCCCCATCAGCAGGGATTGGGGAGCCCTCCCCAAGTGTATTATTTCATTGAATGTTTCCAACCAGGCTACATTTTTCACGGTTTTCATTTGCATCAATCACGTTAAAAGCTGATGTAGCATTATTTAATCTTTGACGGGGAGAATTAAGATACAGGTTTATTCACTTAAAAAAAAGTCAGACTAGAATTAGATGATCACTTAAGGGATTGAATTTAACTACTATGAGAGCTGCTTTTTCAAGCAGAAAGTGTTCATATTCTTGCCTTGTTTTTTCCCTGGGTTCTAGCAGCATGAAAATGGAATTTATTAGAACCTGGAGTAAGTTTGGGGTAAATTATCCTGATCTTTTCTTCAGTGCAAACAACCGCTAGCTGAATATTCAGCACTAAACCATACTAGGCTGGGTCTGGGAGCACGCTGGGTAGTGCACACTCACACAGAGGAATTTTAAGGATTTGTGCCTGAGGACAAGTGAGACTGGCTGTGCAGCCTGGGTCTGGTCTGACTTCTGACAGTGCTGGGAGCTGATTTACAGAGCCGGGACAGCTCCTCTGCAGCTGAGGCTTTCCACACACCGAGCACACTGCTCTGAGCTGCCAGAAGGATGGAATTCAACACCAGGTGCTCCAAGAGATCATTTCATGGGACAGCCCAGGATGGAATGGAGCTGTCCATGAGCCAGCTCCATTCCATCCTGGCCCAAGGAGGCCAAAGGGATCCAGGGATGCTTCAGGAAGAGTATTGCCAGCAGGTCAGGGATGATCCTGCCCCTGTGCCCTGTCCTGGAGTCACATCTGGGGTGCTGTGCCCAGCTCTGGATCCTCAGCACAGCAGGGACAGGAGCTCCTGGAGCTGAGCAAGGGCTGGAGCATCCCTGTGCCCAGGAAAGGCTGAGGGACCTGGGGGGGCTCAGCCTGGAGAGGAGCCCCAGCTGAGAGGAGCCTCAGCCCTGAGTGTCCCTGGGTGTCCCTGTGTGTCCCTGGGTGTCCCTGTCTGCCCCTGGGTGTCCCCATGTATCCTCCTGTGTCCCTGGGTGTCCTTGTCTGTCCCCATGTGTCCCTGTCTGTCCCTGTGTGTCTCTGTGTGTCCCTCTCTGTCCCTGGGTGTCTCTGGGTGTCTCTGGGTGTCCCAGGTGTCCCTGTCTGTCCCTGTGTGTCCCATGTGTCCCTCTCTGTCTCTATCTGCCCCTGTGTCCCTGTCTGTTCCTGTGTGCAGGGAGGGTCAGAGCAGTCCCAGGCTCTGCTCCAGGCCCAGCAATGGCACCAGAGGAATGGGCAGGGACAGAGCCCAGCAATTCCCCTGTACAGGAGGCACAACTTCTGCCCTGGGCAGTGCCCAGCCTAGAATAGGTTGCCCAGGGAAGGTGTGGAGTCTCCTCACTGGGGACATTCCAGAACCATTGGGACACCATCCTGTGCCTGTGCTCTGGGATGGCCCTGCTGGATGGCCCTGGTGACCCTCTGAGGCCCCTAACCTGACCCATCCTGGGATTCTGTGAAAATCTGCTCCTCTTGATACACTCCTCTTGATGCAGTGGGTCAGGGGGCCCACTGCAATTACCACTGAATTAATAGCAATTAAATACCTCAGTAATGAAAAAGCAGCTCTGTAGCCCTTGTTCCTGTGCTGTGCTGAGTTTCCCCTCTGATGAAACACCTAGGCAGGGATATTTCCATTGCACCATTCAGTGCCTGAGCAGCACAAACAGCCCTGGAGCTGGGATGGGGAACAGCAGCAGCTCTCCAGGAACCCATCCCTTCATTTCTAACCAGGCCTCCTGAGGATGCCCCTTGTAAGGAGCTCTGGTGAGGAAGGGGTTAACAAGCAGCACACACATTTTCCTCCTCCCTGGCTGAGTTCCCCCCAGTCAAAGCAACAGCCTGTTTTCCAGCATGGATCTCCTCTTCCCACTCTAGGGGTCACAGATTGCCAGCCTTGTTTTAATGAGCTGTGTCCTGCAAATTTCACAGTCACTTCCAGTCTAATAAGGGAACCCACAGGGGTGGTGTTTCAATTTGCTCCTCTTTCCTGGAGAGTTTGTGCCATACATCACACAGAGCAGCTCACAGTTGGTGCAAAGAGAAAAGAATTAGCTTGTATTCCCCACGCAGGGGTTTTATAATTCAATATTTATTAAGATTGGGGTCCTCTCATTTGAAAGGCCAAACAGTTTGTTTTACTATGTGTGGGATAGATTACGTTAATAAAGTGAACAAGGGCTTCCAAGAACTAATTTAGTGATGGTGTTGAAAAGCCCTGCACACGATTGAAATATTATGAACAAGTAAAAATCCTTAATACTTTGTCTAACCAAGCCCTGCGCATACAAATTAAACATAATTGGAAGCCCTGTTCCAACCATCAAACTAAGGGCTACTTTACAACTGAAATGACACCTAAATGTCTAATTTTAATTTTAAATTCACTCTGTAAAAGCACAGCCTGATTGTTTTCATCCCTTTAAAAGAAGATTTATGAAAAATGAGCAAATCTAAGCTTTACTTAAATATATCTGAATGAACACAGCTCTCAGCTGAAGCTCATTGCAAAGCAGAACTGTTGAATATTCATTAATTCTTCCAGACATCTGATATTCCCCTATACACACAGTAGCACAATACTATTGCTCAGTAAATAATACCAGAGTCCCATGAGAAATTCGGAGACCTGGTTTCAACTTTTAATCTAAAAGTAATGTGAAATATTCCATCATTTTGGAATATAGACTTTATCAATAGTTTTTCACATAGAAAACTTTGTATTTAGAGCCACAGAGCTGGAAAAGACCATCAAGTCCAACAGCAACAACAGCACAGCACTGCCAAGGCCACCACTAAATGATGTTCCCAGGTGCCACAGAACTCCACCCTCCAGCCCTGCCCTGGGCAGCTGTGGAAGGGCTGGACAATCCTTTCAGTGAAGAAATTGTCCCCAATAACCAGTGAAACTTCCCCTGCCCAGCCTGAGGCCGTTCCCTCTCCTCCTGTCCCTGTTCCCTGGAGCAGAGCCCGACCCCCCCCTGGCTGTCCCCTCCTGTCAGGGAGTTGTGCAGAGCCACAAGGTCCCTCCTGAGCCTCCTTTTCTCCAGGCTGAGCCCCTTTCCAGCTCCCTCAGCCACTCCTGGGGCTCCAGCCCCTTCCCCGGCTCTGTTCCCTTCCCTGGACACGCTCCAGCCCCTGCAGACCCTCCTCGTCAGAGCTGGACCCAGCACTGGAGGTGCCCCACACAGGGGGACAATCCCTGCCCTGGGCCTGTGGCCACACCACAGCTGGCACAGCCCAGGTGCCTTTGGCCTCTTGCCCACCTGGGCTCATGTCCAGCTGCTGACACAGCACCCCCAGTGCCTTCCCCAGCTTTGCAGCCCCTGGGCCCCAACCTGGAGCTCCATGGGGTTCTTGTGGCCCCGGTGCAGGACCTGGCACCCAGCCCTGGTGACCCTGTGGCCTCAGCCCGTGGACGCCTGTGGAGAGGCTTACAGCTGGTCTGTGGGCCAGAGAGGGTTAATGAATAAGGGTTATTTCTGAAAAGTATTCTGTCAAGGCTGTAGGCCTGGAGACTGAGAAGAGAAGAAGGAGAAGGAGATAAGCGGGAAAGAAAACCTACAGCTGGGAAAAGTATTTTTGGAAAAGTTTTGTGAAAAACAGAAGTGGAGATGTTTTACACCAATGAAAGTTATGTTGATTTATTGTAACCAATGAACAAAGTGTAAACTTTGTAGAGGGTATAAAAGACAGCTGGTTGTTGTAATAAAGGAGACATTAGCCTTCTGAAATGTGCTGTGTCCATGGTGTGTCACACCCACCTCTGCAGTGACAGATGCCATGGATCCAGCCTGTGCTCAAGCCATGGATGCCATGGGCGCAGTCCATGCTGGTCCCTGTGCAGAGCCCACACCCACACACCCACCCAGGTGTCACCCTGTACTGCCTGGGGGTGCCTCCATCCCCTCACCACACCCTTGAGAAGGACACTGAGCAGGCCTGGTGCCAGGACTGAGCCTTGGGGAGCAGCACCACTGCCAGCTGCCAGCTGGGTTTAAAACTGCTGGTTAAACCTGCCAGCTGGGTTTAACCCATTCCCCACCCTCTGCTGGGTTTTACCTGAGCACACACCGCCGAGCCACGAGCAGAGGGTTTCTCAGGAGAATCTTCTGGGAGGTGCTGGCAGAGTGTCTTAGGTTGCAATGCAGGATATAACCAAAAGTATAAATTCTATCACCATCTGTTAAACCAGCTGGAGCAGTGTTCTTTAGCTTTTCCACAACCCATCCTTCCTCCAGGAGATATCTCCTGTTAATGGCCATGGAGTCCCAGTGCATGACTGATAAAATTCCATCATCCCATTGGGACATGCTCCACCCAGGGGGAAGAGCCAAACATTGCCTACCTAGATCAAATCTGAGATTTGGAACATCAGAGCAGCCTTTTCCCACTGGATTCCAGAGGAAAACCAGAGCCTTCCACATCATCCCTGGAGCTTTGGAGGAAAACTGCACCTTCTACAGGAGCACTGCTCCAACAGAACGACATCTGTCACTGCAGGAGGATGCAGCCACCATGGAATGGGACTGCACCAACACCCTGACTGACTGATGGGCGGCAGCTTGGATTCTGACTCTGTCAGTGTTTTGGGTTTGTTCTCTGTAATACTGTATTTCTATTTTAATCTTCCTAGTAAAGAACTGTTATTCCTATTCCCATATCTTTGCCTGAGAGTTCCTTAATTTCAAAATTAGGATAATTTGTAGGGACATTCTCCATTTCAAAGAAAGGCTCCTGCCTTTCTTAGCAGACACCTGTCTTTCAAACCAAGGCACAGAGGCTTTACCAAAGCCCAGCTGTGAGGACCTGGCCTGTCCCTCACCCAGCAGTGTGTGCTGGCTCTCCTTAGGGCTTTTCCGTGGCTGTGGGGGCTTGGCCACCACTGCTCCTGCCTCTGGCACCAGCTGGGGACTCCTGGCAGCTCCCTCTGCCCCCCTGAGGGTCCCTGGACTGGAGCCCCCCTTGTACCCCTGGAGAACTCTGCTTTAGAGCCACTCATCCCAGTGCCTGCATCTGAGATTCTCCCTCCTGGCATCTGGGAATTTAGCTACTCTATTGCACAGAATTAAAGGATTTAATTTAGTGAGATTTGGCATTAGTTTGTGCTTCTCTACTGTCCATTAGTGTCAGAACTGAGCTATGGATCCATTCCAATAAATGTTTGTATAAACATGTTTGTATACAGATTCATGCAGGCTATAAATTCAGCATGAGGCACTTCTCACTGAAACACACACCATGACTCACCAAAAAGATGGGGACGATTTCATCTTTTTGAAGGAAGGATTTTTTAATTAGCCAGTAAAGTTCAGGAGACAACACATCATCCAAGAGTGAAGGAAGGCTGCTGTTAATTGGTAGGAACCTTCCAAATGAAGAGCAGCTAATGGAAGTATTTTTTAATCTGTCTCACAAATATTCCCGATTTGGATGTTTTCTGTTTAAACTGTTCCAGTTAATGTGATTGTTCAGTTAATAGAGTAACAAGGGGTTCCTCAGCAAAGGGTGTGGCAAACATGTTAAGCATGGCTGGAAAACTACAACACATCATCATACCCAAATCCCACCAGATGCTCGTGTTTTTTGCACAAACTGGAATGAAAGCCAGCCACTCAAGAACCAGGAGGTGCAGAGGGGCTTTCCAGTGACCAGTGCTCCCCTTCTGGTGTGTACAAGAGACTGACCCACACTTGGACACTTGCAGGTCAGCAGTGAGGCTTGTGTTCATTTTACAGTTCTCTCACGGCTCAGGGAGACATTATTAACCTTAAAGCCAGGTTTAATCTTCCATGTCCTGCTGGAAAATCTCAGAATGTCAAGGAAAAAATTCTCCCAAGTGATTCTGGAATGACTTTCTATGGCCTGGAGAGCAGGAGAAGAACACAGTGTGGAAAACAAAGAAAACCAGCTTTACCTCACACCACAGTTAATAAAAATTAAATGTCAGACGGGACAAGAAAAAGTGATGTGGTAACACACAGAGGACAGGATCCATGAGAGTCTCTGAGTAATGAAAAGGTCAGGGGAGCCTATAAATAAAGCCTGAGGCATGTGAGGTCTGGAGAGGCAGGGAGCTCGTCAGAGTGTACAGAAACACAGGCAATTAATGGATATGTTTTATGTAGATGGAGCAATTACTGCTACAGGTATGGAACCTGCTCTTTCTCAGGACGCTGCAGACCCCCCTGCCCACCACCAAAACACAGCAAGGGCTGATCACAGTCCCTGTAGGGACTGCACTGTGCAGGGACAGCTCAGCCCTGGGGATGAGGAGCCATTCCCACCTCTGCCAGGGCAGGGATGTCCCAAATCCCTCTGTGGGTTTTGTTTGCAGACCCCACCTTCTGAATGGAAAATCCTGAGAGCCTGCAGATTTTGCAGGCAGGAAATGTCCCAGTTTTGCATGGTCCCACGGTCTGATATTCCCAGGGCTTTCCTCCCCCCTGTCTGAGTCTCCAGTTCAATCCCCTCTAGATGGACAGAGTTTGTCCTGGTTCTTATCCCCAGCATCCATGCCCATGCTGATGAAGCACAGGCAGAGATGTCCCACCCTGCACTCAGGGGCTGCACCATGTCCTGTGCCAGTGCCCCACTCCACTGCTGTACAAACCTGCATTAAGAAACAGACCCAGCCTCAATCAAATTGCAGCCATAAAACCCCAGCTCTAAAAACCAACCCATTTAAAATTCAGGACATGCTCATGGCCCTTCCGGAGCTGGAGCCTAAACAGATCCCACAAAGCCGTGTGTGAGCAGTGAATTGTGTGGCGTCAGGGGGAGCCAGGGACAAACCCAGGGCTTGGAGTCAGCGCCTGGTTAAGGCACCTAAACCCCACACTGTGTGGAGCAAGGGGCAGCTCTTTGTGCTGGGATGGCTGATCAGGGCCACCAACCAGGACCAGCTCCTCACTGGGCTCAAGGGGCTGAATTTGGGGTGTGTGATGCAGGAGGAGCTGCAGAAGTGCTGAATTTTGGATGTGCAATGCAGGACGAACTGCACAGGTGCTGAATTTGGGGTGAGTGATGCAGGAGGAGCTGCCCAGCTCAGGTTCTGCAGACACAACCCTGGGAGCTGAGCTCTCCTGGCAGCAGATGGGAAGAGGAACGGGGTGGGTGAAGCACAGGGCAGTGAACAGCCCTGATGCAATGAGACCTGACATCCCAAAATTCACTCTCCTCTCCACTATTGCCCTGTCCCAGCAGCCCCCTGAGATGGAGGTCCCAGCCCTGTGCCCTCCCTGTTCCCAAGTGCTGTTCCTGTCCCTTTATCCACCTTGGCAGCAGGAGAGGCTTTGCCAAGGAAGGACAATCTCCTCCTGGGCTGCCTGGAAGGCTCCAGCAGGCCAAGGCTGTCTCTGCCTGCACCTGGCACTGCCTCCCATTCTTCTATTCTGGGAGCAGGGCAGCAGCTGAGCCCTGCTCTGAACGGGAGGCAGATGGGGCACACATTCAGTGTGGTTGTGCTGCTCATTTGTTTGGCACAAAAACGATGGACACGCGATGGAACAGCCCAGAACACGCATGGGGTGAGCACCCAGCAGCTTTCAGAATCATTAATTTTCCTGTTACTGCCTCTTTTTCTCCTCAATCAGTGATAAATCTGCAGCAATGCAGAGTTGGAGTTGTCAGCCTGCTTCTCCTCAGGTGCTTTTAGGTCTGCTGCTCTGATTTCCTACAGTGCATTTCCTGCGCTTTGGGGTGTGGGAACTGCTGTGCCCCTGCACACCAGGACATGAGGCACTTGTGAGTACTGGGGTGACAGAAGTGGAATTGTGGAAGCATTTACTCCTCTTTGGGATGGAAATATGCTTTTTACTAACCTTGGACTTTATCTGCATTTAGTTTTCATCTCTAAATCACACAGGATATGAGGACCTGAGTAAAATTAAGAAAGAACAGATTTTAAGATTAGTATTTTTTGACATCCATCCCCAAAACATTCATCAACCAGGACAGTGAATTCAGTGGTTCTCAGCCTAACCCACAGCAGCTGTTTGTACACACAATAAAGCACAATTTCTTTCAATCTGATGAAAATCCCATGAAGGAAAATATAATGAAAGGAAGATGGGTCAAAAATATGATGTATTTGCACTCCTAAAATGCAGGCTAGTCTTGCTGAATTTGCACATTGTAACTGCAAAAGGCATGAAATCCTTAAAATATTCCTGTAATGGTCTTATGCTGAATGAAGAGCTTTATGAATATTTCAATTACAAGATGAGGCTTGAAAGGAGAGAGTTGTTTCAATTTTGAATCACCCTTCCTTAAATAACTTGCCCTATTTGGTAGGAAACAAGAGTCTGTTAAATCTGACACAAACTGGGTAAGGATGGAGCTCCCTGAGCTGGAACCCCCTCGCTGCCCCCCTTTGGGACAGAGCAGCCCTGGCTCATTGAACAGACGCCGAGCTCTTGTCACCCCTGGGGCAAACAAGCCCTGTCTGATGGCTCGAGGCCTGCCCTCCTCCTGGCCCACTGCTATTTCCAGTATTTGTTAAATGAAAGGCTCAGCTCTTTGCTGTGCACTGCTGCACCTGCCCCTCTGTGCATCAGGAGGAAATCCTGTCCTTTTGGGATCTGAGAGACATGCAGAGAACAGCAAATCCCACTGTGCTGCATTGGTCAGCTCACTTCTATTCCCAGGTACAGAAAGGTCCCTGATTTCCTCCCCTGTCCTGCTCAGATATGGACCATGATGCAAATACTTGTTAGTTAAAGCAGAGCTTTACAACCACTTCATGTCCTGCTTCTGATATCACTAATCCAACCAAAACACAGCTCAGATTTTGAGGAGTTGCTCCTGGTTTTACTGGAATTAATGAAACCAGGCTGGTTTGGTTTTTTTCCATTCATTCTTTCAGATCACCCCACTGAACCAGAGTCTGTATTTGCCCACACCTTCAGCTCTTGCTAAACTGGAGCAGCTCTAGAGCTGCATTCACCCCAACACGTGAAGCACAGATTTTAGTGCAGCTTTGGATTTCACCTTCCTGGGAAAGCAGTTATGTGTTTGTGCTGCCTGATTCCAGCTAAGCAGGGACTAAGCTTAGTCCTGCAAGGAGAATAACAAACTCCCTTCAGCAAAGCGGCAGCATTAGGTTTTACTTTTCAGCAGAAATTACCCACCAGCACCAGCTGCTCAGCACAGACACCCCTGTGTGTGTTTTCTTACGCACAACAGTGTCTGAAAGTACAACTTTCACCTCCACTCCCTAAAGCAGGACTTAGTTCTTAAGTTCTGGTCTGGTAGTTGTTGGCAAAGCTGAGGGACTCACTGGGCTCCCCTGGAACCTTTCTCCAGTTCCCTGAGAGAGAATGATCACCCAAAATGATATCAGAACTCAGCCCTGACTTCCTGATGGAATAAACTGCCAGCATCTGGATTCTGCTGCTCCTCACAGGCACCAAAGAGAGCAGGCACCTCTGGAAATGAACCCTGGCTGCTGTCACTCCAACAGACTCTCAGGAGTTCATCACTGCTTCCCTGGCCTTTGAATGGAACCTCTTTCCTGAAAGCTTGCCTGCCTTCCCTGTACCTTAATTAAGCATCTTCTCCATCATCCACCACACTGCTGCTTAACACGTCCTGGCAACCTGCCCCTCACTTATTGCAGGAGATATGGCTGGCAGCAAACACAGCTTATCACTGGGTATTAATTATTTGAGCATAAATAACATTCCCTCTTCTCTTGGGTCCATGATCCACCCTTTCTGATGGAAATATATTCATAGTAACAAGAGAGGGAAAACAATGAGGCAGTAAATTTAAGCCTAAAATGAGTGATGAGTCTTGCAATGAGTGAAAATTAAAGCCAGGAAAATTTGAATGAAAAATAAAGGTACGTTTCAAAGAGGGATATTGATTAACCCCGGCCCAGAACCATCTGCCAAGGCAAGGGCTGGGTTTTTCCACTATATCTTCAGATCAGTCTAAGAAATTAACTCCAGTCAAAATGAAAAGTCTTAATGTGCATAAATATGGGGAGAAAGAAGCACCCAAGGCACACAGGCCAGCTTGGCCCTCCATGAGCACCAGTGCCACTGCCCAAGGACAGAACAGCTCAAAGGCTGGGTCTGGGAAAGAACAGATAAAATAAAATAAAATAAAATAAAATAAAATAAAATAAAATAAAATAAAATAAAATAAAATAAAATAAAATAAAATAAAATAAAATGAAACTGCAGGGTGTGCAGGGCTCCCTCCCAGTGTATTCCCTAAGCCTCCCACAAAATCCAGGTGAGCACAAAGCTTCTGCTGTGCTACCCCTGCCTGCTCCATTTGCCCTCAGCTCCCCAGCCTCCCTGCACAGGGAGGAAAATAAAGCCCAGGAAATGCAACTTTTGGCTGCTCCAAAGTTCTCATGGATGATTGCAGGGCAGGAGCACACCCTGGAATCCACCTCCTGCCCTGCTGTGCACTGAGGCTGTTTGTGCTGGGCCATGTGGGGTCTGGCTCTGTGCTGTTGGGAAATCCTCTGAAGGTGCAGCTTTGCCTGCTGGGGACACAATGTGCACATTTGTGTGTGTAGAGAAGCACCTGGGCTCATGTTTAATAAGCCAGCCCTCAGGTGCTGTGTTAAAATGCAGGATTCAGGTGGAAATGTTTGCACACACAACACTGGCAGCTTCTGAGAGCCCCTGTTATGCATAAGTGGCTCCTACATGAGCTGTGGATGGATTCTGCTGTGAATGTGGCTTATCAGTGATACATTCATAAAGCAGATGTTTTCCATGTTTTGAATATGTATTTTTAGCTTGTTTACTGGGTCCATTATAGAAATGGTTATTCATGGGTGAATAGCATGCTTACAGGTTATAAATGTTTCTTGTGGAGTATTAGTTAACATTTTTTAAAATACACTGATGAGTGTAGAGTTTATATGGGATATTTATGTGGGTGGATATATCTGTGTGAGTTATTTCAACTCCCATAAGAGATGCAGCTTTGTATTTAAATGTTCATTACAGCAAAGAGTTGATCTTTCATGCTTTTATTACCACGGTTTATTGTCCTGCACACACTGATGAACAGCAGGGAACCAGATCCAATTGTCAGAGATGACAACTGGGGAAGAGGTGCTCTCCCTCACTTCCAGGAAAGTTCAATACACTCACTAAATTAAAACTTTTTCAGGAAAAGGACAACCCTGGGGTCTGCCTCACAGACTTTCAAAAGGGTCTCCGAACCCCCAGAAGTGGTGGCCAGGCTGCACAGCTTGAAAATATGGTTTGAAAATACAGGGAACACAGGTGCCCCAGCCCTGGGGGATCCTCTGCCCTGGATCTGCTCAGCTCAGTGGCCAGTGCAGGAGGGTGTTTCTCCCATCCTCCAGAAACAGGGAAGTTCCTGGGCTCAGCTCATGCACACACAGTTTGACACCTCTGTTCAGGCAGTCACTGGGGCATATTTGCACATTCCAAGCACAGAACAAGCCCTGGGATGGGTTTGTACAACCCACCCTTCAGCAGATACCCAGCCAGCAGCAGCCCAGATTCCTTACATGAGGATATGTGAATCCCCAGACTCGACTGGCTTAGGAAGGAGCAGATTTGCGGGATGAAATCCCACAGCCTGAAGAACTTTTGGGATATTTGCAGGTGGCCACCTTCTCTCTGGAAGGCAAGAGCCAGGAAGCAGAAAGGTGCAGAGAGAATCCAGGGTCATTCCCAGGCTGTCTCTGGCCTCACAGGGACCTATCAAACCTCTGTGATGTTCAGCTGAGCTGGACAAGGCAGCTCTTGGGCAGAGCTTACATAACATCCCTGAGGGCTCAAACTGCCTCTGACTTCACAGGCCCAGTGCAGTTTTACTTTCCATTTCCATCTCATACATTAGGAGATCACTTCTGCTACAGAGGAAGAAAAATCTGAAACCCAGTTTTGATTTTTTACATGTAATTATCTTGCAGAGGTTGGGTGAGAAGGTCTCAGAAAATGAACAGTCATTCTAAGGATCTTATTTTTTTCTCTGTTTTCTTCTGTCTGCTCCTCGGAGGCTCAGGATAGAAAAAGAAGAACTTGAGCAGAAAAACAAAAATGAGACCTCTGGAAAAGTTCTGCCCACTCTGAGGCTGCAAGATGCTTTCTAGAACTGATGAGCATTTCCAGTGAAGTTCCTTCCCTTGAAATGTGCTGTGTAACTGCACTAATTCCTCTGCCCTGGAGGCTGAGCTGGCTGCTGGCTCCTAACATGGTTTAAGCACAACACAGCCATATCGTGGTCATTTTTCCAGCCCCTCAGAAAAACCCCCACAAATTTCTCTTCTATCTGCATTATAAGATTACATCTCTAAGTAAATGGTCTCTCTGACCCCTACAGATTGTATTCTCTTCCTTGTTTCCATGTTAATAAGACCACTGCTTTCTACTTCCAGTTTATCTTGTCTTTGTATTAAAATCAAGAGGCAAAGCTGTATTTCAGATCCCGAGTGTGCAGCTGAGTCCAGACAATGCACATTTATTTCCCAGATAAAGATACAGTCCTTTCTCTATGGAAAATAACTCTTGCATATTATGTATTCTTCATTTTATTTTATTAAAGAAGTAGTTCAGCAGGTAGCCTGTTTTTTCCACCAAAGTTTGAGGAGTAAGGGAAGAGGTTTTCCCCAACAAGGCCATTTTTTTTTCCTGTGTTGTTGAAATTTGTGGAAATCTTTTATCTCACAGACTGCTTTTCTTCATTTCTTTTCTGGATGAGACAATCCTCTTTGGGAAATCTGGTTTTCTGCCTCTTTCTAAAGATCAAAATTGCTGTCTTCAGTTATGTCAGTGTGTTCCCATTAGCTGCAGGAACATCAGCACCTCAACCTTTTATTTTAAATATGTGCTTTGCAGAAGAGCAGCAAATTTTGCAAACTGCCACTTACCCGGTCTCCCTACTCCAGAGCCTCTGAAATTCTAGAACATTCCAACCCTCAGGGGATTAACTCCTTTGTTTTAAATCATCAATTGGAACTGCAATTCAGGCCAGAAAAAAGCCTTCACTGGGGCAAAATCTAAACCTTCTCTGACCATGGGTAGCCTATGAAATGTATCAGAGATTCCATGAAAAGAGCACACAAAACACTTCAGCTGGAGAAGATAAAACATTGGTTAAATATTTTAAAGGTAAATATTTTACAGGTCTACAGTGAAAGGTGCCCTGCCCATATCAAAACATTTTGCAGGAAATAAATCCCAATGGCTTTGGTGATCCTGGAAGAAAACACTAAAATTTGTTTGCAAAATTCACGAAGGCAAAACACTACATAGCAGAGAGGTTTTTTCCTTTTGTTTTAATTTAGCTAGAACAATGTCTACAATACATGGACTCACAAATTAAGTGAAGGTATGAAATCACATTCTTCATACTGAGATGGGACATCCTGGAGTGGATCAACACCCTCCCGAGAAGGGCAGAGTTCTGCACGTCCAATGGAACAGCCAGTGGTGGGAATTTCGGTTCTAACAGTGATGAGAAGAGTGGGCCTTGTCCATGGAGATGCTTTGCAGAGCAGGGCAAAGCTCAGAGCCTCAGGAAGAGGGAGGGAAACTGAGGCACAGTGCAGTGCAGTGACTCCCAGGATGAGCAGAGTGGGACATGAATCCCAGCTCTGGCTCCCAGCCAGGTCCTGGCTGCCCAGTCCAGCGTCCCAGTAGGGTGTGTGGGTGTCTGCTCCAGGGCTCCAGGGTTATACAGGCACCTCTTCCTTCCCCTCTTCTGCTGTCCCGTTGGCTCCGCTCAGTCCTGCCGGATCCCTGCCTTCCTCCTCACCCTCATCCTCCTCATCCTCCTCGTCCTCGTCCTCCCTGGGTGTCCCTGTGTCCTGGCCCAGGCTGGGCAGGTGGCCCAGGAGCTGCCCTTCCCGGCGGGACTGGGCCAGCTCCTTGGCACAGCACACGGGCGTGTGGGTCTCGTAGGTGCTGTGGAAGCTGTTATAGTCCACCTCGTAAAAATCCTTCTCCAGGGTGAGCACGGGGGTGAAGCGGTGTCCCCACAGCACCTCGGTGTCCATGTAGGAGCTGCGAGCCTGGCAAGTCATCCCTGGGTGGAAAGAGAGGGATGTTAGAGGCAAAGCTTCCTTATGTGCTCACCCGACCACGCCTGGCACTTAAAAGCACTTTCGTGTCATTTCCATACCTGACTGCTCTGGGACACAGCAAAGTCTAGGCTTAACAAGCCTCACAAGAGCCTCTATCATGAACAAGCTGAGCACCCAAAGGGAAAGGGATGCATTCACCTCCGTATCTTCTACCTCCTGAACCTCGTGCTTAGGGCTTTGCAGGCTGGGAGCTCTAAGCAGCTCCTCTCTGCTTGCCCCTGCTCTGCTGAGCTGTTCTTTGTGTGGCTGACACCAACAGCTCCCAGTGGATCCTGCAGGAAAACCCCCCAGCCTTGCAAGTGCTGCCCAGCCACGACCCACACAGCCCAGAGCACAGGAAGCCACTGGTATGCCACCTCCAGAGCACAGGGAGCCACTGGTGTGCCACCCCCAGAGCACATAGAGCCACTGGTGTGCCACCTCCAGAGCACAGGGAGACACTGGTGTGCCACCTCCAGGGCTGGCTCCATCCCTGCTCCTCTGCATTATTGCCACGATCCCCCTGCAGCAGTGCCACAATTCCTGTACAGCAGTGCCACAATTCCCTGTACAGCAGTGCCACAATTCCATGTACAGCAGTGCCACAATTCCCCTGTGCAGCAGTGCCACAATCCTTTGTACAGCAGTGCCACAATTCCTGTGCAGCAGTGCCACAATTCCCACTGGACACAGCTGCAAACACCTGGATGCTCCGCAAGTAACACAAGATGCTCCCAATCTTGCTGCCTGTTAAATTCCCCAGGAGTCTTCAATCCTTTCTTCTGAGGGATTGTGGACTGAATGAACCATGGCTCACTGGGAACTGATACTTGTCAAGCTGCTTCTCAGCCCCATGGATCAGAGTTTATTTACTTGGAAAAAGTTTCAAAAGAAGCTTTGTAGAGTAGGGATAAGCACACCTGTGAGCAAATCCTCTTGGAATCACCTTGCAGAGTCAAGGCTGTCTTCTCTTTCAAACATTTGTCTTCTCTTTGTCCTAATTATGCTTTCACTTTGGAATTAATTTGCGGAGAATAGCTAACCTCACAAAGTTCTCCCACTGTTCTCTCATGGAGGGTGAAGGATTGGCCTGACTGGAATACATTCAAAACATGAACTTGATCCAGTTTCTGGCCAATGCTTTCAAGTCCAACTCCTGTAGCCCAGAGCACAGGGACAGAAATCTCAAGTAATGCATAGGGGGAAAAATCTCAGTGTCAGAGGCTTCAGGGAAGAGCATATCACATATTCTCACTGATCTCATAAGTGACTCAAATCTCAGAGCAATCAGAAAACCCCTTTCCTTTAAAAAAATCCCCACCTTTGTGAAAAGAGGAATGTTTTGTTCTTATAATTGCTACAGACCATTAAAAGACACCCACACAGGCAAGCGCTCTGCAAAGCTGAAAGTCTCTAACTGCTTTCCATGGTTTAAAGCTACCAGGCCAGGAGTATTTTGTTTCTTGAAAGGGGAAGAGAGGGTGACACATGCAATGCTGAGACATCTGCAATTCTGTAGCTCAGACTGAAAATCCAATCTTTCCTCTCAGAAGATCTGCAGGAGTGTTTGCTTCTGGGCAGGAACAACAAGTACAGCCTTAGTCACAGTGTTCAGCGTGCCTGCTTCCTGGGCTGGAAGTGCAGAGGCTGCCATGAAAAACACAGCCAGGGAATTAAAAATCACCCCAAGTGTTGCTGCCTGAAGGAGAAGTTTTTGTGGATGTTCAGCATCTTTCCAGGAAACTCTCAGCTCTTGCTTTAGTGCTGAAGAACAGGGTGAGGCCAGTCCTGGCTTTGGTGGCTCTACAGTGTGCAGCATCCCCAGCCCTCAGGGTGGAGAGGGTCAGCCCTCCTGCCCTGGGCCAGCTCCACACTCCCCGGCAGCCCGAGGAATCCTGCTGATTTCCCAGTCCTGGTGCAGGTTTTCCCAGGGGAGCCTTGTCACTGGCACTGATCCTACACTGACCTCCCTGGGCAAGGGCTTTCATTCCTGCTGTTTGAGGGGCCAGGGCTGCAGGGCTAATCCCATTTCCTGGTGCTGCCTCATGCCAGGAGGTTGGAAACCAGCAGCTGGCTAAAATAAATCAGTCCTCTTCCCTTTGCACAGGGCTGGTTTGGCACCAGGAATCCCAAAGACCTCCAGGTGCCTCCTCCAGAGCCAGCAAGGAGAGCAGGAGAGGAGACCCTGCAGGCTCCAGGATCAGTCCTGTGAATGAACCAGCTCATTCTTATCCTGGTTCTCCAAGTGCTGCATCAAGGTACCATGAAGGGGTCCTCAGGGCAAAGATGGGGTGTCCCTGTGAAATGTAGGGGTCTGGGGCTCTCTAAGGGAACTTCTGCTTTATAATCTGGGCCTGAAATAGTTCCTTCCCTGAAGGAGCACCTGAGTGAACCTGAGCTCCTGGGACACTGTCCCAGTCCCGCTCCAAGCATTCAATTAGGGCAGGAACAATGGAAAGCTTTCAGCAACCAAACACTGCTGCTGCCAGCTTCCCGCAGGAGCTGCTTTCTGTAACCCCAGGGGGACACTGAGCCAGCACAATAAGACAACTTGTAATTGCTCCATAATCCCATTCAAATATTCCTTTTTAGCACATGTGCAGTGGTGTTTAATTGCGTGGGGACACACAGCTTGGCAACTCCCACATCACCCAGTAAACAACACCATTGTCTCTCCTTCAAATTCCATTAAGTGCCTGCTTTGCAGGCTGCCCTGTGCTCCCCAGCCTGGTTAATTAATGCATCTGTAATGTCCCTAGCTAATTATTGCCTCTGTGACTGCAAAAAGATGACAGAAGAGGTGTGGAAACAATAAACCTTGCTTTTATTAAGCGCACATGGATGCAGCCACTTGCCACTGGAACACAGCGCGTGCCCTCCGTGCTCAGAATATCCCAGTGCCACCTTGCAGTGGGGCACAGCAATCCCCAGACCCAGACCTCTGTGTATCCCTGAAAAAATGACCTGTTTAATTGCAGATTTCTGGTTTATCTGAGTCTGTGGGATGTCTTGGGGATAGGGAATCATTTGCCATATGCTCCCATCCATCAACTAGAATCAGAATTCAGGATATCCTGAATTGGAAGGAAGCCGCAAGGATCACCGAGTGCAACTCCTGGCTGCAAACAGACCCAGATCTGGGTACCACACCAGCTGTGACATTGCTGCTCTTCTGCATCACTCATGCAGCCCTGAAGCACTGACACTTCAGGGAACACAAGAACTCAAGAGAGATTCCAGACTCTGAATTTCTTGCAGAATTAACCACAGTATGTATGGCTCCAACAAAGGCTGTTAATCCTTTCCTTGAAGAATATATGACTACACATTTTGGGTTTAAACAGTGCAGGTATAGAGAAGTGTATTTGGGAGTTCAATTTAAATAAATTTCATGCCAAAAGAATACAGAATCCCAGAATGGTTTGGGTTGGAAGAGACATTACACATTGACACCTTCCACTGTCCCAGGCTGCTCCAAGCCCTGTCCAACCTGGCCTTGGACACTTCCAGGGATCCAGGGGCAGCCACAGCTGCTCTAGGCACCCTGTGCCAGGGCCTGCCCACTCTCCCAGGGAACAATTCCTGCCCAATATCCCATCCATCCCTGCCCTCTGGCAGTGGAAGCCATTCCCAGTGTCCTGTCCCTCCCTCCCTTGTCCCCAGTCCCTCTCCAGCTCTCCTGGAGCCCCTTTAGGCCCTGGAAGGGGCTCTGAGGTTTCCCTGGACCCTTCTCTTCTGAACAATCCCAGTTGTCTCAGCCTTGCCTCTCTTGCCAGGAGAGCTGCTCCATGCCATCATCTTCATGCCCCTGCATCCTCATTTTCCTTCCTTCAGTCCAAGTAGATATACTTGAAATCATAGACATATTTTTCAACTCTATCATATTTTCTGGGTTGTAAGACCATTAGAAGTTTCATTTTCTTCTAAACAATCTGGTTGAAAAATGAAAAAGTATGTTTAATATAAATGTGTGCAATCTGTCTGTTGTGGAAAACATGGAATGATATGAGAAATCTTCAGATGTCAACTATTAGTTGCAGCTTTCTCATCTCTCAATGCAGCAATTCAGCTTCATGTTGCAGAACTCAACTATAATAGAAACCAGAGATAAAACTTGTTCAAAGTTAGAAGCAGATGTACCAAGTTTTCAATAAAGCTGGAACCAGTTCCAGGACTTATAGATGCTGGAGACCAAGGCACTTGCCCCGGTTTCAAGTTGTGCAATTTCACAGAGTTTTGATGATAATTTCATTATAGCAGAATCCCAAGAAGTGGATTTTTTGTCTGTGGGTTGGAGCCACAGATCAATCACTGAGCTGTGCCTGTTCCTGCTTAAGGCAGCCAGGGATCCTCCCTGAACAGCTCTGTTCACTTCCCAGCAGATGAAAATCCAGACTAGATTGTGATGTGTATGAAAGCAGGTGTCTCATCACATCTGAGAGCAGAGGAAACTCCCGAGTGTAAAACAAGTGCCAGGAACTCTCCAGTAAGGCTCTCTGCTGTCATCAGGATCAGTTATCAAAGAGCTGGGAATGTCTGAGCGTGCTGACAAGGAGCAGGAGGGGCTGGGGCTGCTCAGGGGCTGCAGGGGCTGATCCTGCCCTGGAGCAGAGCCTGGCAAAGGGACAGTGCTCCTGGTGCCAGATAAAACCAGACCTCACTGCCCCAAATCTGCATCTGCAGCTCTTTGGTTGTTACCAAAGGCTCTCTCCAGCTGCTGGAGGATGCTGATTTTTGGCAAACATCCCATCCCAGCAAGGTGACCTCACTGGAGGGTTAATGGGAGAGCACAGGGGGACACAGAGGGTGCTCTGCCAACCCCAGAATCTCCCCAGGCTTCGATGGGATCCCATCCTGAGCAGAGGTGAATCCTCCATCGCTGCTCCATGGCCTGAACTGCCTCAGTGGGCAGAGATATCCCAGCCTCTGGGGCTGTCAAGACAACATTTTTCATCAGGCTAAAATTAACTGTGCTCATTGAAATGCCAGGGAGCTCAGTGATTATCTGCTGGGAAATGTCATGTGGCTGCCCGGACTGGGCCAGATCTGCTCAGCCCCCTCTGACAGGGGCACTGCTGGCACTGATCTCCCCCCTCTGCCCTTGTTTGCCCACTCTGTTGTGTCCAGGGTGACTTTTCTCCTTCTCCTGGATGCTCTGAAGCTGTGGAACACCCACTGCCCAGGAACTGATGACCTCAGAGGTGCAGTGGCAGTGATGGAAGCTTACAGGTGGCAAGGAAAAGGTATAAAAAATTTAAGTTCTATTGCTGTAATTAAGCAATATGTGTCTTTCAATTTGCATTAGCATATGGTAAGTTATAAAAGTTATTAGTCCCTCTGTGTTAATTAGACCAAAGAACACTGTAACCTCCAAAAAGTCAATATCCTTCCAACTTAGAAAGGAATATTAGAAGGCAGGAGCATGGTCCTCCAATTATTTGTGCTTGTCTCCTTTAGAGGACATGGCTGGGCTTGATTCACTTTGATATTTATGCCAGAGGAGAGTAATAGGATTTTAATTTATCTGAATGCTCTCCAGGCATGCAAAAGCTCTTAGGCACTGGGAAAAAAATATAATAAAGGACTTTATGATGTAAAGACCTTGGATTCAATTGCCATGTCTCTACCAGGCCCAGCCTGAGCCAAACTCACACCAGGTAAGTTCTTCAGGATGTACAGAGAGTGCAGAGGCACCTCAGACACCACTGCCAGCCTCTGCCTCCAGAGCACAGGCCAGTTCATGGACACAATGACCTGAGACATCTCTTCCCTAGAATTTTTTAGGGAGTTTCTGTAACACTTCTGCAGGCTCCTCCTTGCAGAAAACTTATTTATATGCAAAATGCAAAGCAACACAAGACAATCCAAACCAGATGATTAATGCCCAGAAACTCCATTCAGTAATTTCATACTTCCTTTGTGTTCCCATGAAAATCATGATTAATTTCACCATATCTTTTGTTGTGACTACTCCATTTGGCCCTACATTTACTGCCAGGAAACTGTACTCTGGCCTCTGCAAAGGTGGATAAATTGAGGTGTGAAAACTCTGCTGTTTGCCCAGACTCCCACTGGGACAGGATGGGTTAATTACTTCTAATCATTAAATCCCTTTTTATCACACTGACTCTAAGACAGAAAAATATATACCTGTACTTACATAAGAGTCCATTAAAACTTCATTTAGTGACTGGACTAATCAGGCGTCTGGAGTGTCTCTTGTGCCTTATTTAATGGTGCTGGGAAAAGAGGCAATGAAAACCAGGGAGGACCAGGAGTGGAGTAACAAGATCTGCTGCCTCGGTGCCCAGGGAGCAGCAGTGCTGCCCAGGAAATGAGGGCAGCAGAAAGCCATGGAAAAAGCAGGATTTGGATAACTATCAGCAAATAGCAGAGGAAGGGTAAAGCTGGAAGAAAAGAGAGTCCCTTCAAATTATCTGCCAGGAAGTCTTGTAGGATATGCAGAGTGTGTCAGCATACGGAGTGATGGCTTACAGAGAAAAACAGTATTTAAAAAAATTGGACTTGCTAATGTTCCCTAAGTGGATCAGCCAAATCGTTCATCACAACCCAGCTGATTCTGCACCACGTAGCGGGGGGGCTGGACCTCCCCTGCTCTTCCCTGTCCCAGCAGCTTTCGAACACTCTGTTCGGTTTGGGATCAGCAGGGGAAGGGCAGGAGCTTTGGCCAGCAGCACCCAGGAGCTCTTCTGTCACCAGGGTGAGATTTTGGGAAGCAGAGAGGCGGGGAAAGCAAAAATGTATTCACTGTGCAACAGATTTTCCACCTTTGCTTTTTTCCCTTTTATTGCAGGTCAGATTTGAGGCAGCTGATTTTGACAAGAGTCCCTTTCTGATGAGGCAAAGAGAATGAATTCCCTGAAGTAATTCGTGTGCCCAATCCATCAGGAGCACTGGGAGTGATGCTACTGCCCCGAGACGCCCACGGAGCAGCCCTGGGACTCAGAACACTTGTCAGCAGTATTGATTTTGTCTTCACAGTGCTTGTTTCACCCAGCAAAGACCGCAGCAGATCTGCCCAGAAACTCACTCTTCCTCTGGTCTTTTCCATCTGCTGGTGGAGCCACAGTGCCTCACCCATCCCAAATATTGATGGGAAAAGCCACGCCTGGCTTTGTGCCATGGCTGGCTCTGGGGGTCAGGCAGTGGAGCAGCCCTGGGTGCCCCAGAGCTCTCACTGGAACAACACCAGGTTTATCATCTTTTTCAGCCAAATAAACCCACTGCATGTTAGGCTGGCTGGTGAGCTGCTGTTCTTCAGCGTTTTGTTACTCAGGCCTTTGAAAAGCCAAGGCAACTTGAACAAAATCTTTGTTTAAAGCCACAGTGTTTCACTTTGTAAAAACGCAATGACTTGAAGGGTGTGAACTCCTCAGAATTTACTCTACACTTTTCATTTGAAGCTATTTACCATCTTTGCCTTGCACTGGGTCAGAATTAAACTTAAATGTCAGTAAATAGAGCTGCTTGTTTGAGAGGAGACAATACATTACATTTGTAATGTGTGTGCACCTGGCTAAATCTACTGAAAATAGCTATAAAATTACTCTACCAAATTATCAGTGAAAAATAACCCCACTTTTAATTGTGCTTAAATTTCTGTAGTCATTGATATATTGCCATTCACCATTCTGACCTGATTTCCTAGCACCTTACAGAAAACAGAGCTGTATATTCTGACCAGTGGTACCTCTGAACTCTGGGGGGTGGATTCCTCATTTTCCATAGGGGTTGCTAAGGGAACAGATGCTCTGCTGTATTTTATACTGCCCTGAACCTGACCAGGCTGTGACAGTGTCAGGATTTAACAGAAGTCCTGCTGGGAGTAAATATCACACCACTCCTGAGAGCAGATGGAGCTTGAGCAGTGCCATGGGCTGGGAAGGACCTGAAGAATTTGGTTGGAGCAGACTTTAAGGTGTGGAGGGAGGGATAAATAACCCCAAACTGCTTTACCAATATTCCCAAGTGTGAGGATGAAACAGGAAAGCACAAACACTCTCCCTGCAAGCTACTCTTCTTGTGACAAAATAAAACAGAATCACAGAATCACCTGGTTGGAAGACACTTCCAAGATCATCGAGTCCAACCCATGCCCTAACACCTCAACTAACCCATGGCACCAAGTGCCACATCCTGCCTTTTTTAAAACACTTCCAGGGATGGTGACTCCACTGCCTCCCTGGGCAGACAATTCCAGTACTTGATCACTCTTTCCATAAAAAACTTTTTCCTAACATCCAACCTAAATTTCCCTTGGTGCAGCTTGAGACTGTGTCCTCTGGTTCTGTCAGTGCTGCCTGGAGACAGAGACCAACCCCACCTGACACAGCCACCTTTCAGGGAGTTACAGAGACTGATAAGGTCACCCCTGAGTCTCCTTTTCTCCAGGCTGAACATCCCCAGCTCCCTCAGCTGTTCCTCACAGGGTTTGTGTTCCAAGCCCCTCCCCAGCCTCGTCGCCTCCTCTGGATGTGCTCAAGTCTCTCAATGTCCTTCCTAAACTGAGGGGACAGAACTGGCCACAGCACTCAAGGTGCACTCACCAGTGCCCAGTACAGGGGAACAATGACCTGCCTGCTGCTGCTGGCCACAGTATTCCTGATCCAGGCCAGGAGCCACTGGCCTTTGGCCACCAGGTCACACTGCTGGCTCATGTCCAGCTGCTGTCCATCAGTGCCCCCAGGTCCCTTTCTGCCTGGGCACTGTCCAGCCACTCTGTCCCCAGCCTGCAGCACTGCAGGGGTTACTGTGGCCAAAATGCAGGACTCAGCACTTGGATTTATCAAACTTCATCCCACTGGACTCTGCCCATCCATCCAACCATTCCAGGTCTTCCTGCAGAGCCCTCCTCCCTTCCAGCAGATCAGCACATGCTCCCAGCTTAGTGTTGTCTGAAAATTTACTAATGAAAGACTCAATACCCTCATTCATGTCATCAATAAAAATATTGAACAGAACTGGTCCCAGCACAGACCTCTGAGGGACACCACTGGTGACTGAGGGACACCACTGGTGACTGGCCCCCAGCTGGATGCAGCACCACTCCCCACCACTCTCTAGCCATCCAGCCAGTTCTTAACCCAGCAAGGAGTGCTGCTGTCCAAGCTGTGGGCTGCAGCTTTTCCAGGGAATGCTGTGGCAGACAGTGTCAAAGGCCTTGCTGAAGTCCAGGCACACAACATCCACAGCCCTTCCTGCATCCACCAGGCGGTCACCTGGTCATAAAAGGAGATCAGGTTGGTCAAACATGACCCACCCCTCCTAAACCCATGCTGGCTGGGTCTGACACCCTGGCCATCCTGTAAATTCTGCATGGTGACACTCACTCCCCTGCTGCCACAGGGCCCTCAGAACCCACCACAGTCTCCAAATCGGATCCTGGAATCATCCAAGGTCCACTCAGCTCCAAGTTCAGAGCAAAATGCTTCTCCAGCTCCCGTGTGGGACTTCCCAGTCTGCCTTCTGAGCCCAGGATAATTCATTTCCACAGATGTATGCTCCTTAATATCCTTACAGCCTGGCCTGTGCAATCCCTCTGGGAGAGGAGCCCATTTGTAAGGCAGTATTATTCCTCTGCCACGCTTTTAATTCCGAGGTTGTGATTGATAATGACTTCCTCTCACACATCCCCAGCAGAGGCTGAGCCTTCCTGCGAGGAAGGCAGAGCAGCAGGAGTTCAAAGCATTTATAGTGTCACTGTGTGACGAGGAAAGAGGCTTTGGACAAACAAGGAGTTGCATTCCATGCTCAGATTAGGAGGCTCCAGCCTCTAATAAATGTTTAGGCTGCAGAATAAGTCACTGTTATAAATCCTTGCCTTTGATAGCCTTCTCCACCCACCCCTTCCTCTGCCACGTCTCTACAATGTTCTGCTGGGGAGGAACATTTCCCTGGAAATGCCAGGTAAATTCCATTTCCACAGCATATATTCCAGCTCTAATGGAATGTAATTTATCCATCACCTCCCATCAGCTCTGTTTGGGAAAGTCAGCTACTGCTGATCACCTAAAGGGAGACTCTGGGACACTGAATTACCTCTCTACACAGCTGCCTTTGGAAGCAAAGGTTTGGGATGCAGGAATTTGAGAGATTTTTCCTCCTCTGGCTCTTGGGAGACTAATGAGCAAATCTCCAGGAGGGGATAACATAAACAGTCAGCAAAGGGCAGAATCTGAGAGACAAGGTGCTGGCACCACTGAGTACTTGTAACAAGCTGAAAACCCCTACTAATGACTCAGAGAGAACCTCATCGAGATGGAAAAGAAAATCCAACCACCACCCACAGGAAAACCCTGGGCTCATAACTAAAATCCTAAAACATCAAAGGGGAAAACTCCTTACAAAAGCTTTTTTTTTTTCATCTCTGACTTTGTCCATCTTTAAGCAGAGTTCTCTCTTCAGAGCTGCCTGTAGCCCTTTCCCCTGCAGACTCTGATTCCATCAAGGCATTCTGCCCACCCCAGGCTGGAAAACTCTGCCTGGAAGGGACCTGAGCATCTCACGGGCTTGGACACACTCGCTGTGTTGTAAGTGCAGCAGGAAGCGCTGCCAGCTCCTCCCCAGACCTGGAACAAAGGGATTCATGCAAGTGGAAATGATCCATGGTGCCACTGCCAGGTGCAGCTGCCTGCCCAGCAGAGCTCCTGTGGGTAGGAGCCTCTGTGCTCATCCCTCCCCTCAGCTGCCTTTCCCATCCCTGGAAAGTTGAGGCTCACCACTGTTCCAGAGTCACTATACATGGACACAGATTTCTTTTATCACCTGCCACAAATACACCCCTAGGAGGAAACTGGGAATGGGCTGAGGATATCTCCTAATCTCCCATTACCCAGCTTTGTCTGAGCTGTTAAGCAGCTGCAGGGCTGCAAGAGTCACAAAAGCAGTTTCTGTATTTTTCCTCCTTGAGCTCCTTCTGGGAATGTGTGTCCTGCACCACGTGCAAGTCATTCAGGCTCAGCACGTGCTGCTTTATGGGATACACTGAGACTTGGGCACTTCATAGCCCCCATTAAAATCAACACCACAGCAGTACCTAAAATAGCACAGTTACAGCTGATCTTTAATACAGAGGAGAATGGGAAAAGATTTGCACCATGAATTTTGATCACAGGAAACAGGACCACCAGAGACTTCAAGGATTCCTTTAATCCATCACTTTTTTTCTCCCTTGGATCGGTTCTAAGCGATTATGGGCAGCTCCAGGACTAACCCCTTCATCTCAATCCCAGACTTAATAAAGAGGGTGAATCACTACAAAAAAGAGCTAAAGGCCCCACTTTTCACTACTGGTTATCTCAGACACCCCACCTGAGTCAGACACTACCCAAGAATAAAGCTCCCCGTGTTCCCAGTCCAGGTGACAAGGACAGTGAAATCCTAATGCCAAACTGCCCACAATGCATTGTGCCCCTTTCCTCCTCAGAACAGTGACTGATTGCTGACAGATCCTTACCTGTGGCTTCCACCATTCCTTCCAGGATGACCACAATCTCAAACTCCTCCTTCTCCAGCTGTGTGCGGGACATCTCCCAGAAGGGGCTTTTCTCATTGATCTCATGAGAGATGATGAGAGGGGACACCAAGAACAACCTGTCATCACCGGTGTCAAATCCCACATTGATGTCCGTTTGGTTCAGGGGAATAAACTCTCCTTCTTTGGTCTGTTTGGACTTAATCAGTTTGGCTCGAATGGAAGCCTCGACAATGTGGGAATTGCGGAGGTCCCCGACCCGGAACATGAGGCAGAGCTTCTCATCCCTCATGGAAATGACGGCATTATTGGAGAACATGAGTGTCTCTGCCCTCTTCTTTGGTTGGCTGATCTTGACGAACATGCATCCCACCATGAAGGCGTTGACGATGGAGCCCAGGATGGCCTGGACCAGGAGCAGCACGATGCCCTCAGGACACTTCTCCGTGATGACCCTGTGGCCGTAGCCGATGGTCGTCTCGGTCTCGATGGAGAAGAGGAACGCCGACACAAACCCGCTGAGGTTTTCCACGCAGGGGATCCAGTTCTCATCTTCCAGGTGGTCCAGGTCTCCCCTGATGTAGGCGATGAGCCACCAGATGAACCCAAAGAACAGCCAGGTGATGGTGTAGACCATGGTGAAGACCAGCAGGTTGAAGCGCCACTTGAGGTCCACCAGGGTGGTGAAGAGGTCGCTGAGGTACCGGTAGGTCTCCTGCACGTTGCCATGGTGCACGTTGCACTTGCCACTCTTCTCCATGTAGCGCTGCCGTGGCTTCTTGCCCTCGGCAGAGATGAGCCGGGTCCGGTCCGTGGCAATGGGGACATCATCCCGAGCCTGCTTGGGGATCTTCTTGGGCTCCCGGGATGTGACCCCGATGTCCATGTCCTGGTTCATGAAGATCCGGGAATCTCCAGCCATGGCTGGGCTGCACAACAGGGAAACACAGTTTAAAGACAGTTTCAGGGAGAAGGCAAAGAGACAAAAGCCATTTTGTTTCACTGCCTGGACCATCAAGACATTGTTTTTGGAGGGTTCACACCTCTTCCACAACAGCCCTGCTAAACACAGCCCTGCAGTGACCCAGAATTAAACACACAGGCCCTTTAAACATCAGCCACCAGCAGGGTGATGGGCACGCAGTGGGAGCATGGAACAGTTCAACCTTGGAACATTTTGGGGTTTTCTTTTTGTTCTTAGATTTTTTTACACACCAAATTTGCTTGAGATCACAACTCAGAACAAAGCAAAAAAACATCAACATCTTTTCAGGAGCAACTGGAACTTTTCACGCCTCAGGTTTTAGGTGCCTATCAAGAGAAATCTTAGAAATTAAGAGTAAATGCTGAACACCACTGCCTACCTAAATCTCACATGAGTCTAAATTATGCATGAAGGCTTCCCTTGCAGTCAGCAGAGAAAGGCATCTCCAGGGATAATTCAGATTTCAGGAGTGCTGAATCACCTTCTGGAAGTTCATTCCTGAGCCTGGGCTCTAAACGTGATATAAACATTTAATTGAGCATCTTGAATCCCTCATGTGAGGGTGTGATGAATCCAGGCCTGCTGTTAATGAGATCTATCAGACCTCACCCCTTTGCTCCACCTGACATTAGACAAAATCACTGGGCACTTTTAGGAATGCATCAGAGAGCTATTAAAAAGCCACTGTCGACATTCAGAGTTATGCTTACCAGGATACAAAGAAATAACATGAGATGAAGGCGGCAATGCTTTTTGCCAGTTATAATGTAACATCCTGTTTACTGAGATGAGTAGATACTCCTTTAAAAAATGAGAGTCTTGACTCTGGATGCAGAGCACAGACAAAATCTCTGTCAAAGACTACCTAAGGAGCCTTAGGGATATCAAAGATAGAGCAGCAATATTTTCTATGGCGTTCATTCCCTGCATTGTCCTCTGCAAATCCTATTAAAACCTAACTAAATCTATTACTGCTCCCTCTATCTTTAATCTTTTTATGCGCCTGTGAATGAGAAAAGGTGTAGAGACACAATTAAGAGTATCTTGGGAGAGACAATTTTTAAGACTGAGCAAAGTAGCTTCATCTTTTTGGTATTAAAAAGCACAAAGGGTGGGCGGGAAGGAAGCAGAGGCAGGATGAATAAATGAAGCAACAAATTTTCACTTCCATTTGGCTGCAGCCAAGTCTGGTTAATGGCAGACAATTCATTGTGGCCCTTGTCTAAGTCACCATCAATCTCTGCTCCAACGAAGTGGCCAGAGCCTGTTGCCTGGCCACTTCGCTGGAGCAGAGATTGATGGTGACTGGCTCTGCTCTGCAGGGAGCTCAGCCATCAGTGCCCAGCACAGCCCAGAGCTGCTGAGCCCTGGAACCACAGGGCACTGCTGAGCCCTGAGACCACAGGACACTGCTGAGCCCTGGAACCATGGCAAAGAGCAGGGAATGCGCATTCATGGTGCTGGGATAGGAAATCAGGGGATATTGGGTTTGCCACCCACCCTGGACATGGGGTGTATAATCCCAGTGCTGTGTGTTCCCTTCCTCCAGTGCAAACAGCCAGGATTTTGACAGAAGAGTCACCCCTCCTCTGTTTCTGCCCCTCCTGAGAGCTGGCTCAGGGTGTGTTCACACATCCTCAGCTCCCTGCTGTAGTGGAGACCTCCAGACCCACTGGCCTGGCTCCCTCTGCACTGTGAAGTTCATCTCTTTACACATGTACTAGATGCTGAAAGTTGACAAGGGCATAGCTTAACTCTCACTTCCCAACATGTAAAAGCACATAGCAGAACAATTACACACTTTTCCCCCCTCTTTAATAGGGAAAGAAGCCTCCCATCCCCTGGGAATCAAGTAGTGAAGAACCTCCTCGCTTCCTTCTTACAAATAATATTCTCGATGTATGTTTGCATTGATTGATTAATCTAAAATTACTCCATTTGGACTAAAAAGCTTGTCATCAATCTAAATGTAAAACCAGGCAAGTGTTGCTTGTTGCTTCCAATTTTAAAAGACTTGTTTTAAAGATAATTTTGTTATAAAAGTAAATTTGAAGCTATCACTGGCACCACGGGTGAGAGAACAATCCAGTTCTAGATTTCAATCTAGAGTAGAAGGTTTCATATTCTAGATCCACACCAAAGAGACCAAAAGGATCTTGAAACTTATTACAAAGAACAGAATAGAGGAAAAGCAACCAAAATTCCTAAATCCCTGGAAAGATCACTCTGGTGGAGCAGGTTTGAGGAACTGCCCACTAACGAATGTACGGAGGAACCTTTTTAACTAAAACACTCACAGGACTGGCAACATCTCCTGCAACAGCTCAGCTGAAACATCTCTGCAAACCTTCAGGAACACCCTCCAAATGATCCAGTAAAGCAGAAAAATTCCTGCTGGATAAGAAGTTCACCGACAGCTTCAGTGGCATTACAATTCCCACCAATATTTCATCCTCTCCCATTGTAGTACGAGCATAACCTCAGTCTGTGGTTATTGAAAATAATTAAGCATATGAAGTTTTGCTTCAGAGTCTTTAAACAGAATGCTCCTGGTTAGCAGTTTGAGCACAGATTTGGATGGCTGCACACTATCCAGCCTTCTGCTCCAAATGATTCCAGGGTTTTCTAATTCTGAGCAAATCACTGCTTTTCCTTCTGCCTTAATTCTTCAGCAGAAAAATTTGTGATATGGACGTGAATGGTCTGTGAGATCCCAGGCACGAGAATCCTCTAGGAAATGTGCTGTCATTCCTTTATGGTTTTAACTGCCCTGGGGAACTTCAGCCCAAATAACAAGAGGCTCTGAAAGGAGCAGTGTAACTGTAAGGACCTGCGTAACTCCTCACTGAGTAGTGCACAAACATCTCTGCCATATCATGGCAAATATGTTCATGCACCTCCCAGAGATTTCAGCTCCAGCCTGTAAATCCCTGCTCCCTTCAGCACAGAGAGCCATGAGCTGAAATTGCCTCTTATAGTCACAGGCACTGCTCTGTTTCTTTGGCATTTACCATCTTTGGTTAAACGAGGGCAGGATAATAAAAATGTCACTTCTGTACAAAGCTGCCTTCCTTCAGGACAGGCTACTGCATGAGGAGCTGTGAGTCAGTGCATTATCAGCCTTGCAGAGAGGTTTTTATCAGCCCTGCTGATGTTCAGCTCTGCCCAGATGACACACTCGGGGCAGGCAGTGACATTTAGGGGCTGGGATTTGCTGCACAAGAGTCAGGCTGGGGTTAGGTGAGAATCTCCAGGAGGCAGAGTTTGGCAGAGCAGCTCCCAGCCCCTCCTGACAGAGCTGATGTGCTCCTGGCAGCTCCAGCAATTTGCCAGAGACATCAAGGAAGGCAAAACTATAAAACACTTGAAGAAACTTCTTTCCCTGCTGACCAGGGGGCTTTTCCCATTTAAACAACTGCTGATCTGGCTGCAGTAAACACACAAATTTCCATGGGGGTGGGATTTGATGCAGGAAAGGACTGAACTGGCAGGCAGGTGGAGCTTAAGGATGCAAATTTGTCATCAAGTTTGTGTAAAAGCAGACTTCTTTTTGTTTCTTTTAAACCTCATGCCTGTGTTTTCTCACATTAGGAGAATAACTGAGCAACTGTTAAGACATGAGGTCTTTAGCAAACCTCCCACACCTTCCCAGAAAAAATTATATTTTTTTTACTTAACCCTGTCTCCTTTCTTTCCCAAACAATGGGTCCTGTACTTCTCAACAAGCAACCAACAATACTGAACAGAGATTACTAAAAAACCTGACCTGGTTTTTCTGCTGCCCATTGGCCCACAACACATAAACCACGTTACTGTGCCCAGGCTCCTCTGGGCCACATAATTCTGCTTTAGGTTACAGTACTACAAGGGAATGAAATTCTTAATTGTCAGACAGGAGCAACATAGAGAAGAAGGTGCAGGAATAAAGGAAATTAAAGCAGCAGCACCCAAAGAGAATAAAAGCATTGACTGCTGAACACTGAGTGCTCATGGAAAGAAGGAGAAATCTTAGGAGAAGATGGCCTTTGACAATCTGAAGAAAAATGACTTGAGATAGGCTCTGACTGAGGTGGGGCTTGGATTTCCCTTAGAAAGGAATCTTTCCTCCATCCTTTTATTCACTGCCTGTGTGTGAGTGGGACTGAACAGTGCACTCCACCAGGCTGCCTTTCCACACACACCTGTGCATGCAAGGTGAGCAAAGGCAGGTGGGTTTGGGGTAAACCATGGACTATTCCATCCTTCTTTCTTTATATTAAGAGAGGTTTGGGGTTTTGGTGGCTGCCTCTTTGGGAAGTGCTTGGGGATCCACAGGTGGAGGGAAGGCTGCAGAAGAGTTGTGCTCTTGAAAGCCAGGGAAAAAGATTCAAAGACACTGCACAAGAAGGGAGACATGTGGCACTTCACAAAGAAACGTGGCTCAAAACTCCCTGAGCCCAGTAATTGCCTCTCCAAGTGTCACCTCACTCAGCACTGAGGGGGGAAGGTGCCTCTCATCTCCTCTGCCAGTTTTTGGTAAGTCTGAGCACCACTTTCCTGACACTCAGGATGGGGCAGCAGATTCCTCTGGGGCTGGAGGAGGTCTCACCCTGCCACCAGGTCACAAAGATGGGTGGCTGCTGGTTCACCTGAAGGGCCAGGGTGGCTTTGTGATTGTCACAGAGCTGGGCTGTGATAGCTCCTGTGTGCCCAGAGTGCTCCTGGCTCAGAATACCCCAACAGAAGGTGCTCAGTCTTTCCAAAGAAAATCTCTCTGGCCAGGGAGCCAATCTGATCCCAAGGAAGGATTTATGGATACTTGCACTTTCCTTTTACCTGTGAGTTACCTCCCAGTCCATCCTTCTCCTCTGATATCCTGGGGCACTTCCATTGTCAGTTATGAGGCAGGAACATGACTCTCCCACTCCCAGAGTATCCAAGTGTTTCACAGCACCCAACACAGGTAGCACGTGCTGTAAAATTTTATTTATGTGATTTCCAAAATGCTGGACCAAGGAAGGGCTCTATTTCCCACATTTCAGGATGGGGAAATCACTCACAAAGACACTCAGTTCTTCTACACTCAACTGGGAGTCTGTGGCAGGGCAGGAATTAAATTTAGCAGTTCCAAAAGCCTAAATGAGCACCTGGAATCGCTGCAGAACTCTTTCCTCCTTCCCCCTCTCCAGCAGCAGGGAATGCAGTCCCTGTCTGCTTCAGGTGTGTCTGAGGATTGCTCTGCAAAGCCTCCACAGCCTGATCCACCAGATGAATAACACAGCAAGATTATTTCCAAAGCCAGCGAAGGCAGTTTCTGTTCTCTCAAATAGCTACAGGTTTCAAATACATTTTTCTCTTAACTATGGGTTGAAGTATAAAATCCCACACATGATACAAGTTCACAGCTGCATTAAATATAATGACTCCAGACCTATACAGAAAGGAGTGGAGAAACAAAACTGATGAGGAGAGAGACTGGGTGGGGTTTTTTTACAGAAAAAGAAGATGAAAACTAGAAAATGCTTTTTGAGGCATCATTCAGGCTTTTACAACTTGTTAGAGCACAAGGACTGGAGAATATGGAGTTTCCAAGAGACTGGGAATATCTCCTACAGCACAGTTCCACTGCAAAGGAAGGATGGGAGGGTTTAATCCATGGAGCTCCCAGGCAATTTCCTTGTACTTCATTGCATTAAAGACCTTGAGCGTGATCAGTCCCTGTGCAAAGGATGCAACCACAATATTGTGCTCTTAGGTGTTTTCCATGTTTTAGAACAGTCAAGTGATATTTTCTCTACCAACAACAAATAAAGGCTGGAAATAAATCAATTTGATCCTTCCACCTCCAAGACAGTGACTGTGCCTGAGGCACTCTGCAGCTGCTCTGTCCCTGGCCTCTCACCCCAGCTCTATTTTAGGGACACCTTATGGTGTCATTGAAAATGTGACCATTGTCTTTCAACCAACACAACTGAACAAAGACAGGGACACCTTTGCCCTGATCAGACACTCCTGTTTCTCCTGCTCCTGTTTACTCTGAACAGCAAACACTGAATGTTGGGAAGGCAGAATCTCAGTTCTAGGAGAAAATCCTGCCCCAGGAGCAGAAATGTTCCCATTCCCCATTGTTTAGGAATTCACCATTGCAGCAACGGAGAATCACTTTAATCTGCAACTGCTTTAATAAAATACAATAAAACTGTTGAATCACTTCACACTTCTGCAGTACCTTGCACCCAAAGAGTTCACAGATGGATTTACCAAACACAGGCTCTTTTTGCCCCACGGCCTTCAGCAGTGCCTGAACCCACTGCAGAAAGGGGTCAGGAGTCACAGAGGGACAAACTGACCTCACACCAAGCTATTGGGCAAGGGCCAGTGCTCACCCCAAGTGCCCAAGTGCTTCTCCTGACCTCAAATCCAACAGAAAGTGGTGACTTAAATAGTGGAGTCTGGAGATTTGCCTTGGAATATTACTCCAAAGCTCTGTTTGACTTTTTTTTTTTTCTGTCAAATAATTGGGCTGGAACTTTCCAGAGATGGAAAATATTCTGCCATGGGAATCAGAAATGATCCTGATCCTCTATCTCCAACTAGGTAGGAATAGTGAGCCAAAGAACTGAACTCCAGAAGTGAAATAACCCCCCCAGCACAAACACTGCCCCACACACTCCCCACCTTCTCAGGGTGCTTGAACTGGTGAGAGAACCAGTGAGAAAAACCAGTGTGGTTTCCCCCCAAGCCCCTCTTCCACAAATCTAAGGTCTACTTTAGAGTAAAAGGATGCAGGAGGAAGGAGCTGCTTGATGACAATCTCCAAAAGCCAGAGGTAAGTTTTTTGGGACAGGGCCAGTTTCTGCCTGTGTCTCAGCTGCTTTCTGAAACTCCCTGTCCAAACCCAAGGGAGAGATGCTGTGTAAAAGTTAACCTGGTGCTCCCAACCACCATGTGCTGCCACGAAGAGAGCCCCACGCACCTTTCTGAGTGATGCAACAGGACATTGGTAAAAAAATCAGTCATGCTTTTACCTCCCAGAGCCACAATCCCCGAGGGGTTCCCAGTGCACTGCATTCCCTGTCCCCTCCAAGGGCTGAATGTGCCACTTGCTCATCTGGAGACTGCACTGCCAGGGCTCTCTAACTCCAAGCTCACTAGCAAGTATCCTGATTATGAAAGAATTTAATCTTGGACTCCAGATAAGTGTTATGGAGTCACTCCACACAATTCAGGGCCGCTCACTGATCAGTCTCCTGGTGCCCTTTGCATTCCAGCGATCTCCACTAATCCCGTATCTGAGCAGTTCCTATTTTTTAATGTCTTTTCCTGCATCACACCTTTAGACCTGACAGTGCTTTTGCCCAAGATCAGCATCCAATCCCTGCCTTCCCAAAGAGTTCCGTGGCGGCTGGGAGTGAGGCAGGAGCATGTCCAAGCTCACACCCGGGCAGGTTGGGGCACAGCAGCCTGGCATCCCGCTGGCCCAACAGCTCCGCGTTCGTCCTGCCGGGCTCCTGATCTTTGCAGCCAGGAAGGATCGGGAGTGACCTGGAATAACAAAGGAATGGTAACTTACCTGCTACGAGCGGCTCCGCATCAGCGTGGCGCCTGGGCTCCGGGGGCAGGAGCGGGGCTGGCAGAGGCTGCGGGAGCAGCGGCCGGTCCATGCCATCACCAGCGAGCCGGGATCGTCCTCGGAGCCCCGGGCTGCCTCCCGCCTCCTTCCCGCTGCCTGCTGACAGCAAACATCGATGTGGCACTGAGGATGCCCACGCCCCTGTCCCCGGGTATCCCCGATCCCTGCTCCGCTCCCAGCCCTCACCCTCGGCCGCTGCGGGGCCACTTGTGCCTCTCGTCCGCCGCTGTCCCTGCTCCTGCCCTCTCCCGTTCCGGGGGATCCCTGCTGGTGCCGAGCTTTTGAAGGGCTGGGGCAGGGGAGGGCTGCGTGTGACGGAGCCTTGTCTGTGCTCAATGAGAGCAGCGCCGGGGGGCGAGGGAGGGGTTTGGGCGCTGCCGGCAGCGGAGGCGGCGTGGGCAGGGCTGAGGCGAATCCCTGCCTGGGGACCCGGAATTGTAGGAGCTCTGAGCTGGGGAAACAGCTCCGAGCTCACCGGGGCGGCGGGCGAGAGGCTCCGGGGCGGCTCCCCCGGCTCCGAGCGCTCCCTGCTCCTCCCGGGATCGCCTCTCCATAGTGCGGGCCGGGCTGGGCTGGGCTGGGCTGGGCTGGCATCACTCAGGGGTTCGGGACCGCCTCTCCAGGGTATGGACTGGGCTGGCATCGCTCAGGGGTGTGGGATGTCAGACTCACACAAACAGAAAGCAGTTCCTAAATAACCGGGAGGAAGGGAGACCGCGCGTTTCACACGTGTGAAAATCGTCACCGGCACGGGGGGAACTCCGGGACTGTGGGGACAGTGGGGACAAGGGGGACACCGGGGTCAGCATCCCCTGGCTCCTTTGCCTTGCCTGCCTCCATGAGGCTCTGTAGTGTTTGCTGGAGTTGTGGGGTTTGCCTGGGAGTGCTCTCAAAGCGCTTCGGTGCTTTGCTGTATTTTTTTGTCTTCCTCTTTTTTCTTCTGCTTTTATTTTATTTTTTTTTTTCCTTTGTCATTGATAATACCACACTGTCTCCGCAGCTTAGTGAAATATTTCCTTTTCTGAAAAGCAAATGTCAGGCCAGCTGTATGTCTCAGGCAGATCTGCCTGGTGACTGCAGGTTACCCCCAGGCTTTGTTGCCCTGTTCCCACAGCCCTGTCCTCCCTAATTCCCTGTTCCAGGAGCACACACATTATAGCCCACCAGAAAAGCTTTCACAGAAGATTTGTCTGGTCAGAGAAAAAGAACTTACCCAAACCAAAGCATGGCTCAGGAATGTGCAGGTATTGCTGGAATCTCCAAGCTATTTTTTGTTCTGCTTTGAGTGATTTTCAATTTTTTCCTTTTTAAAAGTTACACTATCACTATTGGAATGATATTTTTATTTTCCTATATAGACATTTTGCATTTTTTTTTAACAGGGGAAAAAATAGTTCAACTAGTGAAACTTCATGTAGATCAGAAAACTTGATTCTTAACCAGCTTAAATCTAGGCTACACAACACCTTTTTATGGAGACTAGACTGGGAAAATCAAAGACAGACATGCTGAAGAAAGGGAAATAACCACACGTTTGAATATTATCAGTAGTCATATTGCCCAGGGACTGAGAGAAGAAAGCCCATCTTTTTTATCTCTTTTTTATCAGCGCTCTGGCTCTCTGCTCTGGATGTCAGATCTGTTCAGATGGGACAGAAATCCGGAGCCAGACCAAGGATTTCAGCCATCAAAAATCAGTTTTGCAGATGTAATTTTGCTTTTCCATGTGCTAGTTCGTGTTTGCCACTCGAGCACAGTGTGGGCAGTGAGCTCAGCCCAGCCAGCCTGGCTTCTGCCTCCCCAGCAGCAGCTCAGGGTGGGCCAGCAAGGCTGAAACAGCTGAGGACTGAATTCCACTCAGCAGCAAAACCCCCTGCAATGAAAGCAAGGCCATGGTAATGAACTGTTGATCAAATCCTGTGAAATTCCACCACATCTGCCTGCTCATAACTGCCAGGAATGCCTTTTCAGCAGAATTACTTTTACCTTTCAGGGGTATGTCTGTGATAACTTTAGAAAAGTGCTGTTTGGGGAGTGCAGTCACAGTTTGGGTATTTTTAATGAGCAATCAAACTTGCTTGAGAAGCACTAAAGAGTAAATTCATCCAGGGGGAGAGTCAGCCCCCCTAAATCACAGCGTTGGCTTTCAGAGCAGGTCCCTGGATGCTGCTTCCCCAGCACTAAGGACAGTGCCACCTTCAGAATGGCATCAGCTCCGCTTTCTACTTCATCTCATCTCTGTTAATAAGATTTGGAATGAATTTTTGTGCTAGGAAATGCAGAAGAAATCTTTATGCTGCCCAGGCAGCAGCCCTGGAGGAGTGGAGTGTCTGCGAGGCTGCCAGGCTGGTGTGTCATGGCCAGGGCTGGGGGAGCCTCCCTTCCACATCCCGCGGGTTTATCCCGTGTGTCCGCACCGGCAGTGCCTGGCTGGGGTCCCGGGAAGCAGGGGGGGCTCCGGAGGGGTCCCCGCTGTGGTGGGTGGGTGTCTGCCAGCCCCTCACGGCTCCCCTGGCACTGGAGCACGGGTGGCTCCGTGTCAGTGCTTGTCACTGACACCTTCCCCAGATTCCCGGGGCTCCCGGGGCTCCCGACACTGGAATTCTGACGGGCACTGCCATCTGCCGGCACCGCGGCCATCCCTCAAACCAGCCCCTAAACCACGACACAAGCGGGGTTACCCAGGGGTTAAATGAAGGTCTGGATTTTTGCAGGTCCCCCAGCCCCTGAGGCTGCAGAAATCCCAGTTTCCCCAACATTTTGCATGCATTCTCCAGCTGGGAAAAGAGGCTTCTCTCCCCCCAGGATGTTCGTTCATGAGCAGGTGGATGATTTGGACCCTTGCCCACCTTGTGGGATCACACAGCACTGTGCCCAACCCTCTGCCCAGGTGTCAGCTCGGAGCAAAGCAGAATTCCTGACTCCAGACCCATCCATTCCATACTGGAAGTGCCTTTCTGTGCCTGTCCCGGGGCTGATGCACCAAACACCTCAGCAAGCACAGCAGAGGCCACACCAAGCTCTTGAGAGGCACTACTTCAATCAGCACTAAAGGCCTTTTAGGAGCATTTCTTCAATCACCAGGCAGGAAGAACCTGGTCCATGTGAGTCCCTGCTTTGCTTCCTTGTCCCTACACTACAAACTCTGTTTTGTTTCACTTATTGTTCCAACAGGCATCTCTCAATTTGTACTGATTAAAGACCAGCCAGACCCAGGAGCAGTTTTTCAGCTGCAAACCAGCTCCAGTGACATCACTGTGCCCCTGCTGAGGTGGTGAAAAAGTTGTCAATGGCCTCACAGGCTTGAAATATGTTCCTGACCTGCAGGGATCAGCAGGCTGCAGAAGGGCTGACTTAACACCAAATGGCAGCACAGGTTGGATGTTTTTTGGGCTGGGATGGAAACACGGAAATGCAGAGGGATTGATTCTCTGTTCAGGATGGGATTCACCTCAGGCAGTGGCATTCAGGATGTGCTGGTCTGAGTCTGAACAGCCCCATTCCTTCCTTTCTAGCTGATACAGAGAGACAGGTAGGAGCAGGAGGCAGCCAAATTAAACCTTGTGCTGGAATGGGATGAATGATCCAATTCCAGGAGTATGGAGGTACAGATTTCACATCAGTGCAACATCTTGGTTTTCCTGGGGGTGCTCATAAGCTCTAACAGCTGTACTGTTCAAAGGACACCCAGAAGTGTTTACAGGGAGGATTTATGGCAAATGTGGAATGCTCAGCCCCTGGAACTGCAAGCAGAGCAACAAGCTGTGGAAGAACAAGCTCTAATCTCATTTTGGTATAACTAAATTGCTCTCTGAGGATCTTACCTGTATCAAAAGCTTGCCTAAAATGAAGTGTTTGGGTTTTTGCAGGTTCCTGTAGGACATAGCAGGGCAGCCCTATTTTTGATCTGTCAGGGACCCAATGGGGAGTTACCTGCATTTCCCTGAGGTTTCACAGGATATAAATGAGCCATTGCCCCTGCTGACCCCAGATTGGCCCTGACACTCACCACCAAAAGGGACAGTGAGCCCCGGTGCCAGGGGGCACCTGCTCTGCAGTCAGGGCAAGCTTTGGCTTGGAGAGGAGAGGGAGCAGCCGTGCCTCCAGGGAGCTTTTTAATTTGTTGTGCAATTTGATCTCTGGAATGAGAAATGTCTCTTCCCGTTTGTCAGCCTTGAACCGACCACTCCACTAGAAGAAAACAGAGTTGTAAGAGGCAGTGCTGGAAACAGCTCCTAGGATTGCTCATCCACCTCCAGACTTCCCTGGTACCCGCCTGAATGGGAGCTGAGGCTCTGAGAATCCTGACGTGACAGGCACCCACTCTGTCTCGACTTTCTTTTGTGTTTGGGGCTTATCCAGCCCCCCAAAATCAAAATGAGACTTGGGAAGCAGGCGCAGAGGCAGGCGAGGGGAAATTTCCTCAGTGAACTCCCCCGCTCGGAGAGGCGCTGTGGAGGAGTCAGCCTGGGTGTGCTTTGATGTGATAATGAGGATCCCGTTCCAGTAATGAGGATCCTGTTCCAATAATGAGGATCCCGTTCCGATAATGAGGATCCCGTTCCGATAATGAGGATCCCGTTCCAAAAATGAGGATCCCATTCCAATAATGAGGATCCCATCCCAACCCGGGCAGTGATGCTCTCCTCTCCCAGCTGCACCGGCCGCTGGTTCCCCCATCCCGAGTCTTGGATCTTTGAATTTCGGGATTGCCGCGAGTGGGTTAGTGCTGTTCTGAGTGAGCTGCTGTGGTAATTAACATTAATTAAGCTCTTGTTCTGCAGGTGCAGCAGCAGCAGCAGCTAAGGCTGAAGGGTGCCCAGAGACTGAACTTCCACGGCAGCTGCAGGGCGAGGAATCCCTGGGAGGGGCACAGTGCGGACTGGGACACGTGTGCCACCTCTGTGCCATCTCCTGTGTGTCACCTCCTCTGGGAATAAAGCACCCTCCAGGACCGGGCTTCTCCCTCCTGCAGGCTCAGGATCTACAGAATATGCAGCACACTCTGGTGATGGCAAATCCAGGGAGACAATTTCCTTGTTAGGCTGTCAGAATTCGAAAAGGTTTCTGACAAAAGCAAATGCCTCGGTTCTTTCAGATGGCAATCCTGTTACTCTAACTCCCTCCTAAAACACACAGCCTTCTCTTTGATGGGATGGGATAATGGGATGGGGTGGGATGGGATGGGATGGGGATGGGATGGGATGGGATGGGATGGGATGGGATGGGATGGGATAATGCGGTGGGATGGGATGATACAGGGTGTAACCAGAAAGGTACAGTCCAGTTCTCAAATCAGCCACTAATTAACCCCTTCATTGAAAACAGATGTCGCCTCCAGCTTGTGGCTTTCCCAGCACTGGTAGGAGAGAGTCAGGAGGTAGAGCCAGCAATTCCTTCATTTGCCTGTGAGGAATCTTCTGGGGGATTTAATTGGTTCTGAGAGATTCCACAAATGTCTCTGCATGAGTGTCAAACACTGAATGTTGCCTTTGGGCACTGGAAGCAGCTCAGCCAAAGCTCTGCATGCTCCCTTCCAGGCCTGGATTGTGTCCCCATGTGAACCAAAGATTCCCTGGAGAGGGACCAGGGGAACCAAGGAACTCCTGGAGAGGGATCAGGGGAACCAATGAAACTCTGGACATGGATCAGGGCACCATAACCAGCCTCTCCCAGCACATCCTGTGGTCACTGAGCAGGAAGCACAATCCATGGAGCAAAAGCAGCAATGGGAGGCCCTGCAGCACCCATTTGTGTAAATGACATGTTTTGATACTCTTTGGAATCTGTTCTCAGGGACTAAAAGCAGATTGGCCCTTGCAGCTGGTCTCACCCCGCTTTGCTCCCAGTTCAGCTTTGCCCTGGGATCCTTTAGGTGGGAGAAGGGTGGTGGGAGGGTCCACACAAGAACCAGTGTGAATTCCTGCTGCCACAACAGGAGCACGGAGTGGCTGCTGGCCACACCTGGCTCAGCATTCCTGGCTGCATTCTCTCTCCTCTGCATAGGCTGGAAATCCTCTCCAGGGGAATTTTCTGCTTTGTCACAATTCCAGCCCTTGGCTGGGCACTGGATCTCCTCTGCAATTAAGTTTTATTCTTTTACACATAATAGACCTTCAAGCCAATTTCTGAGATACATCCACACCTTCAAGGGAGTCTTACAGGGTGAAACCAATCATTCCTTTGTCCCCAAAGTGTGTCCAGAGAGGAATCTACATGCACTGCTTGAATTTAAACCCCATCACTGTAACCATTGCTGTTCATTAGAAAATCCCAGAAACAGTTACACAGCTTGGATTTCCACATAGTTTACTAAAATTAGCAAGATTTTCGGCAGTTTTTTAGTCATTTGTGAGCTCCAGAGAATAATTTCTAGAATTTTATTTGCAGACTTTGCAGCAGCATTCAATATTTATAAGGAATTCCCTGTCTTGCTAGCAACGACTGACAGCTACGAAAAATAAGTACATTATAAAATGCATTAATATTTTAAGTTTGCATGAGACTGCTGGAGGAAGATATTGCCAGCTTTTGCCTGACTGGCTGATATTTAGTTCACACAAGTAACTGACAAAAGGAGACATATCTAGGAGGGGAAAGAGGCTGTATAAGAAACTGCAAGAGCTACAGTGAAAGATTTGTCTGTGTTTACGCAATAAATCAGCAGCAGAATGAGGAAAAGAACCATTTCTTTTTCCTGTTTTTGTTCCAGCCACTCATTCAGTGCTGTTATGCACTCATATATTTCTTTTGGGTTCTGAATAAAACCCTTCCTGATCCTCCAAATAAAATGTTGAGGTTGTGCTGAATCCAGGTTTTCCCACAAAAATACAAATAACTCATGTTTAATGATGCAGCTGAGAGAAAAGATAAATCTTGATCTGGCTGTAATAAAGTGCTTTTTCCTGAACCATCCTGCTTGCTGGGTGCAGGCAGTGCTGGCCACGAGCCAGGGCTGTTTACAGTGCCAGTGTGGCTGTCCCACACTCCTGAGAATCTGCACATTTTGTTCCTGGCATATTTGTGTCTGTGGAGCCAGCTGACCTTGAAACGCTCATCAGAGAGAGAAAAATAATAAAAAAAATCATCAGCCAGGAGCTACCACCCTCCATATATTCCAGTTATTATCAGAATATTTTTCCTCTGTTCAGTTTGCACAGAAATGACATTCAATAACACTGAAAATGTTCCCTCTGTCCCGAGAGAGGCATGTTCAGAGTGAAACCAGAGGAAATTAAAGACCTCTCCAGCAATCCACCAGCATGGGTTCATAAATATAAAACTGCAGCAGGGATTGGCTCAAGCACTGAGGACAAAATGTGCCAAAGCTCTGGGGTGCCCCTGCTCCTGCCTCTGTGAATTGCTGGCTCTGCAGGGGCTGGGAGGCTCCGTGTCCTTGGTGACTCCCATGGGACAGAGAGGAGAGAGGGGATCCAATGCTCCATTGCTGTGGGACTCAGGTGTCTGAGAGCTCTGGTGTGACAGCAGGGCCTGGCAGCTCTCTCCACACACAGCTCCTGTCCTCCAGGCTGGGCTGGCGGGGGGACACCCTTTGGAGCACACTCAGAGAAGGATGCTGCACTGTGGGATCTGAATCCCCTGGAGGAAGGAGGGATGCAGGCACTGCTGCTCCTCCTGCAATTCCAGCTGCAGAATGGATTTTCGTAGAACCATGGGATATCCTGAGTTGGAATGGACCATCAGGATCAGCAAAATCCAGCTCCTGTCCCTGCACAGACACCCCAACACTCCCACCCTGAGTATTCCTATCCAAACACTCCTGGAGCTCTGGCAGCCTCGGGGCTGTGCTGTGCCCATTCCCTGCGGAGCCTGAGCAGTGCCCAGCACTTTCGGGGAATCCTTAACTGGCAGACCTTCCTCAAAGTGTTCCCAATCCTCTCGAGGAGTGAACAGATGAGTCTTGCTGTGATCTGTGTGAAACCTGATGCAGGTCAGGGCCAAGGACCTTTCAGGGAGTCCTGGGAATGAGGCTGTGCTGGGTGAGGCCAACTGGGTCCTCTGCAACCTCCACTCCTCCCTGCAATTATGCAGGACTCAATGACACTGGGGGGGTCCCTCCCATGCTGTCACTGAGCAGCAGCACTTCTCTAAAATTGCAGCAAAACTTGGATTCACCCCACAGCTCCTCAGTGGAACTTTCTTTTCTGACTGGATCTTCCTGTGGCACTCCACACAGCAACTCCAAATTTTATGGCTGCTTAGTGCTAAAATTGTAGGAGAAAAGATGCTTCACCCAGATGGATGAAATTTACTTAACTTTCTGGTTAGGCATGAATTTCATCCTCTGTTTGATGTCTCTGAGCCCAAGATGAAGGAGATCAGTGTAATCTCAGTTTTATAGAACCTTCTCAGCCTGGAGCACAACCACAACCATAACTCAGCCAACTCCAGGGCCTCTCTGCTCTGTGCAGGAACAGACACGAGGAATTATTGACTGGATTTCCCGGGATGTACCAGTGTAAATGAGGCATAACACCAGAATTGTAGACATGTCAAAAAGCATAAAAATAAGCTTTCCCAGGAAATATGATGCCATATGGACATGGTCTTTGTTCTGGTGAGGCTTCTTGCAGTTCCCCAGGCATTTCCATGTCAGAATATTTCTGAGCAAGAGCATTGGGTTATGTCAGCTCAGCACGGAAATTGCCTTGGGCTGTGGTAATTCCACACTGACAAAACTTGTGCATTCTGCACTGTCCCATTCATGGAGAACTGATTCATTTGTGCTGATAGCCTGCACACACCTTGCCACCCAGTAAAGTCCCTGAGTTGCCAGAAGGGCTCTGATTGTTGCTTTGGGTGATTCATCCAAGACTTATGCAGCACTCTGAGCCAAGGCCAAGAAAATTCCCTGCTGTGCCTGGACCAGATGCTGCTCTCATCTGAGCTGTGTTAAATCTGGGATAAAACTGCTAAAGCCAGCAGACAGGGAGTGCTACCACCACCCTTGTTTCAGCTCCCATGTGTGGCTACTCCATCCCCAAAACATCAGCAGGACAGCCACATCTGCATGGAAAGTTCAACCTCTCTGATTCCACCATTTGCTGAGCAAAAGGGTTTTGACCAAAGATTGGGTGGTTTCTTTAATTGATGACACTGGCCCTATTTTGAGGAGCAAGATGGATCTTTGTAGGGCTCAGGCAGGTATGGCATGAAAGTGCTAAAACATATCCTGCCCAAAGCTTCACCTTCCCTCTGTTCCCCTCCACCTTCATTTCATGTTTTCCAGAGGTTTTCCCACCACAAGCAGCCAGTGTTGCCTCCAGCAGTCCCTGCACAGCCCAGCAGAGGGGAGTGGGCCACCACACTGGTTTTTCCTCTCCTGCCCAGCCTCAGGGTAAAGCCACACCTCTCCAGGACATTATTTAACCACACACCCTATTCGCAAAGAAAGATTAAACTTTTTTTTTCTTTTTGGTTAAGTATAAGTTTTGTAGTGGAAGATGCTCCTGTTGCTGGCAGGGGTTGGAACCAGATGATCTTTAAGGTCCCTTCCAACCCAAACCATTCCATAATTCTAAGCATGAAGCAGAAGCTTTACTGAAATAAGGTCTTTGTCCATAGTTTGATAGCAAAGACATGCTGATTTTAAGTTCTTTACCCATATATGAGGCCTAGATAAGTGTTCAGAGTTTTAAAACTCTGTGCAGGGCAAACACCTTTTGATACATCTACAGAAAAGGTTATGCAGAGTCAAGTTTCACCTCAGTGTGAGTGATGGAGACCTCCTAAAAACCTTGGTGTAGGTTTTAGGTCATTGGTATAGGACCTGGAGGTGCCTACCTGGGCACAAATCAAGTTCCTCTTCGGCAAGAGTTTCTGTGGAATAAAAACTTTGTAAAGGGAAAACTTTGGCACGAAGAGACCTCAGGGTATGGACACATTGTAAGAGGAAGAGTGGAAGAGTGCTTTGTCCATCCAGCCTGGTAGCTTTTATCAGGCTGAGAGAGATAAGGAGCCAACCTGACTCAGAGCTGGCTGAATTCCTGCTGCCTATTCCAGCAGGAAAGCAGAGGCTCTGGAGCCAGCTGATTCCTGAGGGAATTGTGTGGCCCAAACTGAGCTAGGAAGAGCCACTCTGTCACTGCCCCTGTGCTTTCTGCAGCCTTCTTTTCCAGCCACCTGCCCTGCTGGGGCACATGGAGCAGGGTGAGCTGATTTCTCTTAGCCTGGGTGGCAGCAGCTCCCTTCCTGGATGGGCTCACTCATCAGGAAATCAGCCATCCATCCTTTATTCCCCAGGTGCTGCCCTTCCAAAGCAAGGCCTGGGTTCTTGCACCATTCTCTGGGAAATGTGTCCCTGCAAAGGGAGCACTGAGGCATCTGCAGAAAAAAACCTGCTAGATACTCCATGCTTTTTTCTTCTGATAACAGCAACCACACACAGAAGGAATGGCAGCTTTTCTGGGAGCAGTGTGGGACTGCCAGCCCTCTCTGCTGCCCTGGGGTCAAGGACAAAGCTGCCACCAGGGTAAAGGGCTGGGGAACTCCTGCGGGAGGCAGGAATTCAGGGGCTCCAGTTCGCCTTGGCACTGTCTTCATGGAGCACAAACTCAGAAGTACAGGCTTGGCTCCTGGATCCAGCTCTTCCTACGGAGGCTTTGCCTAAATCTTGCAATTCCAGGCTCCACGAGCCTGTGAGCTACCCTCAGACACCAACCAGAGATAACCCTTCTGCCAGGGAAAGAGCAGAACAAAGAGCATAATACATGTGAGGGGATGTGCTGAATTCCTCACTTCCGTCTGTGTCTTTGCAGCCTCTGGTTCCTCACTCCCCAGTCTTGGGAGATGACTAAATAAACAATCATTCCACACAACTTGCTCACTTCCTCACTCTGCCTATCACCGTGGGCTCCATCCCAGCCATTATCTGCAGAGGGAATTCAGCAGGGCTGTAATTCCTTCTCACAATGTGCTCTCACTTTCCTCATGGCTCCCAGGAGAGATCAGTGCCTGACTTCAGAGGGTCAGGAAATCAAACCAGGCTTTCTACCTTGCTTTGCCTGTCTCTGCCTTAGTTATCCTCTGTGAAAAACAGAATGGTGACTGCTTCCTGCCTCTTTCTCTCCCTCGCCTGCATTCCCAAGAGAGGGTGAGTTTCATTGATTAATGCTGATGGACCCTTGGGGACCTGCAGATACTCAGGACTCAGCACGGAGCACAGCAGAATATTCTAACTCGCAGAAGGATTGTGCTGCACTGTTTCTTTTCAAAGCACCTGCTGACATTGTCCAAAGTAAAAGCAGCAATAATCACACCCAAGTAAAACCTGAGTCTCAAGTCTGTGAAATGCAGCCGAGGCTGCCAGGCAGCTTGTTCAGGGAACAGATGGAATGAACTCCCCAAGGTGGAAGGAAGGGAAGGCTAAAATGGTCAACTGGACATTGACCCAAAGAGTGACCCTGGAGACACGTCCCAAAGGGGACAACCACACCATCAGCAGGTGCTGCTGCAGGGGAAACCAGAAGCATGACAATATTTGGGAATTTCTGAGGAGCAGCAAGATCAACCCATTGGATTGTCAAGGGACTTTGGGAACAGCAGTACAAGTAGTGGCTTCTGTTGAGCAGAGCAAGGCAGGGCTATAGCTCCATAGAACTCTTCCTTTCTTCATCTGGGAAGTATAAGGAATGAAAAAACTGAGGCACAGACAACAGATCTACCAGAAGTCCATATCTGGTTCTCCAGAACCTGCTCTCCAGAACTAGAGGTCATATTCTATTCACAGCTGAATTTTGCTGGTGATGTTGAACACAGCCCTGAGAAGACAACTGAAGTAAGCCAAATACAACCTAATCTGCTTATTTCCTGTTTGGATATTGTCCCTCTGGCAGACAGGAGACAGTCCCCATGCCTGGCTGTGCCACTCTGCCCCTTATCCAGCTCCCAGGCTGGCTCAGGCAAGCAGGATGTCACATGCTCCAGAGGAAAACCTGTGTGGAGACACCTCTGTGCCCCAAGCAAAGCTGGATCTCACAGCCCAGGGGCTCTCTGGGGTTGGTGTGGGGACAAGACCTCACAAATGGCAATTTAGAAACATCTCAGGCCCTTAGGAACAACTTAAAATTCCCTAAATACCCTTTTTAGAGCTTCCAGAAGTGTGTTTATTTGGAAACCAATGTGAGAGGAAACATGCAGAGGATGAAATGAAGTGTGAGCTCATTTTAAGGCTTCAGAGGATTTGATCAATTGCTGCTCAGAAAAACCTTTGTAGCTGTGTGTACCTGGGACATCTGTGCCCCTTCTTCTACCCAATTAATTAACTTTGTAATTAGTAGTTGAGTTGCAGCTGCTAATTAACACTTTTATTACTATCATGCTTTATTACACCAGAAGGGTGAGAGCTCCAATGTCCCACAGAAACCTGATGGTACCAGACAAACCCAGCTGAAAATCTGGCAACAAAACTTCAGCAGGTGTTTGTTACCTGCTGAGCAGTTTTTGGGGGCTTCACTTTCCTACGCAGAGGGTTTCAAACTTCTGTTTCTGGAGCTTCAAGCAGAAGAGATTTCAGATACTGCTGAGTCAGGTGCCAATGGCACCGTTCAGCGCACTCATTCATTTTTTGCACGGATTCCTTTGCTTAGGAGTGCAGAGAAGGTGACAAAGACATGGCTGCCAATGCAGGAACATGGCTCTTTATCAGTACAAGCCTTATCTTTTCTTCTGTAGGCTCAGCTTAACTCTCTGAGAGGAGGATTCAGTGACTAGAAAAGGGAAGCAACCCTGCTGTTTGTGCAGGGGGATTGCACACCCTACATGAGGTGCCATGAGCCCCTGATCCTGCTCCCTGCTCCCATCCCTGCTCTGATCCCTGCTCTGATCTTGCTCCCTGATCCAGTCTCTGCTCTGCCCTCTGCTCCGATCCTTCTCCCTTCTCTGATCCCTGCTCCCATCCCTGCCCCTATCCTGATCCCTGCTCCGATCTCGATCCCTGCTCTGATCCCTGCTCCTATCCCACTCCCTGCTCCGATCCCGATCCCTGCCCCGATCCCTGCCCCTATCCCTGCTCCGATCCTGCTCCCTGCCCCGATCCCTGCTCTGATCCTGATCCCTGCCCCGATCCCATCCCTGCTCTGATCCCTGCTCCCATCCCTGCCCCGATCCCATCCGTGCTCTGATCCCTGCTCCGATCCCATCCCTGCTCCCACCCCGCTCCCTGATCCCTGTCCCATCCCTCTCTGAGAGATTGTCTCTGTACAGCCCAATCCTCCGAGCTGAGCTGCAGCTGAGTGCAGCCGGCCTGGAGAGAGGAACCTTTGTGCACCCCTGCCCTACATTTCCAGGGGCAGTCAGGACTTCCCTGGCACTGCCTGCCCTGCCGAGCAGCTGAGTTACACGTAAATACAGGTAAGGAGCTTTGCTCCTTGCAGCAGAAGTGGGAATAATTCCCTCCATCAGCAGAGTTGCATAAGCCCCACTTTCCCCACGTGGCACTGCCAGCAGAGATGTTGTCCTCTCAGGCCTTGCCAGGGACCCGGGGGCATTCCAGATCCCACGGTCTTAGGAATTTTTTTATGGCAGCTTAGCTGCTCCATTGTAACAACTTAAAGATAGTGCTAAATTCTTGTCATCGGTTCTCTGAAAATCATAGAAAAATGAAGAGTGTGAACACACTGAAGTGTGTCAGAAAGACACAACACAACTCGGTTTGTTCAGCCTGGAGAGGAGGAGGCTGAGGGGAGACCTCAGGGTGGTCTTCAGCATCCTCACGAGGGGCAGTGGAGGTTTGGACAACATTCTCAGGCACAGGGTGGGATTGTTGGGTTGTCCTGTGCAGAGCCAGGAGCTGGACTGGATGGTCCTCATGGGTCCCTCCCAGCTCAGGATATTCCATGATTCTGTGATTCCATGATAACTCACTGGGGCATCTCTCATGTCAAGTCTGAGGAGGGATTTCCTCTCTCTGAGCGCATCCTCCGTGCTCTGTAAAGAAGAGAGCAGGGAGCACAAGGGTCCTGCTGCTGTTTCTGGCCTCCAGGAGTCAAAGCCCACTGGGATCTGCCTTTCTGGGCTCCCACATGCATTGCCAGCACTACAAACCAGCATTTCAACAGCCTATGCATTTAAATTTTGTCATTAGACTCGGCAGAGGAGGACAAGGCTTCACCAACCTGCTGCTTCAGAACACATGAGGCTGAAGTGACTACAAACCCTTTACTTTCATTACCAGCAAGGCTTGAAGGTGCTGGGAGGTTTGAGGGGTATAATTCACTCCATCTGTAAGGCTGCTCTTCCACTGCAGGCACTCCGAGATTTACACTCCCTGCCTGCCTGCGTGCTCCGTTTATTTAGGGAAGGCTGAGGCTTCTTGGGGAAACCAAGAGGAGCCAAAACGCCGCTCTCACATTTCCCTGGGCTGTGAGGGCGCTTATTCCCAGGGAAGGAGGTTTGGGAGTGACTCAGGCAGCAGAGAGAGCTCAGCCCCCATCACTGCTGCTCTCTCTGCTCCAGCTCGGGCTGGAACTCGCTCAGCGCGTGGCTCATCCCCGGAAGGATGGAATCATCTCTCCCGGGACTCAGATCCCTCCCGTGCTCAGCACACAGTAAATAAGGACTGCGAGGCTGCCAGGATTCCTGCACCGAGGTTAATGAATAAACAACTGCCTGCAGGACTCGCTCGCCACCTGTTTTTAACATCTATATCTCTGATTGCATCTTCGAGAGACCTCTCCATAAATAACCATTCCAAGAGATAATAGCATTGGATGTTTTCTTTGACAGAACAGAGATTATCAGCATTTAGACAGAAAAACTGCTGGTAGGCAAGCAGGCTCTTGCTTTTTATAGAAAATGTTGCATTTATCGTGGCAAACAGAAAGCTGAAAGACAAGAAAATGCAAATATAGCAAGAGACATTCTGGAAATGGGAGCTCAGTCACGCCGTGTTTTCCCCATTTCTTCCTGGTGGGAGATGCTCTCATCACACACATTTCCAGGAAAACATGAAGGAAGCTCAGAAAAGCGGGCAGTGTTGGAAATTAGGAGAGCTGCCAGCACACCAAGGCTGTGCTGAAAATGGGATTTAATTGCTTGGTTATGGGATGCAATTTTGGGAATATTACCTGAGGTGAATAAGAGAAGCAGTTTCACAAACACAACCCCTTGGATTTCCAAGAGTGGCTTGGGTGGTTTGGAATGCCCAACATGAGAGATAAGGAGGAGAAATCCTTCTGCACTCTGTGGGAATCCCTGCCATCCGAGGGGGCTCCGAGCACCTCGGAGTCATTTGTCACTTGTGAAAATCTAGGTCATTTACTCCCCTCCTCCTGCTCTGCTTTTTTCATGCTAAATATAGAATGTATTTTCTGGCTTCAGACTGAATAAAGTTGTTAATTACACTCTTTCCTAAAAACCTGCAATTGAAATTCACTTGGGGAGTCTCTGAAAGCTGGGGAAGGCTATTCTTTTTTATAATATTCTTTTGACATGTCTTAGAGGAAGAAGGAAGAAAGCCCATTTGCTTTTAATTTCTCAGTTTTGAGGATAATATTTAACAGAAATAAATCCCTTTAAGCGCTCAGCTATGCTCTTTGAAGCTAAAGGGGAAAACCCCATTGAGTTTCAGTGCAGGAGAACCAGCCAGATGCTTTGGAAAATTATGTTAAACAATCTGCAGCGTGTTAAGTGATGCAAGAAAATTAATTTGTGCCATCATGAACTGCCAATAAGTGAAAAAGATGGGAATCCTGAGTGTAGTAGGTAGGGTATAAAAATAACCAGGTTCTTTCAGGCTGTACCTCATCAATCAGGTAAAGGCTCTGGAACAATTCCATCCTCAGTTCCTGGTGCTGTAAAAGCCCAAAGGTGTTGGTGTAACACACCTGCTTGCCAGGAATGTCAGGAGGTGTAACAGATGGATTGACATGCTCTGCAGATGAAAAGGGCTGCCTGAGTGTGATCAAATTAATTATAAATGACGACGCTATTAAAACAAAGGGGTGTCTAATAACAGAGTTAATTCCCTGTTCCAGTGCTTTTGTCCTTGGAGCACTGCAGGACACGCACTGCAGGGCACACGCTGCCTCCCTGAGCCACAAAGCTCCTCTGCTTCAACTCTCAGCACACCTGCCTCTGCCCAAGTGTCCAAAACCTTTTGTTGAACATACAAATCCTGTTCCCAAGTTCCTCAAGCCTTGGAGGATCCCATCTCCAGCTGTCCCTGCTGGTGGCCAGAGGCAGAGGGTGCTTGTTGCTCTGTCCCCAGGGGAGGAGCAGCTTCCAGGCTAGGGGCTGTTGAGGGAAGAACTCATTTATTTATAGCAGGACCTCCAAAACTCAGGGATACAACCTGCCCCAGCCATCCTCTGCTGATGGAGAGGGATGAGCACCTCTACAAAGCAGGGTAGCCTTGGACATCTGCCTGAGAGGGAAAAGAGGAGATGCCTCCTGAGCACGAGGGGAACAGAACTGCCTTTATCAGACACCTCATTTCTGTGTCTGCAGGTGAGTGGGATGATCCCAGGCCTTGGCCACTTGATCCCTCAGGATGCAGAGGATTGACAGCTACAAAAGACGGACATTTCTTTAAGCTGCAAGGTGACAGCAGTGCAGAAAGAGAGACTGCAGCTCCAGTGAGGTCACTCCTGCAGCCCCACAGCAGTGAGGTCACTCCTGCAGCTCCAGTGGGCTCACTGCTGCAGCCCCGTAACAGTGGGGTCACTCCTGCAGCCCCCCCTCTGCAAAGGGCTCAGATGGACTCAGGAGCTCAGCTCAGATCTGGGAGGGGAAGTTAGAGCAGGAGTTTGGGCAAGGACTCAGCCAGCTCACAGAGCACAGCCCCATTAAATCAGGTTCTGCAGCACATGGGGGGGATCAAGAGGCACCTGGTTCTTGTCCAAACATCTCCCCAGGCAAAGGAAAGGCCTGAAGCTCACAGGTAGCCAAGGCACTTGTGCTGTGCCTGTGCTGCTGGGGTGGGACACAGGGCTCAGGTGTTGGTGGCAGCAGCAGCAATGTCAGCTCCTCCAGGTAACACTACATTACTTTTTAACTCTGCCAGCCCAGCTCTGCTGCTGCCTCTCCATCCATCCTGCAGCCCATTCCCCTGCCTTGCACAGGCACCTTCCAGAGGAGGCCCAGCATTAATGAGCCATTGCATACAGATGAGCTGGCAGCCAGTCTGAGCTGCCACAGCCACAATAAAAGCCAATGAGGGCCTTGGGCTCTCTTCCTTTGGTGCAGGAGCTGCTGGGCCCAAGTTCTGTGGAAGCTCCCTGGTCTGGGGGACACAGGCAGCTCCTCTCCCTTCTGCAGGCACCTGCACTGGGTAAGGCACAAGGTAAGGGGCTATGTTCTACTGCTTCCCCATCATATTTCCCTAGGGACTGTCCCTTCTCTCTCCTTGAACAAATTTGTCATGTCAGCACTACAGTAAAGCAACCAAAAGATCTTAATTTTTTTTTGTGGAATAGCATGTGTGGATTCTAGTCTGCCTTGTCACTGGCTCACCTCTCCTTGGGCAGCCCTTTGCCAGTTCTCTGCCTCCATTTCTGCTTCCACTAAGCAGCTACTGAGGAGAACACTGCCAAAGAAAAATTCTGCATCTGCTGGAGCCACCTCAGGCAGTGAGTGCAGATGATGGTGATTCAGGCATTGCTCCTCTCAGGGAATGCTGAGTGGCTTTCTGACACTGACATGGGGCTAGAAGGGCCTTAAACCTCAGCTCTGTGAAAAGCTGGGGTGGGATAAGCTGGTACAAGCTCAGAGCACGTTAGATTTGTGTGGGAACTGCCACCACTGCTGTTTAACCCTGTGTTAGCAGCAGCCACCTGGGCTTCAGAGTAACTGAGGGACTAATTAAGTGTGTGTAAGTGAACAGGCAATGAGCACCAGCTCAGGGTTTCCACAGCCCTACCTGAACTGGGAGGTGTTTCAGTTCCTCAGAAGCAACAGCTCAGAGCAGAAGTTCCCCCAACTCAGCTGCAGGAGATGCTCAGAGCTCCAGGAACAAGGTTGTCAAAACTTCAAAAGTTAAAAAAAGTAACCGCCCTTAAATTCTGTTCCATTTTGGGCATGACAACGTGTAGTGCATGGTTCACGTCCTTAATCTCACAGTCAGTTGCTTTTCTCAACCCCTATAAACATCAGCAGGGAAAGAGAAAAATCTGCATATGTGTTAGCAATAAATTTAAAAATCAGGGCATGCCACTTAAGGGTTGACTTGTCAGAAAATGGTAATTAAAAGTGTTCCAGCTGACAGTGCTGCTTTAATGAATTATTAGTAATGTTCTTGGAGAACATTTGATGAAAGACACCATAAGAGCTCTTGCTTAAACAAACCAATTTTCTGCATCACACAACTTCAGTGCACAAGAGGGGGAAAATGTCCCTTACAGAATTACAAAAACAACCAGATAATGGTTTGAATGATGTTGAAGGAACAAGTGTCCATTCGTACTCAGCCTGTATTTCCTATACCACAGCCTTTTTCCATAGGTGCTTATCTGAGAGCTGCCAATCTTGAGTTAAATTCTGTCCCAAAAGCACGAAGAGGTGCAGTGTAAGAGCTTCTCACAGTTCCAGGTGTTCTTCATGCACAGGGCAGTGCTCCTGAGACAAAGCCTTGGGCTCTGGGTCCCTGGGCACAGCTGGGGCTGCTGGATCCCACCAGGCTTTGCCTGGCAGAGTCTGGGGGAGCTGGACAAGGCAGCAAGAGCACATGGGTGAGGAGCTGGAGGTGGATGCAGAGGGCATGGAGCTCTAGAGATGGGCTCTTCGAGTGCCTAAATCAATTGCCCAGTGGCTCTTTGTGCCTTTCACTGCTTGGCATCTACTACAGCTCCTGCAGGAGGTCCTTAATTCCAGACATAAGCAAGGTTGGGAAGGAGACATTGAGGGGAGAGTGTGTGGGGACTTGGAATCACAGCCCTGCTTGGTGGGAGCGATGTGTGGAGTGGGGAAGGATGAGGGCAAAGGGCACTGAGCCTTTATCATGGATTTGTGTTTGGGTGGGAAGGAGATGATGGGGGGACAGGTGGGGGTAAGAGGCTCTCATGCCTTGTTTCCTTGCCATGGGATCCTTGCTGGGTTCCAGCTCCATCCAGATTTGTTGTTTGTCCTTGACAGGAGAAATGTAAGAGTGCAGCTCTGGGAATTCACCTCTCTGGCAGAAGTCCTGTGGACCCACCCCAGCACTGGTGAGCAGCACATCCTGGGGAGCTGTGGGGTTCTGGCTGGGGGGGTGGTGGTGGGAAAGGCACTTCCCAAGAGGAGTTCAGAGCTCCAGAGGGCTGTTCTGGGTTCAGCAGCTCACCCCAGCCCCCTGTGACCAAGGCACATCCCTAAATCTCTGGAATACGGCAGGAATGAGGGCAGTTTGACAAGAGAATGGAACTTCCCCTGCCCCGGGAGTGCCTGCTGTGTGTTCCCTGGGCGGGCAATCCCAAAGCTGCACCACACACCCTGCCTGGGCTGCAGCTCAGCCTGCTCACAGGGAAAAGGAGCTTTAGAGCTCAGTTCCAGAGCTCTGGGTGCCCCCAGAGATCTTGAGGAGTGCTGTCCCCAGAGCAGGAGCTGGGAGCAGCACAGGCTGATGAGGGCACAGCCTCCCTGCTGAGCCTCACTCAGGTAGGGGCTCATTCTCTTCTTGCTTTCACCAGTGTGCTGGTTTGGAATAGCTTGGGGTTTGGTGAGGAGGAAAGCAGGGCTTGGGAACCTGTTTCCCCTGCAGCACTCCATGAGAAAGGCAAGGGAGTTTAACTTGGTTTAGGCTTTAGCAAACTCCCCCAACCACTGTGTGTGCTGTGGGCAGAACTGTGCACAGAGGAACCCAGAGTGGGGAACAAGCAGCCAGGGACTGCTGGAAGCCCTTGGAATGCCCACCCCAAAGGGAAAACCAGGCAGTTGTACAAGTGCCATGTGCATCACAAGGAAGAGCTGCTGCACCCTGTATAGCCACCCTGTGTGTGGATGTTTGTTCATATAGAGAGGAGTCCCTCTCACTTCCTTTTTTTGTTCACATTTGGGGGCTGTGTCTCATCTTGGCACCTGGGTGAGAGGAGACACCCTGAAGAACAGCTCCTTCAGCCCTCAAATATAAACTGCAGCTCTGGTGCCTCTCTTAAATGAGCTGCCTGGGCTCTTCAAATGTTTGAAGGGGTAAAGTGAGGTGAGAGTAAATCCTTCATGGGTTTTGCACCACTTTAGTAGAACTCTGGAAAGCTCAAATAACATCCTGAGGTTTGCTGCATAATTGAATCCTACATGAAGTGGCACAACTGATACAAGATTTTTGAAAGCTCATTAATGGCTGAGGTCAGAGCTTCAGTTTTGGAAGGAATTTAGTCCCAGGTTCAACTTAGGCACTTAACAGAAGCAGAAACTTAAAATAGGAATCTTGGTACCTAGAACTGCTTGTGTAACTGCTGGTCCAGGGAAGTTTGAAGCAATTCACTCTGAGATGCTGGTTTCTGGGAACTGAGAGGAATTCTGAGGCATCAGAGTTGCTTGAATAAATTCCTTCAGGTTGTTGGAATGAATCACCATAGAAAGTTCCATCAAGATTTAAGCTCCTAAATGAGTGGGAAGGATGTGAGATGCCTGGACAGGCTAAGCCGTTTTTCCCTGGAAATGAAACAGTGGGATATATGCAAAGGAAGTCCAAGAGGTCAACACTGCTCTCACTTTTCTGTCTGGTTCTGTCTGGAACATAAGGATCTCCTGCAGGAACTGCATCAGGTGCTGAACAATAAAAGGCTGAAAAAGCCACTGGGCACTTGGTGATGGTGTAATTTAAATACAAGCCTTGCGTGGTGTGGGAGCTCATCATAAATCTAAACTTAAGATTTTAATTTGCAAAAGGATCTGCAAATCAGCTTTATATTTGTCCCCCTCCAAAAGCCATTGTATATTCCCTTTGTTTCACTCCTTGCTGAGAGTATTGAGATATTATACATGCAGAACTTTTTTCCCTTCACAGATAATAAACAGGTGCCTGCCAGTATAGCAATGGGGCATCTCTTACTGAGACTCTCCTAAAATCTGTGCTCCATTCCAACTCTGACTACAGCAAGATGATGCTGTTACCAGCCCACAACTCCAGACTCAAGAGGTCACAAAACTTTTCAGTCACTGAATTTGTCCACCCAGCCCACTCATCCCTCTTCCATCTTATGAGCAGATGGGAAAACAAGCACAAAGAGGAGAATATTTGTCCCATAGTACACAAAAAAAAAGTGGAAATCTGGGAATTCAGCTCAGCTATTTGGACTCTGGGGAATGCATTATCACTTGACTGCACTTCCTAGGTCGTGCAGCCAAAAGCCATGTGATTAGGACAGATTAGTTTGGGTTTGGGTTAAGACAGACTCTCTCCCCTAAGTTTACTCCTTGCTGTGAAATAGCAAGGAATGAATGTACTGAATGCTGGTCTCTGACCTTGGTAATAAGTTGATTTAATTGGATTTGATTTTTCAAATGTAGCATCTCAAGTCAGCCATAAACTCTGGAATTAGCATAGCACATCTCGGCACAGGAGAGAATTTCAAGCGGCAGAAGGAGATGAAGTCCGTGCCCAATGAATTTCAAATTACACTGAGGATGAACTCAGCCATATGCATGTCAAACCCAAATTGGGCAGGCTCTGAGTGCAGCAGGCAGCACAGTTATTAATGGCTTACATTTGCTATTAGGAATGCAAAGTGGCTGCTTTGCACCCACTTTGTTCTGACGTTTCCTCACATCAATGACCCATGTGACGGGTCAATAATTCACTCCATGCACTCTGCAAGGCAAGAATGTCTTGCAAGTCAATTACACTCATAGAAATAATTAGGAGCACAAAAGTAACTGGAAGGTTGGGTAGAAAAAGCCTTACTGGTGAAATATTGCATATCCCAGGCAAAGCTGACTGTTCCTGCCTTTAGATCTGCAGCTCATGCTCCCCAGCACCTTCCAAGGGCACCGACCATGCCTCTGGCAGCAGAAAATGGCCTGAAAAGGGGCAATTTTCAGTGCCAGTATTTCAGGGAATAATCAGGTGCCCATGTAACTAAAAGCTATTTTCTTTCTGTAGGAGATGTATAAAAAAGTAGGACATTAGGCAAATAGCTGCCTGCTGAGATCTGATCCTCAAAATTGTTCCTGAAATTTGTTTAGCTTCCATGGCATTAAATTGTAATAAATCCCAGGAACATTTTAACCAATCTTCTGGGCACAAGCAGACTCTAATCCAGGCAGACAAAATCGGCTTCATCAGACCCTGTACGAAAGAGCACAAAATGCCTTTCCCAGCTCTGAGCTCAGCTGGGAAGTTCAGAGTCAGGCTTCTCATAGCCTAAGTCTTGGGCTGAGTCTAAAGGCCATGCAGGGGCTGCAGGCTGTGCTGTGGTGCCTGGGATTAGGGCTGTTATCCACAACTCCTAATTCCCCAAGGAGAGCTGAGGGATGGAAATTGCTGAGATGAGATTGGAATGGGACCAGGTGTTGTTGAAAATCATGGGAATCAGGCTTCAGAAAGCAGGGGCAGGACAAAACCCATCAGTCCCACTCTGGAACACTTGTGATAGACAGGAATCTTCCCAGCCACTGCAGGTTTGGTGTCTGATGTGTGATTGTGCAGCCTGGGCTGGCTCAAGGTGCAGCATCAGCCAGCAGGGACCAGCTTGCGAGGGAGCTGCTGCACCTCAGCAGAGCAGGGCCAGGCAGCAAAAAGGGAAAATCAACAGGTAGTGGCTGATGTGCCTCAGTGCCAGCTCAGCTCATCACATGGGCAGACACTTACAGGAATTCATAGGGCAGAAAACCTGTATTATCCTAAGGAAAAGTGCATCTGTTCAGGAATGCAACTAATCCTTTCCCTTTTGAGCAATTCTGTGGGGTCACCGGAGCTTTCTTTGCTTTCTGGATGTACAGTGAGAATGAAGAGGTTGCACTCTCACCCCCAGATGTTCCCATTCCCTGTGGCCCACCTGACTTTGACTGCAGATATCAGGGAGGGTCTTTATGCTTCTGAGATAAAAAACGAGTTCAAAAGCTGAAGTGCAAAATCTGTTAATGGAGAGAAAGTCTGGAATGATGTTCCTTTCAACACATCTGCTGGGAAACTCCTGAGTGAGAGGCAGGACACATTCAGAGGAACCTAGCATATGATCATGAAGCACAGGGTCCGTTAATATTCCTGTCTAAGAAAAACTGATCCTATGTACAGAAATTCGGGAAACAAGGACAACTTGATTGCAAAACAAAGCCAAATCCAAGCAGTAGCAGAGCCAGGGACAGAACAGTAGCAGAAGAACCAAGAGTAGAAAAGCCCTCTGTAAACAATGCATTTGTGGGATTTCCTATGAGAGTACTGTTATTTAATGAAGGGGATGAGAGGTGCTAAGTAATGAGCAGCACAGAACTCGGGCTGCAGTGCAGCCTTTAATCCCTGGCAAGTGAGACAGAGCTGGAAATGCTTCACACACAGCTCAGTGATGTAAAGGATCCAAAGGAAGAGCTCCACACACACTTTGATCTTGAGAGAAAGCCTTCCTCACTTTGCTCTGTGTTTACATGAAGAAAGGGATAAAATGTGAAAGAACTTCCTTCTGTGGGAAACAAATAGCAATAAATTCTATTTATAGCCCACCAGTGCTCCTGAAAGGTCTCAGAATCCCTGACAGCTGTGCCCAGGGATCACTGCAGTTACTACTGAAGCAACGGTAGTACTCTAACAGGGCAGGGCAGTAAAATAACACCTGGTGAAACCCCAGCCTCAGCCTTAAAATAGCCTCACAGTTGCATGTAAAGTAGAGAAATGATTCTTATTTCCTTTGCAGACAGGGACCAGGAGTTAGAGTGAGATGGAAACATTTGAGTGCACAGTCAGAGCCCCAGATCAACAACTGCTGTTTCCAGGCCAGTGAACCCTCACATGAGCCATCCATCTCAGGGGGGCTGGGGGGGCAGCTACCACCTACCACATCCTACTGTACATCTCCAAGTATTTCCTCCCCAACCCTGCTGTCTGGGAAGTGCTCAGGGGCTGGCATTCCCAATGGAAACCTGGCAAAGCAAGGTTTGAGTCTGGTTTATCCAGAGCAGTGTGACAGAGCTCTCTGCTCTGCTTGGTTCATTGGCATCAAACCAGCACAGCACAGGGGGAGTTTGGCCACCTCAGAAACCAAAGTCACCTTGACAAGCACCAAAGGCTGGGCTGCTGGAATTACAGCCTAAGGTGGGGACAGTGCTCTTCACATTCCATCAAAATATTCCCAGTCTGACTGGGGCTCTCCCTGTGCTGTAAGCAGGGGACAGATGGCAGCAGAGCAGTGATCCCCAGGGTGCCATTCGCACCAGGGGTGCCTGCAGCTTCTTGGAGTCTCCTAAAAACACTGAGCAGCTCTTCCTGCTGCAGTCCCACACAGGGCAGGGGGTTATTTACCTTTCCCTGACCTTCCTCAGTCTCACACACAGGGAGTATCCCAAGGCACATCACAGCCTGCCCCGGGGATGCAGTTTGGCCATGGCAGGACCAGCCAGGCTCTTGGGTGTGTTCTGAGCACCCCTACACTGTGCCTCTGCTCCAGGGCTGGAATTGGCTGCTCTCTGAACTACTGTGGGGACACTCTATGTCAAACAACGTTTGCTGTCTTGTTTTTGTCCTTGTGCAGAGCCCAGGCAGAGGAGCTGCAATGCCCCTCCTGTGCCCTGAGAAAGCAGAACCCTTTCCCAGCTCACTGAATTCTCTGTGCTGAGTTCTCTGCCCCCACCCCAGAGCTGGGGCAGTACCACAGCAATGTCACCTTAAATCCAGCAGCACTTTGGAAAGGAAGCCTGTACAGGAGCAGAGCTTTTATGTGCCAAGGCGGTGCTGGGGTATCCTGCCAGCACAGCAGGGCTGGATCTGTCAGTGCTCATGGGTGGCTTTGCCTTGGCAAAGTCTGTCCCCTGCTGTGTCCCCAAGCCCAGAGCCAGCTGCCTTTGGGCTCCTGCAGCAGCTGGTGACTGACACTTGACATTGCCAGCCTGGAGAAACAAAATGGGAGTTAATGATTCAACCCCTTAAATGCTTCAGCAAAGAACACCAGAATGGGGAATGTGCAGAATTGGCTCACATGACTCTGCCCATTTCCCCTGTGGCTTTTTGGGGGTGTTTATGCAGCATTTGCCTTCCAGCCCTCGCTGCTGAGGGTTCACTGCATTCAGATCAATCCCACATGTCCAGGTGAGAACCCATTTCCATCTGCCCTTCTCACACATTCACAGGGCAGTCCCTTTATCTGGCAACACAAAGCAGAAGTAACCACACAAAACCTGCCTTTCTCCATTAAAAAATCAGATAAAAGCAAAAGGCTTTATGTTCAAGGCTTCTCAGCCCATCAAAATCAATTCTCTTAAAGTAGAACACAAATCTAATACAACACTGAGGTACATTAAATCCCTATTTTTTTTTCTCATGCAGTCACAAGATGTAACACATTACTACAATGAGAATTATTTGTGGGAATTTTTTTGGCCAAACTAAAAATCCCAAAAGATAGAATTTGCTTGAGAAATCATTTCTCCTAGACAGCAATTTCCTACTAAAACTTGCATATTTTCAGTGGAAACCTATTTGTCTGAAAATAGAAATTAGTTCTGTTGAGAAATTCTGCTAGAAAGAGAGTTCAGCTCCCACTTCTCTGTGTCTAGAGGTGACATCCCAGTATGGCTGCACCCTGAGCTGGTGCCTGGGAATTCTCTGTCCCAGCAGAGGGGCAGTGGGAGGTTCAGTCCAGCTGTGGAATTAACCTGGCACTGCAAAAATATCCCAAAATGGTATTTTCTCTGGTGCCTGTGAAGTAATTGTTGCTGAATGGTTTTGTGCAGCCAGAGGTGTTTCCAAGGGCCACGTTCCCAGAAGGACACTGGGCCAGGACAGGAAGAAATGCTTCTGTTCCTCTACCAAACCCTTCCCAATGTTTGTGTATGGGATGTGTCCTTTGCTCTCAGTCAGCTGAAGCCTTTAACCCTCCCCCAGAAAATGCAGCCCTGGATTAATTTCTGTGCAGCATTAATTACAGTATTATTATTTGCTAACAATGGCAGTAATGTCTTTATTGTTGTAAATCCTTTATTTATACATCTGAAGTAAATATTTTAACCTTTGAGGACCCCAAATGCTCCTAAGCTTTCAGAAAACAAGATTTATTTGAGTCTCCAGTGCTGCAGTGCCTGTGCTTTCATTTATTCACTGGCCTGTGTTCCCATGAGGGAATTATTTCTTCCCCTCAGATTTGTGGGGGGAACTGCAGCCCCTCCTTCCAAACCATGGGCACAGCATTCCTGGGTGGAATTACTGACTGTTGGTTATCACAGAAATATGATTGAAAGGTGGCTCCAAGGGGCACCCAGGTCACACTGGGGTTGCTCAGCAGCAGCACACCAGGTGCCAAACCCTACAAAACAGGTACAAGGCACAGTGAGAGGATCTCATGTCAGGCAGAGAGCAGAACTCCCCTGGCAGTGCACGGCAGGGCAGGGCAGCATTTCTGAGGTGACTGAGTCCCTTGAGCAGCCAACTCCTGTAGAGTCCCTACACCCCACAGGTGTCAGAGCTGGCATGGCTCTGTTCCTGAAAGCCAGGGCACGAGGAGGGGAAGGGAGGGGACAGTGCATGTCCTGGTTATGTCCCTGCTGGGCTGGGTCAGCTCTGCTTCAGGCAGGTCTGACACAGGAGGATGGAACCTCCCCCCTTCCCCCATCTAAGGGGGACTGTTTGGCACTTTGGGGGTTTCTTCACTGTGTGCTTTCACAGAAATCTGGGGTGAGAGATGCCTCTTCCAAGGATATCCCATTTTCCCAGTGGATGTATGGATATTCCATTTCTCCCAGTGGATGTATGGATATCCCATTTTCCCAGTGGATGCTATAGCTGACGCCCAGCCCCCAGGCAGGCAGGTATCCCCCTGCCTCTCCTGCAGGTAGAAGGGCAGCTTGGGCACCTCACAATAATTCTGTTTAGCAGGAGAGAGGGCAAGGCAGGGGATAAGATCCTTTGGGGTATCCACTTGAAATTCCACTTGGGCTTTAGGCAAATGCAGTCACTTGGGCTGGAGCTGTGCCAAGGCTCCAGCTTAGCACTGAGCCGGATGGAAGGATCACATTTCCCACAGGGAACTGGCATTTCAGGCGGCACTCTGGAGGCACAGCCACAGTGCTCAGCACTCCAAGCTGCTGCCAGGGATAAATATTCCATGGTGGCACTGCCAGAGCCGAGAAGGAACCTTGCCAGTGCCAGCAGGTCTGGTGCCTTGGCAGATGTGTCCCTCAGGAGGATGCTCAGAGGATGGTTCAAAGCAGGTTCTGTACAGACAGACCCCAAGGCCGACTGGCTGCTTTACGGACCTCAGATTTCCTTCCACTCCAAATTGATCCAGCTCTCTGTGACAGCCCTTAATTCTGATTTTGATATAAGCAACAAGACAGAATGATGCAACTGCTATCCCCTCCCAACAGACCATTCCTGCTCTCCATCCCATTCCAACAGCCTCATTCCTGCTCTATCCCCTCCCAACAGCCTCATTCCTGCTCTCTGTCCCATCCTGACAGGCTCATTCCTGCTCCCCATCCCATCCCATCCCATCCCATCCCATCCCTCTCCTCCCCAAAGGCCTCACTAGTGAAGCAGCCAGCAGATAACAAACTATGAGAGTAAGTGTTAGAGTTTGCTATTCTCATAAAAACGGATTTGATAAGGTATTAGGAATTGGATATTTCACATACTTTGTTCAGAGAAAGTTCAACAAAAAGAGAAACACAGAAAGGACTGAAAGAAGATCTGAATTTTGCAAAGAACTGAACAGGACTGAAAAAAAAAATAATCCTTTAACTCTGTATCCCTTTTTTTCTACCTAAGCTGCTTAGAACTCCCTCTGAATCCCTAACAAAGATGTATTTCTACAGCAGAGTGCAGGCTCAGGGAGCTGCTCTGTCTCCCCCTAATGATCCTGTAGTGCCAGCCTGGCTCCCACCCCCACTGCTGCCAGGGAGGGAGTGAGTGTGGAGCCACAGACACCAGAACTCAGGGAAAGAGCAGGAGATGGAACCTTGTTCTTGTCAGGCCCCCATCAAACATTCAACACCTCTTTCTTTTTCCCCTCTGATCTCTCAAGGGCTGCACATGGCTGAGATTGAAGCCAATTCCATGGACTAAAAATTACCCAAGGAACAATTGAATGTCATTATCTCCCACATCCAAAAATTTTCAAAACAGACCAGTTGAAAGGAAGTAAGAGCAAAGAGATGTTATTTACTCCTCAATAACATTCCTGAGGGAGCAGAGAACTCCAGCTGCTCAGGAACTGCAAAGATTGGTGTCACCTACTTGCAGGGCTGCAGAGAACAGGCAGAAATATAGGTAACAGCTCTCAGATATTTGGGATGGAGGCACTGCTGGAGTGCTTGGAAAGCTGTGGATAGAAACATGAAACTTTCTGCTTCCTCTGGTGATCACTGGGAAATACGAGACTGGGCCAGGGAAGTGGGACCTCCTTGTTTCCATAGCTAACCTTGACAGGTCATGTTTATTCCTGGAGTTTTTATTGGTGAATATCCCCCTGTGAAGGAACTGCAGCAGTGCACTCTCTATAAACACTTCGTGCCTGGGACAGCAGCACCTTCCCCAAGTCCCACAACACAAAACTCCACACTCTAGACAAGCAGCAGTGCCCTGTTTATTTTGGCCCAACAGGAAACAAATCGTGGTAAACATTAGCTAGGATGTAGTTGGGCACCTTTGCTGATGGGAATGAAAAGGCCTTTAATTGCTGTATTATATAACTTGCTTTATATAATCTTCTCCAGACAGTCAGTGATATACTCACAGCATGCTTATCCAGGAGGGAATTTTTCTCCTGCTGAAGCAAATCAACACATTTCAGCTGTGTGTGGGGGCAAGGGATTTGTTGAAAGGAGAATTCTTTGTCATCCTGCCTGAAGAGAGGTGTAATTCTTCTGCCTCTTTGATCTGCTCGGGGGTAGCTTAAGCAGGGCTTGTAAAGGAGCCTCAGAAGGTGCCATGGATGATTGAAAGAGGCAGGGGGAGAATGGTGGAGCTGGGGACCTGTTTTCAAGGATCCAGGCTGAGCATCTTGTTCTCAGCTCTTTTGTGGTTGTTATCTGTCCAGTTGCATGTCCAGATCCTCACTCAAATTCCAGCAGGTTTCCAGTGGAGGCTGGATCAGAACTGTGATTTAATTTATCATGACCTCTGCTGTGAGGACATGGGCAGATTAGAAACCAGAATTCCTGCAGATTTCTCCCCTTCACACCTATTCCCTGAGGTTGGGAGCCTCTCTATGCCCAAGGAGTGCATGTGCAGCTCACCATGTACAAGGTGAGGCATCTCAAAATTTCACCCTGCCATTGTTCACACTCCTGCAGAAAAGGACAAAATGAACACAAGGGCCAGCTGAAGCTGGGTGCTTTTGCACAGTGAATCTAAACCCTGGAAAATTTCTTGGAATAATGTGTTACACAGGAATATTTTATTTCTGCTCAAGCTATGCATTAACTGGACATATTAAAAGTGTATCAGGAAAATACAAATTGAGAATTGTTCAGGAAGATGTGACCTCATTCCCCTTTTCTCAAATACGGGTTTAAAGTTTAACCTCTCTCAGCTCTATTTGCAAGCAGTAAATGCAACAGCAAAAGGGTGAAAAGGTACAGTACAAAGTGACCTTCATTTCTTTCTTTTATTGAGCAGGGGAGGAAGGTGATTCAGACCAAGTGCAGAAAGAAGGCAGCCGTAAGAGGCATAGAAATAAGTTTATTCTTAGGGCTGCTGATACTAACAAGGACACTAAATAATAGAATTACTGCTGCCTTTACAAAATTCAATTAATTTGTACTTAGACTCCGTCCTTGATAATTTAATATTTTCTCTTTGCTACTGATTGACACATGTGAAGGTGTTTTCTGGTGCCTCTAACTGGGTCTGATGGGAGGATTTCTGCTTTAGCCAGCTGAGACATCAGGCAGCTTCTCTAAGTTAATATTTCAGGGTAAAGGGACAATGCCAAACAGCAATTCTTGACTTCATAAAGCTGTTGTGGTGGCAAGGGGACCCTCAGAGGGGACACTTGGTCCTCTCCTGTGTCAGCTGCACAACTGGCGCACACACTTCTTCAGTGTTTCAATGGCTGCAGTTAAATGAGACGAATTTCACAATAAACTCCCAGCAGTGTCTGGCTGCTCACTTGGGATTATCCTCATTTTGGATATATGAAATTAGAGCTTAGAAGAGGTAACCAGCTCTTGCCACAAGTACTTAAGCACGTGAAATCAAGCAAAATATGGGCAGTCCACTTCCCACCAATTTGAACCCAAGCATTTTTCTACTGACCAAAAGGAAGCCTGGGAGAGCTGGTGATAGGAGCAGGGTTTGAGATAAGGGTGTAGCATCTTTAGCTTGCTCTGAAAAAGTAATTTCTAAGGCTTGTTTTACTGTGCCTTCCTACTGGGAAGGTAAAGTAACAAAAGAAACACAAAGCCCTCAGTTTCTGATTCCAGGTGAACTCACAGGTTTTCCCAAAGGAAGCATCCCCAGGGCAGCTGCAGGAACCCAAACCCTCAGTCTGTGTGCCTGGGGATTCTCCTCCTCAGAACACCCCTGTGTGAGTCAGCACTGGGAATATTTTCCCCTCAAGTTCTTACTTTGTTTGGAAGCTGCAGCATTTTGCCCCAGGACACATGATCACAGCACACAGCTCATTCAGCCACTCCAGAAGGATTTTGTTCAACAAAAGCTAAATAAAAAGGCACACATGGATCCAGGGCAGGCTCACTGTGCACTAATCCAGCATCCTCTCTGGCAACCAAACACATTTTATGCTTCAAGGGTGATAAACTCAGAAATCAATTATTTCTAAGAACTCCTAAATTTTGGGTCAAAATCAGGCCCTAAGATGGTCCATGAACATCCCAGGCAGTGCCTGACTCTGCAGTGCATCAGCCTCTCCCCGTATCTGTGTGTCTGAGCAACTCCAAGACTGGGAATTTTTCAGATGTAGGTTGATCCAAATTCCAGTCTGAACACATCTGCAGCATTTTCTCCATCAATAACTCTTATTTCCTGTGTCTCTTGTTAGCATGGTCAGTCATAAAGGACAAAATAAGAGGGACACAGAGCTACACTTTTCTTTAAAGGATCAGGTTCAAAATCCATTCTTAGTCTTAGCATCACCTTTGTGGTGAGCAAACACCCAAATTCTCCTGCTGGAGTTCAATCTTTCCTTTTTTCTCACTTAATAATCCTATTTGAGATGCTAGTGTGATTTCAGGGTCTGAATTTCACACCTCCAAACCCCGTCTCTAACCATGCTAAAAATAACTGCATGTCTGGCTTAATTATGCCTTCTGCATCTGCTCCCCTTTGCCCCTAAATTTCCTATCCATGTTTCATCCAGGGTCTCCTAATGTCAAGATACACACAGAACTGCATCAGCAGGCCAGGATTTATCTCCTAAATGGCAGAAAGTTCTCCAAACCCAGCAGTTTTCCCCGCACATGCCCACGATGGAGTTATTGCTGCTCCAGGCTTCACTTGCACAACTGAGCACAGGACAATATTAACACTTGACTGACTCAGAGTTTATTGAGCAAGCCTAAATGATTGTTTTTTACTGGAATGCTCCTTAGGCAAGGAACCCTGAGTTTCCTCAGCAGCTTACTGGAACTCTTCCCCACCAACTGTGGGAAAATATGCAAATTATATAACTTTGTCCTGAACAAGCGTCTTGAGCCTGTGTCAGAGTTTTCCCCCGGACTGCAGGTAGAGATTTAACCCCGCTGGTGGTTGTTTGTCCCCCTGCAGAGCCCTGTCAGCAGCAGGGATGTTCAGCTACCTCCGAGAACGCTTCAGCTCCCACCTCCGGGAGCGCAGCCGGCGCCGCGCCAGGCTTGTCTCCAAGGATGGAAGGTGCAACATCGAGTTTGGCAACGTGGAACAGTCCAGGTTTGTCTTCCTGGTCGACATCTGGACAACCATCCTGGACCTCAGGTGGAGGTACAAGATGACCATCTTCATCTCAGCCTTCCTGGGCAGCTGGTTCCTGTTCGGGCTGCTCTGGTACGTCGTGGCCTACATCCACAAGGACCTGCCTGAGTTCAACCCCTCCATCAACCACACACCCTGCGTGGAGAACATCAACGGCCTCACCTCGGCCTTCCTCTTCTCCCTGGAGACCCAGGTGACCATTGGCTACGGCTTCAGGTGTGTCACGGAGCAGTGTGCCACCGCCATCTTCCTGCTCATCTTCCAGTCCATCCTGGGTGTCATCATCAACTCCTTCATGTGCGGGGCCATCCTGGCCAAGATCTCCAGGTCCAAAAACCGGGCCAAGACCATCACGTTCAGCAAGAACGCCGTCATCAGCAAGCGTGGGGGGAAGCTCTGTCTGCTGATCCGCGTGGCCAACCTGCGCAAGAGCCTGCTGATCGGGAGCCACATCTACGGGAAGCTGCTCAAGAGCACCATCACCCCCGAGGGCGAGACCATCATCCTGGACCAGGTCAACATCGAATTCGTGGTGGATGCTGGCAACGAGAACCTCTTCTTCATCTCGCCCCTCACCATTTACCACATCATAGACAAGAACAGCCCCTTCTTCCACATGGCAGCAGAAACGCTCCTGCAGCAGGACTTTGAGCTGGTGGTGTTTTTGGATGGCACAGTGGAGGCCACCAGTGCCACTTGCCAGGTGAGGACATCCTACATCCCTGAGGAGGTGCTCTGGGGGTACCGCTTCGCTCCCATCGTGTCCAAGACCAAAGAAGGGAAATACAGAGTGGACTTCCAGAACTTCAGCAAGACAGTGGCCGTGGACACCCCCCACTGTGCCTTCTGTCTCTACAATGAGAAGGAAGCCAAAGCCAAAGAGAAGAAAGGGTATGACAATCCTGGCTTTGTCTTGTCTGAAGTCAATGAAACCAGCGACACAAAAATGTAGTGCCAGGTATTTGTGGGACTGAGTTTTCAGAGAGAATGAATTCTTGAGATGATTAATAAACAATTCAGTAAAACAAAACAGAAACACAGGTTTGGGTTTTCTCTAACCCAACATTTGTTTTCTCAAAAGCCTCCAATCAAAGAGGAGCAGCATACCAGTGATCACTATTTAACTACACTATATATATTTCACAGAATTTATATTTTTATATCTATGGGACATTTAATGAAGCTGCTATGTTGGAATGTCCAACTCACTGAAGTTTTCAGGGGCATACAAAGGTGAGCCTGAAAAGATGGAAAGAAATTTTAGGATGTTAAAGATACACAGCTGCTGGAAGGAGAACGTGAAAAGGTGAGACAGAAGGCAAAGCTAAGGAAACCTAAGAGACTTAGGAGCCAAAACCTCAAAACAAATTCTGGTTGCCAAAGTCCTCTATGCAAACAGACTCTCTGGCCCTGCAACTTGAGCACCTTTGAATGTTCTGAAACAATTCCTTCCCTCTTTCTTTGGGGCTGCTACAGCTGCAGGACAGAGCAGTAAGGGATGGGACAAGCTTAGGAAATAGAGAAGACAGAGCTTGGGCCAAGCTGCTGCATCTCCAGCTCCAAAATGTGATTTCTCCCCTCTGGAAGCCTTTGATTCTTTTCAGGGGAAAAGAGCCAAATGGAAACAAAAACTGAAAAACCAAGGAGAAGCAGAGACCCACTCTGGGACAAAAGGAATTTTGCAGCTTATTCTCAAGTGCCCTAGCCTTCAGCTGCTCTTCACTGCCCCAGGAGCTGCCTGGATGGAGAATAGGGAAACATGTGAAGACAACTCTCCAGAAAGGTGGGGAAATGGAGAACACATTGATTCCTTCATACCTGGCAGAAAGCACTCCACTGGGAGAAGAGAGGAAATTCCCAGCTCTGGATGTATCCTTCCAAAAAATCTCCAATGCAAACTGAGATTATCTTCCCCTTTGAAGCACAAAGGTCTTGTTCAAACAAAAACACAGCCCAGGAGCCTCCTACCAATATTTGGCTTCAGATTTGGTTCCAAACTGTTCATCTCCCCACAGCCAAATGTGCATCCCTACAGGAAACAAGTTCTGCTCAGTGGGAGCTGAGTAGTGCTGAATATTTTCTGGGGATGATTTTTGACATAAATTCAACAAGAAGCTTCAGTACTTTTTCAGTGAATTTCTGCTTTCTCATAGTCAGGTTTTTTCTTCCCCAATTCATTCTGTTACTGAGAGTTCTAGTGGCAGACCAAAGAGTTTTTGGGAACTCTTCCCAGTGATGTAACTCAGCTCATCAATTTTCAATGCTGTGGTAAAATGGAAATAGTGTTAAAAGCTGCTGGACTAAGTGGTTTTAAAAGAAAGGGAGAATTCAGCAGGTCAGATGATGCCAAGGGAAAGTTGTGCTGCAAATGAGCATGGTGTGAGTATGGAAATCAAACTCTGGGGGCCAGGAGTGTTCAGGTCCCAGTCCCAGTACGGTGTGAACTCCTCTCTTGGGTCAGAACAAGTCACTTTACTCTGTGTGTCTGATTTGCCATCTGTAACACAGAACATAAACACTGACATTGTACAGAGAATGATGTTATGAACAATTATGTCACTAAAGCACTTTAAAAACCAATTCTCAATCTTTCTTCAGTGCACCACTGTCACACCGTTCTCCACCTCTGGATGGAAAGGTCAGCACACAAAGTTCTGCTCTCATCACACATCAGAGCTACCAAAAGTGGCTGCACCAGGCCAGAACTGTGAATAGAGAAGCAGGAGTGAGACCCTTGAGGTGACTCACAGACACTGCCTGATATTTTAATTGTGCTGGATTGCAGCCTTGCAAACCAACAGTGTAAAAAACACTTTACAGTCCCAATCACCACAGCACCTCAATACCCCTCACATAATCAGCTTGAAGGACAGTTTTGACTCCCCAAAACAAACATGAAGAAATCAGTGGCCAAGCACAGAAATCTCGGAGGGAGCAGGGAAGTGAAATGATGTCTCCAGAGTCCCAGAGTGGTCTGAAAAAGCAGCCAAAAGGCTGCTCCATCCTTCCAGAGCTGCTGCTGCATTTCCTCCCAAGGCTTCCTGTACAGTTCTCTGGGTGTAATGTCCCCAGAAAGTGGCACTGTCAGTGCTCAAGGCTTACAAGCTACACCTCTTACCCCTCCAAGAAGATCAAGATGCCTTTAATAGAAGCAGAAAATGTGTCCCCACTGGACAAAAGTAGCAAGTCCAAGGCAAATCCATTTGAAAGGTCAAACCCAGCAGGGCAATGAGGAGTCAGGGAAGATTCCTGCTTTAAGTACTGGTTTGGGATGTTAGTGCTAGTGGGGAAAATAAACCAAACACTCTGCAGTGCCTGTCCAAGAGGTGGCGCACACCCTCCAAAGCTTTGGGGGTCCCTAAACAATGCACTTCCAGTAGTGCCCTTGGAAAGCCTCCTCAGAATCCTGAACCTCAACGTTCTTGCTGAGGCAGTGATGGAACTTTTCACCCTGTGTCTGCAGTGTGAGCATGGGGATGTGTTGTTCCATTTCTAGGAGTATGAAGTGCTGGCACAGCTCAAAGAGAAGACACCTGAACCCCTGCAGAGGTGTTTGCCAGGTGCTCCCCTTCCTGACAGTCACACCTGCCTGGGAACCTGCAGCACAAGGAAGCTGCACCAGGGGAAGGGTGACTGTGTTCTTTTGTGTGTTTTGGTGTTACTGGAAGGGATCCAGGAGCAGAGGAAATTTAGGGGATGGATCCAAAGCTGACAGGGCCATGGCTGAGCTATCAGGCTCCCTTAGAACGGGATCATACTGGGAGCTGACTGGGAATCCTGGAGTGAGCCTCCACTGGTTGTCACCCTGGGAAGCCCTGCCAGCCCCACAGCAGCAGCAGATAGAGCTGGGGCAGAGCCCAGCAGCAGCACAGCAATGAGTGGAATTTCCTCTGGCTGTCCAGGGAGAGCTGTTTGTCACCGGGCAGATAAAGGTCCTGCCAGGAAGGAGGTTATCAGGGACAGGCCACTCCAGAGGAAAGCTATTTTGGGGACTGTCACCCCTGCTGCCATTAAAAGAAAGTTCAGTTAAGAGGATGAAAATAAATTTAATCTTGCTGAGCAGAAGTGGCTGGAGGGAGCCACAGAGCTGATACTGGAAGACAAAGGGTGGGTTTGGGTTCTTCCCCCTGACAGGGCTTTGTTTCTCCAGCTCTGCCCAAGCCTTGCAGGTCCCTGCTCCCTTGGGTGCCCATCCTGCCTTTGTCCCACAAACCAGGATACCCCATCGACAGCCTGGTCCTTATGCTGCAAAGGTCTAAGGAGAAAGTCCTGCTCCTTCAGGAGAGCAAACAGACCATTCCTGCTGGATTAAGGCCTAAAGGATTTCCCTGGCAAAGTCAAGCAGCCAGGCTTGGGAACAATGTGTCTGCACTAAACTTAATTTATCTTCTCATTTCACAAACAACATGTTTCTTCTACTGTATTTATTTTAAACATTCATTCAAGCTGTGCATAATATTTCAATCATTTTGAAATAGATTTACCCTCCTGCTGGCAAATGAGTAAGGCATCCTGCTGACTGCTGGAGAAAGGGCCATGAATTAAAATAACTGCTTCTGGTAAACTGACATGTGCTGGTTTGCTGTCTGTCTGCACACATGCTCTAGGAGGAACTGGTGAAAAGACAACCCTAAATAATTATAACAACAATAATAATAACAACAAAAACCCCTGGCACACTGTTCAGATGCTCCCAATGACTTGCACTGCTGGATTGGGGCAGCCACTGCTCACAGGCTGCCAGTGAATGCCTGGGTAGCTCCTGCCTGTTCCCCTGGAAGCTCTGCTGCTCACCCACAAACGAGTCAGCAGTGAGAAAAGACACCAGAGGCAGCAGCTGAAGTGTCCCATCCCCTTCCCTCTCCCCAGGCTAACTGAGGTGGTCATACCCTTGGGAATTCTGCTGGGAACAGCCAGGATTTCTGCCTCATTTTCCCCCCCAAAATCACAAAATCACCCCTGCCTTGATCCATGGTCATGGTGCTGGCCCAGCTCCTACTGCCACAGGAGCAGGGAGAAAACAGCACCAGGCCAGGAAAGTGAGCAGGGAAATGGGAGCAGAGAGGGAAACTATGCAAGTTCCTAAACTCTTTGGTGAATTCTCCTGCTCCAGCTTGGGGAGCTTCTGACACCATCAGCACTGGCCCTAAATCACATTTAACCCCGTGACAGCATCACTGGAACAAGAGTGAGGAGGGCTGAAGCTCTCTCCGTGGCTGCTCAAATACACACAAAAGATAATTCCTGAGGCCAAGCTAACATTCCTGTGGTAGAAGCATCTGCCTGGGGGCACTTTAACAAACTCAGACTCACTGCTGCACATAAATTCTGCCTGCTTGGGGGAGGTGGATGAACGAGGGGAGGCTGGAGATGAGACAAACTTACTTGGGGTCTCCTTTTTTTATTCTCTTGGCCAAATTTAAGCACAGAAAGCATCAAGCCCTTGCTATGCTGGGCAACCACATCCCAACCAGCTGTGCAAAATCACCATGTTAATCCATTGTGACAGCCCAGCATGGAGACAGGTGGGGAGCACGGGGATACTGGGGAGCATGGGGATGCTGGGGAGCACAGGCATTTTGGGGACCAGAGGGGATGTTGGGGAGCACAGGGATGTTGAGGAGCACAGGGGTGCTGGGGACCATGGGGGATGCTGGGGACCACAGGGATTTTGGGGAGCACAGGGATGCTGGGGACCATCGCGGATGTTGGGGAGCACAGGGATTTTGGGGACCATGGAGGATGTTGGGGAGCACAGGGATGTTGGGGAGCACAGGGATGCTGGGGACCATCGGGGATGTTGAGTAGCACAGGGATTTTGGGAACCATCGGGAATTTTGGGGAGCACAGGGATACTGAGACCCATCGGGGACGCGAGGGATGCGGCAATGCCCGCGCTGTTTTCTGTGCCGCTGCCACAGGATGGCACCGCTCACCTGCGGATCAGCCGCTCCGCGGCCCCAGACTCCGAAGGGCGACCGCGGCAACCTTGAAAAGCAAAGCAAGAATTTATTGGGGCTGTTCCGCGTTTTATTACACAAAGTTCAGTGCATTCAGTGGCTCGGTTTTGGCACGGGCAGTGCTGCAGGATATATTTAGCCCCTTCACAGAAGTGTTGGGAATTCTGGGCGGTGAATTCGGAGGTGATGTGTGAGTGGAGGGCTGGGGGCTGTAAACATCGGCTGCTGCTGCACCCAGAGTGGAGAGGGGGGATCAGGAACGGCGAGGTTGGGTCTGCAGAGACCCATATTCCATAGGGAACTCTGCTCTGGAACGTCAGACCAGACACTGCTCCCTGCTTTGTGCCTCAGTTTCCCCAGCTGTTAAAACCCCACAGCGCAGTGTGCTGGGTTAATGCTTGGATCCCACGATCTCAGAAGGCTTTTCCAATCTCACTGATCCTTTGATTCTACCACAGACCTCGGCACGGCCCCCAGTCTTTGCTGTGTTAGTTGTGCAGCAGTGCCCAAGGTTCCTGTTCAGAGGAAGCTCCCCTGAGCTCAGGAAGAACTCCTGGTTCCCCAAGGAGTCACTGTCACTGTGGCAGAGCCTGCAGAGCCGTCACATCCCTTGGGATGGGTCTGGAAGCACAGATCACATCCCTTTGTGCTGCTGTGCCTGGAGCTCCACAAACCATGACTGGAACCATGGAACCATGGAACCGTGGAACCATGGAACCATGGACCTGTGGGACTGTGGAACCGTGGAACCGTAGAACTGTGGAACCATGGAACTGTGGAAATGTGGAACCATGGAATTGTGGAACCATGGAACTGTGGAACCATGGAACTGTGGAACCATGGAATTGTGGAACCACGGAACTGTGGAACCATGGAACTACGGTAGTATGGAACCATGGAACCATGGAACCGTGGAACCATGGAACCGTGGAACTATGGAACCATGGAACTACGGAAGCATGGAACCATGGAGCTGTGGAACCATGGAACTGTGGAATCATGGAACTGTGGAACTATGGAACCGTGGAACCATGGAATTACGGAACCATGGAAATATGGAACCATGGAACCATGGAACCGTGGAACCATGGAACTGTGGAACCACGGAATTATGTAACCATGGAACTATGGAACCATGGAACCGTGGAACCATGGAACCATGGAACTGTGGAACCATGGAACTATGGAACTATGGAACCATGGAACTATGGAACTTTGTGAACCACGGAACTATGGAACTTTGGAACCATGGAACCATGGAACTATGGAACAGTGGGACTATGGATCCATGGAACCATGGAACTATGGAGCTATGGAACCAGCCCAGAATCCCAGGATGGTTTGGGCTGCAAAGGACCTTAAAGCTCATCTCCTTCCACCCCCATACCTGACCCCCTGCTCCACTCTATCCCTCATGAAGAAGGATACTGCGCCTCAAATTCCCACAGCAGTGTTGGGATGGTGGTACTCCTGGGTCTGCAAAGCTTGGAATGTGCTGGCTGAGAATTTTGGGGAGCTGCTTGGCTCCCTGTCAGCGTTGAGCCTCCAGAAGTGGAGCATTAAGGGAAGTTTTAAAACCTCCACAGAAACGTCTGTGCCAAGCTGAACCCCCTTCTCAATTTGTTTTACCTTAACACTACAGTACATTATTATATCAAATATCAGTATATATACACACACAATTATATCAAATATGTATGTGTATATATACTGTTCTACGAAATATACATAAATCTATATGGAATCACAGAGTGGTTTAGGTTGGAAAGGAATTTAAAGCTCATTCCATTCCACCTGCTGCCATGGCCAGGGACACCTTCCACTACCCCACATTGCTCCAAGCCCCATCCAGCCTGGCCTTGGGCACTTCCAGGGATGTGACAAGTGTATATACGTGATGATAGATAGATAGATAGATAGATAGATAGATAGATAGATAGATAGATAGATATGTATGTATTTTACATGGGACCTGAGGGAGACAGAAAACCCAGGGAAGGTGTTCAGGTTTCTACAGGTACCCTGTGCCAGCACTCCCAGCACAGCCCCCTGCAGCCACTGCAGAGACATTTGGGACACTGACCCTGTGCTCCCAAGGGCTGGAGATGTCCCTGCCCAGCCTGGCCTGCCAGCACGGGCTGCAGGGAGGAGATTCTGCTAGCCTGAGCAGCAGCAGGGAGGGGAGGTGCATCCAGCACTGGACTTTACAGCTCTGGGAGACAGAAACTTAGGGAGAAGCCAAAGCAAACAACAAGTTTCCTGGAAAGGAAGGAACCAGCTCTGCTGGTGAAATCACACCAAACTGCCAGAGCCCCAGGCTCCTCATCTTCCCTCACCACTGCAGCTTCAAATAGGAGCTCCAGGACTGAATCCTGTTGTGCCTGGTTAGGAGCAGCAAGGTCCTTTCCCCCGGGAAACCTCCCCTGCCCAAAGCCCTTCCCGCTGCAGTTATTGATTGGGGTTGGGGTGGCTGCTCAGCCGCAAACCCAGCTGTGCCCATCCCCTGCCTGCACTGAGCACATCCCTGGGGCTCCTTGGGGCAGCTCTTGTGGGGTGCAGGGCTGATGGGCTTATTGCTGTCATGGCCTCAAAACTGCGCTGCCTTTGGTCTTCACATTCAGTGGGTTTGGTATCAGGCTCTGTTTGCTGCTCTTGGAGCCTGAAGAGCTGATTTTTGTCAAGGATCTCTAACTCTATTCTGATATAATAGAAGAATCTGAGCTTCATGTGCACGGATTTGGATTTCTACCTCTCTAGTGGAAAAAATCATAACACACAAGCTAAATTATGTGTTGTCATTCTCCACATGACCTAAATCAGAGGTCTCTCAATTCCTTTCTGATACAACAGAAAGGTCTGAGATTTATTTGCAGCAAGTTCTGATTTCACAGATGAAAATTGTCATGTGTATGTTATGCTGGGTATTGTGCAAAAATACACAAATAAGGCCTTTGAAGTGAATTTATAAATGCCAGCCCCTGGACTGTAGCTCTGATTAACACCAAATGCAGGCATGCTCAGTTTGATGTGGGAGAACAGACTTTGGTAGGCAGCAGGCTGAAATCTCAATAACTAATTTCACAGAACTTATTAAAAATACTAGGTCAGCACAGCAAAGCAGCCTGTAAAAACTCTATTATTGTAATAGGATAATGAAGTGAAGCTGGTTGCCTTCATCCAGCATCTACAGACTGATGGCTCTTTCCTTGTGACACAGAGGTGGGAAACAGCAGCTGGGTTCATCCCTGCTTTGAGCACAAAACTTCAGGCCAGGGCATTTACTGCCATGCATGTGGATGAAACATTGCTGGGCAAGTTCAGCCTCACATGAAATATTTACATACACAGAAGTCATGGCAGATTTCCCCCATAATTAATGTCTCATTTGGGCTGGAGTGCACTTGTGCACTTGTTGGGCATGAGTATGAGAAACCTGTCTTTGTCTTTACTAAGGGAAGGTCTTGGCACAGGGAAATCCCTCTCCCCTGTCCTGGCACAGGGAAGTCCCTCTCCTTTGCCACAGTACTCTGTTAGAAATCTGCAGCTGTTTGGAAGCTCATCCTCAGGGCTAAAATACAATTTTTAGGTGTATAAAGCAGGAAGGCACCAGTGTGCACAGGGGGTGGGTTCTGGCATACAAGGATTCTGGACAGGAGTGATCTCTGGAAGGATTTGATATCCCCTAGTTTAGAACATCTAACAAGTGCTTAAGCTGGGAGCTCCATCTTCCACTGGGGATTAAAATCCAGTTCAAAGCAGGTTCTAAACCTGCTGGCTGTAATTAAGCAGGAGGAATTCACAAACACAGAGGCAGGAGCCGCTCAAAGAGAGAAAAGCAGCACAGAGATCCGGCCGAGAGAGCCAGAGCTCTGAGCCCATAAAGCCATCACTGAGTCTACTCAATGTACAGGCTGCATCTCTATTTATAGATAGAGGAATGTCGAGTTAATTCCAGTTTGGCATGTTTGAGCTAGATCCCATTCAGGGTTTGAGGCTGGTGGAACAGAAATCCTGGGGAAATACCAGATCCCTGGAAATTAGCAGCTGAATTCACCCTGACTGCAATGGGAGCTGGGTTTCCTGGGGAGCTCTGAGTCCTGAATGTCGATGCAGAGAACATCAATGCTGCCCCTGCTGACTCCCAGCTCACAGCCATGTGATCCCAACCATCTGTCTGCTAAACTTTCTGATTGAAGCCTGAAATACTTGAATTCCATCTGCCTTGTCCTCCTGGGAAAAGCAGAAAGTAGCATTAGGGCTGTCAAATTCCATGTTTGCTTTGTCCCAGTGTGCCCCTGAAGCTTGGGCTGGGAGGGCAGATCCCCTGTTCCCACCTCTGGCACTTCCAACGTGGAAAAGCCAGGCTGGTTTTGAGGGGTACAAGTTACCTACTCCAATCTCTGTCTTATTACTCTTTATATAAAGAATGTAAATTATTAAGATCCTATGAAAATAGTCTAAAGGGTGCCTGGGAAGTGCCCCAGCAGTGTGAGGCTGTTTGGCACTCTGGGGTGAGAGCTCCTTGCTTTAAGATCTCTGGATTCCATGGGAATGCCTGGAGTGGGAGGCAAAATCTGTCTAAAGCTAAATGTTAACAAATACTACAAAAAATTAATATCTAAAGCTAAATATTAGTGAATAGTAGAAAGGATTAATGCCAGCAAGTACCCTGAAGGGAAGGATGAAGGAGGCAGGGAAGACCTGAGCTGGGATGCTGCTGATTACCTCCCATCTCAGGGGGCTCCTTTGCCACACTGGGTAGTCAGAATCAGATACTTCTTAAATTGTTGGTTATTTTCAAATATCTTTTTTTTCCCCCCAAGATTCCTGCTGGGCAAATTTTGCTATCAGGGACATCTTTGCACCCTGATAACCTTCAGATTCTGTCTTTAGACGCTTTTGTGCAATCTCATCTTCTGATTTTCCTATTACTGGCAGGCAGGCAGGATATGGTGTTCAAATAAAATACTTGATATTTCCACTGATGCTGTGCAGCCAGAATTAATCTCGCTGGTGCTGCAGTGGAAAACAACGGAGATAAGCAACAAACCAGTCACTCTCGTGACTAAATTGAGCAACTCTGGTGGAATCCAGAGAGGGAGCAGCTCTGGGGTGCTGGAAGTGGCCCTTTTCCCGAGCCAATCCAGCTTTGTCCTGGCGCTCAGCAACAAAAGGTTGTGTGCAGGAAGGAAGTGCTGTGCTTGTGCAGCCCTGGCTTCCCAAGGCTTTATCAGGTCTGCAGGAGCTCCAGATATCTCTCAGGACCACCGTGCAAAGCTGCAGGAAGTGCCTCGGCCTGACCTTTATCCACAATCAGAAGATTCCTTGGCAGAGCTTGTTTTTGCAGCCTCCACCTTAGGAATGCTGCGGAACGCTTGCTCTCCTGGGGTTTGGAGATAGGTGGGAAACAGGAGCAGGCTGGGCACACACTGACATTCCTGGGGGGCCCCGGGGCACCCCAAGAGCCCCTCGACACTTCAGCTTCTGAGCTCTGTCTGCACTTCCACTTTGTCTCTCCCTGGACAAAAGTCAGAACCTGGGTTTTAATCCCTTCAACAACCAAACCCGGTCTGATCAACTCTGGCAACAATTTTCTGGAATGAGTGGGCAATACCACAGGGATCAGGATGGGTTGCCACTACTGTGAAGCTGCTTTCTTTCCCTTTTTAGCTAAATTTAATTTCAAGTGCATGCAAGCATGAGAGGGGAGGGAGAGAGTGGGACAATGGGATGCCTTAGTGAAGAAAACCACCATTTATTTTTTCACTTTTTTTTTTTACATCATCTTCTTCATACAACTGTTTCATTGTAACATTAATACATTTAAAAAAAAGAAAAACAACCCACCAAGATAGCTTGCAAAATTATATATATTTTAATATCCAAAAAGTACATTGCATATATATAGTAGCAAAAGCCCCATTTCCATGGGTAGTTCCTTCATACTTAAATTTTGCGATTATTGCAGAAATGTTACTTAAAACCACCCCGAAAGCACTAAGACCTAACTGTATTAGCTTGATCTTCTCTTCCCACCTTGTTAAATAATGGCATCAGTGCTTGTGTTCAACGTTCTGAGCAGACTCCAATGCTCTGGTTTCAGACTCCCCTCCTGCAATCGGATGCACATGGACCAAATCCCACCCCCACAGAGTCCCAGGAGTTGGTCTAGACTAGATAGTTGTGATCCTGTTAATTGGCTGCCACTTAATACAAGTCAGCTAATGGGTTGTACATGGAAATCTCACCCCCCAGACATCTGTTCCAAACCCCAAACACTTGTGGTTTACCCTCTGTTTATGGCACCAAACCGCCGCTTGTGCAGCGTCACATTCACATGTGCAGAGCTGGGGATGGCTGAGAGCTCTGGAAGGGCTCGGATTTCCACAGAACCCCCAGCAGAAGCCATTGAAAAGAGGAGTATTTCGTTGTTTTATCTATGAAGTGGTTTTAAGATCTTCCCAAAGTTCAGGATTTGGGTGAAAAGCGATCACAGAATATTGCAATGGATGCCTGGAGATGTTGGGCCTGTTTTCAATCAGTCTCAATGCAAACCTGGGACTAAGTGGAGTTAATTTGCAGACAGCTACAACCGACTAATACAGAAAATCCTGTTCTCTAGACAAACCCAGGGCAATCTGGAAGGTTTCTGGCCACTTTGGGGGTCAGTCATGGATCCAATTGCAGGACCAAGCCTATCTCCAACAGATACATTACTCATGTCTTATTTTTATTATTTTTTTTTTTAGCAAAAGTACAAAGCTACAGCCCAAATGTACAGATTGAAAAGATGTACAAATTACATTAAAAAAATAAACAAAAAACAACCGAGCTGATAGTAAAAAACAAACCTGCATTTGTGACCGAGGTCAACTCGTTTCATTTACTCTTTCCTTTAAAACTGTGAGATATAAGGAAAAATAACTCTGCATAATTTATACAGTAATTTGCCTTCTGGTTTGTTGACCCTTGGTTGGACGGTCTGACAAACGCACAGCGTTCGCGAATCGGTGCTTCCAGAGCCCGCGGCTCGGGCAGAGCCAGGGACCTGCTGTCGTTTATTCTCTTCACTTCTGCTCTCAAGGAGTGTCTGTGCTTGACTTTGCCTCACGCTTTTTTCTGGCTTCTTCTGCTTTCTGAGCTCACACACAGCTGAATGAAGTTGTACTCTAGAAAAGTTCCTTCAATGCCCTTTACTTCTTAAAATATACATGTACATATATATATATGAATATATATATATATATATTTAATTTCCAGTTGGGTGAAAATCCTCCTCTGCCTTAGAACTAAGATTCCAGTTGTGGTTCCCCGCAGCCCAATGTCCTCCACTGAATGGTCAAATGGCCAGTGAGAAAAAACCCATTGTGGTCATCTTCTTTTACGATCCACTGCTGCATCTATGCCTCGTCAAAAGCCTTTTAATCCTTAAAAATTCCTCTCATCCAAAAGCTAATAATCATTCCAGGGAATGGTGAACCATCTTCATTGTCACTTCCTACAGAGGACACAAGCCTTAAACCCCAAAGAAAATGTGGAGTACTGGCCCACAGGAGCTTCCATCTCTCAGTTCAAGACACAAGAGTCAAAGTTTCGAAAGTAAAAGGTTTGGTCCAGGAATAACAAATATCCAGTTTTAATTCTTCCCCAGAAAGGCCACAATGATCCATTGAGGGTCCCCCCAAAAACCATAAAAATCCCAGGAGTAAAGAAAAAGTCCAACCAGACTGCTCAAGGCCACTGGCAGATCAAAGCATTTTAGTAATAGCTGCCCAAGTGTGGTGTGACGTGGGCGTTGGGGTGGCGGGGCACGTTGGGGTTGGGGTAAATGCTTCCTGCAGGGGAGGTCCAATAGGGGGAGGCTGCTCCAAAGAAACTGGATGATGTGACAGGCATGGAGGAGGGGTGTGGGGGCACAAAGTTCACCTTCTGCTGGTGGGCATGGTAGGACGGCATGTAGGACAGATCTGACGCGTACTTGTACATGGACGACTCGGTGGGGTGGGGCTGGAGGGCCTGGGCGATGCCGTGAAAGTCAAATTTGTAGGCATACCTCTTGCCATGCACTTTGGTCATAATGTTCTTGTCGTAGTAGTATCGCAGCGCCCGGCTCAGCTTGTCGTAATTCATGTTGGGTTTGCTCTTCCTCTCGCCCCAGCGCCGCGCCACCTCGTCAGGGTCCGTCATCTTGAACTCGCCGTTGGTGCCCTCCCAGGTGATGCAGTTGGAGTTGGAGCTGTCCGACAGCAGCTCCAGCAGGAACTGCCACAGCTGGATCTGCCCGCTGCCTGCACACACAGCCAAGGGGAAAGGAAATTGTAACAGCGGTGGGAGTTTCGCGTCACTTAATGAGTGGTTTGTCTCAGTCTCTTCTGCCTTCACTCAGAGCCAGGATTAGCAAAAACATGATAGAAATGGATTTTCTTGTGTTTGGGCTTGGCTGTTTAATAAATCTTATCAGAAAACACAGTGTTCAACAGCACTTCTAGCTACCTGCTAGAAGCGAGCAAAACAGAGCCAGATCCAGTTGCTACAAGGTCTCTTAAAGCTAAACAGTCCAATAGAGAGTTAACACCTATATTATTTATCCTTTTAACCCAATAACTAAATTCCCATGACCCTCAGTGTGACACTGACTGACCAACCATAAACTACTACCTGAAGAAAGAGGAAGAAGGAAGATGAACACTGAAAGAGACACCAACCAAAACCCTCCACCTTGTCCCATACCTACTACTACATTATAAAACATCAAACTTAAAACCCATCACCATGTGAAATCACACACTTCCATTTCACTACACACCTGTGATTTTAACTCCATCACTCAAATTTGGAAGCCTTCTCCAAGGCCTCAGTTCAAAAGCAGTGTTCTCCAGGGGGTCAGTGCCTGACAGCACAAAAAGCTCAAAAACCCCAGGTTTGTGGGATCCAGCAGGAAATGACTCGGGGTTCCTGCTCTGGGGCACACACAAAGGCAGGAAACAGAAGGACTATCTCGATCTCGACTGGGAACTGCTCCTTCAGGCCTTGGAAAGGCAGCCCCAGGAGTGGATAAACTGTTCCCAGCAAACAAGTTACTCAGCCCTTTGTTCTGGGCCTGAGCCTGAGGTCACATTACATTTCATAATGGTTGCCTTTGGCCTTAAAACCCTGGGGCTATTCATAAACAGAGTTTTCTGTGGCACTGCTCTGCAGAGCCTTCACTGCCTGCTCAGCACAGTGTGCTTCACCCCTGCACTGCTCACTGTTTGCCATGGAGATTGTTTTGGATACCTCCAGCTCTCTTTCCAGTGGGTCATCGGAGTTACACAGGATAATTTGTTCCCCACATGACTCCTGGTTTTACTCAGTGTAGTTGTGCAAGTAGTTAAGGGTAAGTTAAGAGCCTTAGGAGGATGTTTCCTTACAGGCATCTCATGTAGTTCAAGCAGGATTTGCCCCAGGCCTTACTCCCTAAAATCAGGGATTATTTACTGCAGATGATGTGCTAGGGACGGTTACACTGAGGCTTCCAGAGATATTTTGTGCCTTTCTTCCTGTAACCCACAGCAGCAGTGAAAAATTAATCTGTACTGCAAATCTGAGAGACCAGCACTTAAGCCCCCTATAAAACTCTTCTTAGGGAATTCTGGCTTTGGGTCAGAACATCCAGGATAGTGATTTTGTCCCTACAGAGGTGATGTTGCACCATGTTCCTCACTTTTCTGTAAGGATTTTGGCAAAAGGCCTTGTGAGGTCACAGCTATCAAGTTCAGTGGCTCTCACAGGTCCCCCCAAGGGTGCAGGGAAAGCAGTGGAGGCTGGAGCAGCAGCTCCAAAGGAAAATTCAGCTCTTTGATAAGGGGGAGTCTGAAATGTAAAATGAACTCACCTGGATTGGCAAGACGGCTGCTGGTGGGCCCCAGGATTTGGTAGGGATCTAAAAAATAAAATAAAGTAAAAAAAAAAAAATCACCTGACAAAATTTAAGGGATGTTTAATCAAAAAGAAACTCCAGGTCATTATGTTTTTTTCTAGAAACCAAATTTTCATTTTCTTTCTTTACTCTTTCTGCCCCTTCTCCCAGGGCCTGGAAGTGCTCCTTCTTTCTTTCTTAGCAAACAACCACCAAGTATTCCTGGTATCCAAAATGGCACAGCCACAGTTCATGGCACTGCTCTCAGAGCTGCCTGCTTTTGCAGTCTGTGATGTCCCTGCACTGTGTAGCAACTAGAAAACACCAAATGTGGAAAAAAACCCTGTGGGACAGGAGAACAGCCACAAAGCAGGAGCAAATGTATTTCTCCTAACAAGAAAGAGCTAAATAAAAGGAGAGCAGATGAGATTCTCAGATTTACTTGTTAGCAGCTGAGCTTGCTGCGCTGGGAAAGCAGGAAATATTCACCCAAGTCTCTCTTTGTGAAGCAAACACAGCATTAGGGAGATGAGAGTAACAGGAGTTTGTCACTGGCTCCACCAAGGCTGAGTGGTTCTTGAAAACCCCACAAAGCATTTATTAGGAATGAATTCCTTCCCTTTCTGTGGGGCCTCCTCAGCCCTAATCTCTACACTTCTCCTCTGCCTCTCTCTGCTTGTGGTGATTTGGATCTGCAGCATTTGCTCGTGGATTGACTCGGTGCCAAGAGAACCAGAGGAAGGGGATGGAAAGCAGCTGTGGTGGGCAGGGAAGGTGGGAAGGCAGCAGGAGCACCCCCTGCCCTGCCCTGGGGGCTGCTTCCCTCCCCTGCTCTAGGCTGGGCTGGGGAAGCCCTGCTGGGATGGCTGGAGATGCTTCCAGAGGGAAGGGAGAGCTGGGATGCTCCAAGGGGACAGTGCAGATTCTGGCACAGGGATGTTCCTTTGGCTGGGACAGGCAGAGCAGCCACACTGAGCTCTGCTGGGATGCTCCAAGGGGATCAGCCCAAGGGGACACTGCAGATCCTGGCACTGGCACAGCTCAGTCCCTGCCTGTCCCTGCCTGGGGCTGCTCCACAGTGAATTCCCCCAGTCCAGGGCTCCCAAAAATCCACTCTCACCTGGCTGGGGCCGCTGCTGCTCCGTTGTCTTATTCACGTTTTGTGTCCCTGCCACAGGAGGGCCTGGAAGGAGAGAAGGGGTTTGAAGGCACAGAGAACAGGTACAAAGTACAAAATACAAAATTCATCCCACAGGAATCACAGCAACTGCAAGAGAAAGGTTTGATCAGACTAAGAGCTGGTATTTTGGGGATTGCACTATAAAATTAAGCGATTCCATAGAAATTTAAATTTTCAGTGCAAAATGAAAATACACCAATAAGGAAAGCATTATACAGATATTTACAATTTGCCAAATAGGCAGTGAGACAAGGAAAATATTATGTAGATACTTCATTAATTTTCTGTCTTTTACTGCAACTGAACTTCCACTCTAGTTTGCATCCATGTTGTGAACAAAAAATTAGATTATTAAATGTACAAATTCCGACCTCCTTCCATGTTGGAGATTTACCCACATTTTGTGCAAATGCAAATTCTTTTTTAGGCAAAAAAAATTCAGTTGAAAATATCATGGTGATTTATAAAAATCCCTTCAGCAGGAATATCTATCTGCTCTTCCTCTTGGTATCATTTCTCACAACAGAAAACCGTGACTCCAAGAATAATTCTCACATTTGGGGTGAGCACAGCTCAGGAAGCTGCAGAGCAAAGGGAAGGGGCTCTGCCAGGTGCTGCCACGTGGATTTCCAGGAGGAGTGCCTTGCTGAGGGTCAGATGTGCCCACCCTGCACAGGGAGAAGCCCCAGCAGTGGGGTAGGGGACAGTGGCTCAGAGCCAGCAGCCTGTGCCAGCTCCAGCAGGGATTTTAGGGACAGAGGATTGGTCTGGGATGTCACTCCCCTGCTGGGAATCCAAGGCACTCCACACCCAGTAAGAACAAGAGCTGGGCACCTCGAGCAGAGGGGCCCCATCTGCTGGACTTTGCCTTTCTGGAAAGTTGGCAGAAACTCTCAGATCTGTCCCTAAAACCATCACAGCACGGGGCAAGCCTGTGGTTAACAGGGTGCCTGTGAGAGGATTTGCTCCTGGCCCCTTAACCAAACCCTACAAGTGTTACTCTGTCCATAACATCATTCTACTTCTCACCTGTCCCCAAATCTTCTGCCCTTCTGACACTCCTAACACAAGCCAGCTGTGCCTCATTTTAATTTTCCATTGCACAGTTTGTGATTCCCATTGGGACAACTTACTTTTGGAGAGGCCAGAATTCCCATTACTGCCCCATCCTGCTCTCCTGACTGCATCATAGGAGGGATCTAATGACAAAAGACAACAGGCACAGAGGGGTTGAAATGAACTTCTACAAAAAAAACCTTGTAAGAATCTGGCTTTGCTCTGTGGTCCCAGCTAGCTTGGCTTCTCTAGGACTGTGTTTTTTTCCTCTCCCACATCTCCAGTGCTCCCCTAGCCCCTCACAGAATGTAAATAGGGATGTAAATGCAGCAATGGGGCTCTTTGGGCAATTCTCAAGCCTGACATGTTCTGACCATGAAGTGCTATCATTGCACTCAGTGAAATTCAGGGTGACCCATCCCAGCCAAAAGGAGAAAGGAGACCCCTTTCTCTTCGCACAAGATTCAGAGGACCACAGGCAGAGGAGGAGGAGATGAACCCTGTTATTATTTCACAGAAATTAAATGAGGATTTTAAACTTGGGGAGGCTGAGGGTTTGAGGTCACAATAAGCAGGGGGTTTCAAGGAGAGGAAAAGGAGGAAAAGCATCCTCCAGGGACATGCCAAGTGCCCCTCTGGCCAGCATCTCCTGCCTGTGGGGCTGTGCAGCTCCCTGAGGATCCATCCCAGGCACTGGCACATTCCTCCAGCGCTGGGAAAGCCGCTGAGGCTTTGAAATTACAGCCTTGCTGTTACTGGCATGGAAAGGAAAACACAGAGGGACGGGAGAGGGGAGGGTGGGGGAGCCAGAGGAGGAGGGAACAGAGGGGAATGGGGGAAAACAGAGCTCCTGTAATCTGCCTGTTTTTATTTTTATTTTACTTGTTTGCTTTTTTCCCTTTTTGCAGAAACCACAAAGCCCACTGCAAATAGATCAGACTGGAAAACAAACCACTGTGGTTTCAGCTGGGACAAAGAGTGGGATGGGACAGCTGGGGAAGAGGGAGGTGACAGCCTCATCCATGCTGTCCCAGCAGGGACACCTGCCCCATTCCAGACCCTGTCCCACTCCCAAGGACAAGGAGCAGGAGCACTGGGCACTGCCTTGGTGCTGTTGGACTTTTCCCCAGGCCCAGTGTCCAGCAGCTGTCCCTGCTCTGAACGAGTTCCTGTTCACAGAGGGGCATTTTCCTGACTGGAAAACCATCCTATAATCCCCATTTATCCCAGTGAGACACAGCTCTCCCAAAATCAGGAGAGCAGGGGTGGGGTCTGAGGCAGTCCCTGCCTTTTCCCATGTCTTCCCTGCAGCCAGGCTCTGACTTCCATTGCTCCCCTGGGACATCCCTCTGAATTATAACAACCAGAGCTAGCAGAGCCATGCTTGGGGAAATGCTTTGAAAAACCCAAGTTCTGCACTGAGAAAAGCAAAACCTTCAGCAGTGTCCACCAACTGAGATGTTAATGTACATTTTGGTTTGTTCAATCGATAAACAGTTCTTTAATGTAACATTAATGGAAATGCCATATGATGACTCTGTTAAAAGAAAAGCAGCAATTCTTTTTCCAACAGAAAAATTATTTTCAAAATAGGGAAAAATTTCCTTCCTAGAAAGTAGCGGAACTCACTGACAATTTTCAGTTTTCTCTGATTCTTTTTGAGGCCAGATCATTGACTCAAGGAAATTAACTGCTACAAAGGGGTTGCTTGATCCAGAGTCATCAGCATATTTTGAGTAAATAAATAGGCCATGATTTGGAGAGATTATCTTCCTCCTCCTGCTCCTTTTCCTCTTCAGGTTTAATCCAGGCTGATTGAGTCCCTTTGCCTCAGTTTTTCCTCTATAAAAATGGATTATGGAGCAAAGTGTAGGAATGTATAGTGTTGTAGGATGAGATTCAGCCCCGATTGTGACTTTGCCATCATAAGAAGGGTTATGTATGATAATCAGCCATACAGGCCCTGCTATTGCACTGTGTGCACTCAGCTACTGCAAGTTTCCAACTCTTTCCCCTTCAAAAAAAAAAAATTAAAAAAAAAATCCAAATGCAGGAAGCTATTTTTATTTCACAAAAATCCCTGCAATGTGAAAGAACCACACCAGCCCTCCTGGCTTCCAGGCCCAGGCTCGAAAGCTGAATGTGTTTAAAGCAAAATGGAAAAGGCAGAGTCAGGGAACCCATCCAGAGACTCAGGTTCCTGCAAAAACAGGATCATTCCCAGGACCTGACGCCCAGTGGCTCAAGGAGATCCTACAGAACTCCAGCCAGACAGTGACAGGGGAGAGTCTTATCTGTCATTTAAACCATTTGGATTTTACACCAAAACTTGCCATGGGATGGAAATTCAATTAAAAGACTTGGACTGGGGTTCTGTCCTGGTGTAAATCAGCAAATGGCTACAGTGAAATGGGGGCAAATTTATCCCAGAAAAGATCAGGTCCCCATGTCTGGTTTAGACTTAAAAGGCCCTGTGGAACAAGAGCCCTATGACAAATGTGTGTTCAATACAAAATGGAATTAAAGAGCAGAAAATAAGTCATAGATGCTTTCAAGAACTGTCATTCTGCAGCTGTCTGGTTTATGTCCAGAAATTCCCCAGCATGAATGCTCAGTCTATTAGGAGGAAGGTAAAGGATATTAATAATGCTTTGCACTTTCACAGCACCTTTCAACTGAGGATCTCACAGCTTTGCAAACATTCGCACTCACAGCACGCCTGGGAAGGAGGTTAAATAGAATTGTATTTATTTGCAGGCATAACTGCACTTTCTGCAGCTTCAGCTGCCTTTTCCAGATGCACTGCCTTTCCCAGAAATCAGGCTGTGTGGGGCAGGCCTGCTCTCTGTGCCTGGTCTCCACTTTCTCCCCCCAGATCTCCCTCCCCTTCTAACTTGCCACTCTCTGTGCCCAGCTCTCCAGACAGCCCCTCTCCCCCCTGGAGCTCTGGGGCATATTTAGTCTGAACAGACTGATAGATATTGCTGGGGGCAGATGGACAGACACACAGACCCCCTTCCCAGGAAACCAGCCTGAAAATCCCCAGGTGATTCCCACACCACGATCCCAAACCCTTGTCAGTCCTTTCAGCCTGAGTTCAGCCCAGTGAGCAAGGCTTTAGGGACTCTGGGTTGGAGATATGATGTATTAGGGAGCAAACCCTCTCTGATAAACTTAAAAATAAAAACCAAAAAACCCTGGTGTTTTATAAATCCGAGAGTTTGGGACAGAGGGGAGGCAAGGAGGGGTTTCACTAAACAATGGGCTCACAGTGCCTGTGCTTCCTGAGCTGCTGGGAAGTGCTGACAGCCCCTTCATCCTACTCCCTCCAGAGGAGCTTTCTCAGTCAGGCACCACTTTGTGCTACCAGCCCTGATGAGGCTTTCCAGCAGAACAATGAGCTTTGGGCCTGGAATAGCCACATGTTTAAGGCCTTTATTTTTCTAGGATGGATACAGTGGGGCTGGGTCATTTATGGATGCTATAGGGGAATCTTATTTGGAATGCCACACATGCTGGCACTACAGGCAAGACTGGAAGGAAGGGAGAGCCCAGGAATGTCTGGAGCTGGTACCTCCAAGGAAATTTGGCAGCTAGAGGGTGGGAAGGGGCTTGTGCTAAGCCATGGAGACAGAGCCAGGAAGGGAGACTGGGGAAAGGCAGACCCAGGTGTCCTGGGGGATCCAGACTTGTGATGTGGCTAAGTGGTCACTTGGCCTCTGTTTTGTGGCAACCACTTTATAGGGAGAGAGGGAAAGGAGGGTCAGGTACCTGGGGAATTCTGTGGATCTCATAGCCCACTTCAGATTTGCAGCCTTCTCCTGATTTGCTTCACTGAAATCTCTAAGGCCAAGTCCTGCCTGGAAATGCCTGTGCTCCCAATCTAGGTGATTCAGGTCATTCCAGAACAGTTCCTCCTACATTCCAGGTTTGGCCCATGGATTCTTCATGCAGAACACAGGCTAGGTTTTGCAAGAAGTCCTCCTGCTTCAGGAGGAGGAAAGGAGCCTGGCATGGTGGCTGGAATTTAAATTAGCTTCCCTAAATGGGGAAAGCAGACACAGGTGTCCTGGAGGCTGCAGACCTGTGATTAATCCCAGTGGTCTCTTGGGGTCTATTCTGCAGCAGTGATGGGGAGAGAGGGAGACGAGGGCACAGGAGCCCAGGGCCTTTCCTGCCCAGGTGGGGCTGGGAGTGGTGGCACTGCCCCTGTGCCTTGGAAAAGTCCCAACATGGAAACAAACCCCAAACCCTTCTCCTGCTGCAAGCCCAGCACATCAGCCAGGTCTGCCCAGGCCTGTGTGTCCAGCCCTGGCTCTGCCCCTCTCCCTTCCTGGAGATCCCATCCAGGAGCTGAGGTGCTGCTTAAAGCCAGCTGGAGAGCAAAACCCAGACTGCAGCTTTGTGCAGGGACCAGGGAGCCAAAACCACCTCCAGCTCCTCCTAGAAACATCCCATGGACTGGGTTAAATGGCGGCAGCAAACATTAAAGCTGTGTCCATCCCTGGCTCCATGGACATGTTCTGAGTGCTCCACACGCACACAGGACATTTCTGACTGTTACACACACAAGCATAGAGAACATTTCTGACTGTTATACACACACACAGAGGACATTTCTGACTGTTACACACATACACACCACAGGACATTTCTGACTGCCCCCCACACCCAGTGCAAACCTCCCAGGGTCAGCAGAGGAGCTCCAGCTGCTCTCAGCATAAAGCTGTGAAGGCTCTGGGCTCTCACCTGTCTGTAGGTGTGGGCAGGGATGGTGGGACAGGGACTAGAGCAGGGTCTGAGGACTCCTGTGGCCTTTTCCAATGGCTCTGCCAACTTCCCATCACATTTACCCAGGTCCAGGGACATGTGTGTCACAACTGAGCACACTGAGGCCTCAGAACCTCACAGCATCACTCTTTCGAGGAGCTGTTTTCAACTTACTGTATCTGCTAATTAAACAATTAATTAGCACACGTGCCACATGTCATGCTCTTCATCCTTCCTGGCCAGTGTTACTGTGACTGTTCCCATGGTTACAGGAGACTTCCCAGTCTTTCAGCACCAAACTCTTTCTCTTCCCCTTCAAGACACAATGTGCTGTTCCTTGAGCTAAGGAACCACCACTCCCAGGGTCAGAGGTGGAAATCAGTAATTAAAAATATCTTCACTAAGAGGAAGAAACTGAGTGCAGAATGATTTCAAAGTTACTTCTATTTTACATTATCAGGCTATTTGATTATTTCACAATTGAAAAATATTATCAAGCCATCTTTTGCATCCGCCTTGGTGCACTGTTGGACCCAAGGAACTCAGAGGCCTTTCCAACCTGAATAGTTCTGTGATTCTCTGATTCTTCTACATTGCTGTTAAGCTGTTTCACAGATCCTAAATCCAGGCCTGGAACAACACTGGGTTTTGACCTGAAGTCAACTCAAACCAAGTGAGAAGGGACTGCCTGCTGGATTTAGGTGAGAAATCTGCAGCAGAGTTGGATGTGAAGAAGAGATTTAGCTTGGGGAGTGTCTGAAAGTAGCTGAGAACCTGGTTATGAATTGCTGCCTTCATAGAAATACAGATCAGAGGGATCAAACATTTCTGATTGAACTCCTGTTCTAAATCAGTGATGGATTAAAGCACTGTGGCTGAAGCTCACTTATTTCAGACAGGATCTGGATGGTGTAGGAATAGAACTAGGATTCAGTATTCCTGTCCCTGGCAGTGCCCAAGGCCATGTTGGACAGGGCTTGGAGCACCCTGGGACAGTGGAAGTGTCCCTGCTCATGGCAGGGGTGGGGCTGGATGGGCTTTAAGGTCCTTCCAACCCATCCTGGGACTCTGTGATTTCCAGAGGGGATTTCCTGAGCTGGCCCAGGCAGGGTGAGCTCAGACAGGGCTGCCCTGTGCCCTGTCCCCACTCAGAGCCAGGAGCAGGGAAGGAGCTCCCCAGTTCAGCCCAGAGCCCCAGCTCTGCTCCCCGCTCACAACCCTGGTCACTCCCTGCCTGCTCCCAGCCAGAGGAGCAGCCCCCAGCGGTGCCTGTGGCTGCAAAAACATCTCCGAGCCTGCAGCGCTGGCACTTCCTGAGCCACGTCTGCCTCACCCCTGCAAGCCTCACAAGGACACTTTATGAAGAAAAGGAGGAAGTAATGGGAAGATTTTTTTTTCCTTGTTGTTGCTTTTTTTAATATCAGCAGCAGAAATCCCAATGCACAGTGCACAGAGACTGAAGAATGTGTCCTGAGGATCCCTTCCAGAGCCAGCTTGGAAAAGCAGATGCTCTGCAGGCAGCAGAGATGTTCCTGAGCTATGCAGGGCTGCAGGCACAGCCAAGGCACAGCTGCACATCCTCTGCACACCTACAGAACCACCCAAAACACGGCCAGCAGCAGGCAGGAACGTGCCCACAGCCCTGAGTGGGTTTTGCCCCCAGCACAGGGGTAAAACAAACAATTGACACGCCTGGAGGTTGTTCTTGTTTGAAAAACACTCAAATGCAGAAGTAAAAAAAGCCCAAACCTCATATCCATGGAGAAAAAGGCCACGCACACATGAGAGAAAAGGGAAGACATGCATGCACAGCCGTGGCAGTTTTACAGCTTTTAAGTCATCATCAGGAGACAAATTAACTCTTGTTTTAGGAAACAGCCCGAGCACTTCCAAGGCTTTGGGAGGGAGCGCCTGGCACCCCAGCAAACATGAGACCTCACCCCAGTGCAAAAACACTCCTTGCACTGCACCCCAGGCAACAATAATGGCTCTTTTGCTGGGGGAAAAGGAAGGATAATGGTTACTTAGAAAGTGCTCCAGACAAGCTGTCAGGTTGAATTCAGAGAACTGGAGTCTACTCTGGGACAGCGCTGGCTCGGGGTGATCCCTTGTGAGTTGGGTTTCCTGCCTGCTACAGCTTAAAGACAACGATTCTTTGTTTCCAGTTTTTCTGGTGAAAAAACACACGCCTGCCTCCGAAGAGGGTCAGGGAGAAAGCAGACAAAACACTAACTCTGGAATTTCAAAGGAAAACAATTAAAAAAAAAAAGTATAAAAAGCAAAATCCGAGCGCGCTGGCTACTGTCTCCCCTGAACTCATAAATCCCTGCTTGGCCACGCAGCCAAAATGAAAGGAGACCTAAAAAAGCCTCCCCTTTTTCTGCTGCCGAGCTAAAAATGGGATATTTCATCACCAGACACACAAATATCATCGAGAAATGTTTTAGCAAGTACAGACAATTATGGGGGCACAAAGCTGCAGCTGCTTTTCCTCTGCCACAACTGAAGATGGAGAGTTTAAAACCTTTGCTGGAAAAGGGGCTGCACTGACACATTCAGAGAAGAGTTTATTGAACGTGGTCAATATTTTTCACTGTAACCTTTTAGATCTGAAAAATGGCCTTTTCAGGAGAAGGGTTTTATGCAGGAATTTGAGAGTATTTTCCTGAGGGAACTGTGCTTATGCAACCACATTCCCTGTGGTCTCTGCCCTTCTCTCCCCAGTCCCTCAAAATCTGAACCTGTCACTCCAAATTGTCACTCAATTTGACAAGTGGGAGAGAAGAGTTTTGAGGAGTTCCTACCAGTTTAAAGAGAACAGAGGCCGCAGCCCTAATGGTGAGAAAAGCAGCTGCACAGACTCATATTTTGTGAAGTACCAGGGAATTGGAGTGAGAGAGATTTTAATTGATGCTCCAACACCAGGAAACTCTTTCTTAGGGCCTCACAATGAACACTGGACAAAGCCCCAGGAAATCATGCTGGATTTCAGAGTTCACTGATTTATTTATCTTCTTAAATTTGCCAACAGCCCCACCAAATATGCACCTTGTACCCAAACAGCCTCATTGTTCACACGACTTCTGTAACGTGAACATAAACATGGGATAGACACAGAATAAACCCTCAAAATTCCCCCCTCCATCCCTGTTCATGCATTCACATAGAGATTTCTTCCCTCTTTGAAAGGTACCACATCCCTTTTTCCTGTGCTCTGCTTGACTTTGGGTTGGATTTCTGAGACTTTGGGCTGGTTTGTCACTGCTCTCAACCAAATCTGGAAGGTTCAAGAAGGATCCCATCCCTCTCTGCAACTCCCTGGCAGGAGCCAGGTGGGGATTGGGATTTCTCCCAGGAACAGCTACAGGACAAGAGGAAAATCCCTCAGGCTGTGCCAGGGGAGGGTCAGGTTGGAATTTCTTCATGGAAGGGGTTGGTAAACACTGGACAGGGAGGTGTGGAGTCCCCATCCCTGGAGGTGGTGCTCAGTGCTCTGGGTTGGTGAAAAGGAGGGGATTTGGCACAGGTTGGACTTGATGGTCTGGGAGGGCTTTTCCAATTTAAATATTCTGGGGTTCTATTGCCTTGGGCTGAGCCTGGCATATGCAGAGGACAAACCTGTGCAGAATGCAGCCTTTGAACCAAGATCCTGAATGACCTGGAGACAAAGAGCCCCAGGAACCCCTCTGGTTAATCCTCACCTACAATGCTGAGCCTCTCTGCACAAACCTGGGATCACCACATATCCCAGCCCAGGCATTCCCACAGGTTCATGGACACAGAAACTTCACACATCCACACACCAGGATTCTGCCTCCTTGGGAGCCCCCAGCTCTGCCCTGGCTTCAGCTCCTGCACAGCATTTTGCTTATGTATTAAACACACAAATTACACAGACCCCAACACACTAAAAACTTTGAAACTGTGCTGGAGCAAGGCCAGAGAGCTCAGAGCCCTTTGGGGACACGGCCCTTTGGCCTCCCAGTGTTTTTGTATGTGAATATTCTTTCCATTTCCCCATGGAAACCTGCCCAAATGACACCATTCTGCAGGAGAGCAGTTTAAGGTCTCCCTGGGTTCAGATTCCTGTCCTTGTCTCCAGTACCCACGGCAGATCACTCACTGCTCCAAACAGCGCCAGAAAATGCCCCAGACCACCTCTGCAGTGGGAGGGGGACACAGCTCTTTCCATTCAGCCACCACAGCAGCCTCCTTTCATTTCCCAGAAAACTGCTCTCCAGCCAAAAATACTGGTGATTTTCATTAGAGCAATTTACTCCTCAGAGGCAGCTGAAGACAATTTGTCCCAGTGACGCTCAGTCCCATCCTCTGGGGTGTTTGTGAGGCTGGGAAGGGGAGAAGCTGAGGCAGCAGGAGTGCTTGGAGCAGGACAGGGGTTCTACCTGTCTGCTGTGACAACACTCAGCTGCCCTGGGCCCCGGCTGGGAGCCTTACAGGATCTGCTGTAAAGATTCCCAAGATTCCTGCTGCAGAGATCTGCACTTCAGCTCCCCTAAAGCAGAGCTGCATTCCTGCTGTGTGCAGAGCTGGCACTGCAGGGAGGGACAGGGCAGAGAACAGAAGGGAAAAAGGGACTCAGGTCTGCAGCTGCAGCCAGGGCACCAAACCCAGCGCTGGGACATGGGCCAGGCTCCCTGTGCTCCCCATCCTGGGGAGGGAGCAGAGCCATGGGCTGCATCTGGAACATCTGCAGCTGTCTGTGCTGCAGCTGCACCTTTTTTTTTTTTTTTTTTTTTTTTTTTTTTGACGTGTGGGTTCTTTTTTTCCAGCAGTGGATGGAACATGTTGTGTAAAGCAGGGTGTAAATGTATGCAAAGAGCTCCTGTCTCTCCCTGGAATCTGCACAAGCAAGTTATTTGCACTAGTTATGTAGAAAAATTACAGGAGGAGTGAGGGAAATGGAATTTTTTTCCTATCTTTGGCATGTTTGGTGCTATTTCATCACCTGCTTTTGAATCCTCAAGGGAAGGTGGTTAGAAAAACTCGTCTGTTTTTATTCACAGGCATAGAGAGGAGAAATATTTACAGGATTGGTAGATTCCAGATGCATTGACATGAAGAAAACTGTTTAATCTTTTGAGGTGTTAAAAAATTGTTAAAAAAAAAAAAAATCATAATTTTAAACCTGAAATTCCTTTTCCAAAAGACGATCATCTTTTGGAGTGAGAATATCAGCTTGAAGTAAGCCCATTAAAAAGGAAACAAGGAAAATCCTGTTTACTAAAAAAACAAAAAACAAAAAAAAACAAAAAAACAAAAAAAAAACCCAACAGACTGAGGAATTCCAAGCCCAGTTTTATGAGCATTGTGAGTTTGTGCTGTGCTGTTGGATGAGCCACTTCATGCTGCTCCCCCAGCTCCTTTTCTGCCAGCCTGTTGTGTTCTCCTGTCTCTTTTCCTGCCATCTTTCCTCAGTGGGTTGGAGTGGGGCAGTTTATGCTACACCAACATCCAGTGTGGAAGGAATTATGGAATTTATGCCTTATAGGAAGAAATGGGATTTCAACATTTCTATGTAGTTCTTAATTTTTATTTGCCTCTCCCCTGGGTGTGCTTTGTCCTTTATTGACACATGATGAAAGTTCCATGAGAAGCTGAGGGCTCCACGCTGACAGCAGTGAACCCAGAGCTCTGTCAGCTGCACTACAGAGACACTCTGGAGGCCACTAAAAATGCAGGGGGAGGGACATGTTCCCCTCAAATTTCTTTTAGCCTGAGTCACTCAAGGCCCAAGTCACAAAGTGTTTACAAATTCAGAGGCATGCGGTTCTACACAGAGATTTCCTCTTAAAGAAAAAAAAATTTAAAAATCAGACTTTTCTTGGATTTATTTTTAGCAACTGCCTCGCCTGAGACAGAATGAGCAGAGGTTTGGGTGTAGGGGGAAATTGTGAAGGAGCACATGTCCCTACTTTATTCCCACAGGAGCAAGCCCAGCTTGGATGAAGTTTAAAGAGCCGATTTTTAATGTCAAAGCAGAACCTGAGTGGCTGTGTCCATGCAGTGCCCCTGTTTTTATCAACTGATGCTGCTCAGAGGACAGAGCAGTGTGCCAGGGAGTCAAGTGGGCATTTTTACATGCTGGACAAAAGGAGCTACTGGGAGCAGCAGCCCTGATCTCCTGTGCAGGGCCAGGCAGATGTTGGGGATGGAGTGCAAGGAGGGAGCACAGACAGGAGGCAGCCAGACCCTCCAGGAGGAGCTGGTTCAGCCTGGGCTCTGTTTGCTGCAGCCCCCCCAGTGCAATGGGAGGTTTTGTCTCTCCAGCTGCTTCAATAAAAGAAAACCTTCTGCCTTTCCCCACTGCTCTTCTTCATCCAAACTTGTGACTCATCCATGGAGCCACATTCTCCTGAAGACCAGAGAGGTGTTTGTACCTCACAGTTCATTTGTGACAGTGACATTTTGGCACAAGGACAGGCTGGCTCCAGGTGGGGTGGGCAGGAGATTTCAGCCCTTCCCAGAAACTTCTCAAAGGAGGAGCTGAACAGAGCACAGGGAACAAACCCAATGTGAAAGGAGAAAGAAAAGGAAAGGAAAAGGAAAGGAAAAGGGAAAGGAAAGGGAAAGGAAAAGGGAAAGGAAAGGAAAGGAAAGGAAAGGAAAGGAAAGGAAAGGAAAGGAAAGGAAAGGAAAGGAAAGGAAAGNGGAGCTGAACAGAGCACAGGGAACAAACCCAATGTGAAAGGAGAAAGAAAAGGAAAGGAAAGGAAAGGAAAGGAAAGGAAAGGAAAGGAAAGGAAAGGAAAGGAAAGGAAAGGAAAGGAAAGGAAAACCCCATTTAAGGCTCCTGTCCCTACACACTGAGTTACAGACTCTACACAGGAGTTACAGAGCACAGAACAGATTTTTGCTCTTTATCACCCTACTTGGCCTTTACCAATCCAACTTCTCTGTAGGTAAGGGATGTGCTTCATCCTGCCCATGGCCATGGACTGGACCCAGATGATCCTTAAGGTTCCTTCCAGCCCAAACCACTCTGGGATTCTGTGATCACCCCCATCACACCAACACTCACAACTTTACCCTGACTGAGAGTCCAGTTTGTCAATAAAAATAAGAACAAGGAGCAAGGCTGGAGCTGCAGGAGGAAAACCTGAAACACCTGACTGAAGGACACACAAACAACTCCAAAGCCTGAAGGAGCCTCAACAGGGTTATTAACTTTTAAACTTCAAGCTTTCTAAGCTATGCTGCATTGTCAGAATTTCTACTGGACAAAAAAATAAAAAGGCTTACTTGAAACAAAAAAGAAAATTAAACTATTCCAAAATGAAAGTCTCAAAAAGATATATTTGGTCTTCCTTGCTGGTTGAAACGAGCTACAGATCCATGGATGGGTTTGGAACACCTGAGTGGCGTTTACAGTAGTGAAATTTATTGTGAGAAGATTTTACCCTTTCAACTGTGAACCCAGAGAGAAATAGTATCTCCAGCCTTGCTATCTGTGTGACATTCCAAACTCTCCACATCAGGAACAGAAAGTGTGCCAGCAGTTCACCAGCTCAGCAAAACACAAGTGTGACAGTGACACATTTGGTGCCATGGTGCTGGCTGGACAAGCAGAGATGACATTTCTAGCCTAGGTGGGGCTGCACAGTGAGAATTATTCATTAAATAATTAAAATGCATTAAAGGACATTAAAATGCAAACCACTGACCTTCTTTGGTGGCCAGACGTGAGGAATCTGTGTGGGATGGAGTGTTGTAGACCAACAGTGAGCTACCTGCAAGGCAAAGAAATTGAGTTAGAGCAGTCTGGGCACACTCTGCCATGGGGAACCATGAGGGCAGGTAGGAAATGTTGTTACGGGCATGAAAAAAACCTAATTTTGATGCTAATTAGGCACACATTTTCTATGAAATTCATCTAAAATCTCGGGTGCTGCAGGTCACACATGCTGCTGTTTTCTCACTTGCAAAAAATAAAGATATTTGTCTCCTTCACCCAGTGCCTTGATGTCATTCATTGAAAACTGATCTTAAAGGGTGAGGTTGTAGAGGTACAGAATCTATCCTAGAAATGCCTGTGGCACATATTGGGTGACAGGCTAAGGAAGAAGCTTTTCTCGCTCTGGCTGTGATAGAGAAATTTCCTGTTTGAGGAACAGGCAAGAGAAAAGACACGAATTGCACTGTCAGGACCTGGACATTTTTAGAGTGTCACATGCTTGGTTTGGGGCCAGCAGCTGCACAGCTCCTGCTGGGATTCCAGCATCTCCTGTGCTCTGGGGAATTTGGGAGCAGCTCTGGGTTCAGAGAGGCCTTTCCATGCAGCTCCACTGACAAAATAACCCCTTGGAAGGGTCTGTTCTGCTCAGCCTGTAGGGAAATGTTCCTTTCTAAGCATTTCCCTCCTGCAAACTCTGCTGGAAATGGAGGAGGAGATGCTGGGAATTCAGGGCAGCCAGCATGAAATACACATTTCATGGCTGTCTGGTTAAGTGTGCTCACATAACCCCTGGGCTGACCTTCCTGCAGCTCCTTGGAGCACCTTGTGCTGGGTCAGTGACAGCCTCGGCACAGCAGAGGCTCCTGTTTGTGCTGATGGTGTGGCTGGAGCACCTTGTGCTAGGTCAGTGACAGCCCTGGTGTGGCTGGAGCACCTTGTGCTAGGTCAGTGACAGCCCTAGTGTGGCTAAAGCACCTTGTGCTAGGTCAGTGACACCCGTGGTGTGGCTGGAGCACCTTGTGCTGGGTCAGTGACACCCGTGGTGTGGCTGGAGCAGCTTGTGCTGGGTCAGTGACAGCCCTGGCAAGGCAGAGGCTCCTGTTTGTGCTGATGGTGTGGCTGGAGCAGCACCAGTGCTGCCCTGAGAGTGCTTTTACAGCTCTCAGATAAATGGGATCCTGGCTCTGAGCATCCCCAGCCTCTCAGCAGGGCAGGAACAACTCCCTGCAGGTACCACTGCACCAGCTGGGCAGGATCTGGTGGATCTTGAGCAGGATGTGAGCCCTGCAGCCCCACGTTCCTCTGGTGCAATGGTCCCACATGGCCTCAGCTGCCCCTCAGTGCTCACAGACATCTCTCTTTGCTGTGGGAGCTGAGCTTTAGGCACTTCCTGCCAGATCTGAGCCACTGCAGGTGCTGGGTGCTGCTGGCCCTCTGCTGCACTGGAATTCTGTCCTTCCCCAAAGGCAAACACTGCACAGGGCAGTGAGGACACATAGGCAGGAGGTGCTGGGAAACAAAGCTGCTCGCAGGGAGGGGAGAATGGATGGTACCAGATGCTGCGAGTCAGGGGATGTTTCCAAAGACCAGGATGGATGGTGAACCAGGAGGTGAAGAGTTCAGAGGGATCCCAAGGGCACCCTGGCTCTGAAAGCTGCCAATAGCCAAAGGGATTGGCTGAAACATTTGGAGAGATTGGCTGCTGGAGGAATTGGAACAACTCTGTCCACGTAACTCATGTTTTCATCAGATGGTTTCTGGCTCTGGCGTTTCTCTCTTGAATATCTGTGGGGAAACTCCTGTCCACCACTCTCTCCTTTTCAGGTTATTTAAAGCAATCCTGAGTGCAACGCCCAGCCCAGCTTCCCCCTGCCAGACAGGGAAGTGCTGGGGAATTCAGAAACGTGGTTTTCTATGACTAAATGGGCTGCAAATGAGTGGCTGGGGTGGTGGGGGTGGGGTGATGAATAGCACTGAGAGAGCAGGATCAACCTATAGCTACTTTAGGCTAAAAAATGCAGCCCAAGCCACTGGAAAGGACCGGCGCCTCCCCCGGTTTAACTGCTCCAAGTTCTCACCTTTGCCCGGCTGTCTGAGGTTTCTGGTGGGAACACCACAGAGAGGGAAATGTGTTTCCTATTAAGAGTTTCAATGGAGGAGGGAAAGGGAGAAAGGCAGAGACCCAGATCAGGACAGAGGGAAGCAGACAGACAGACAGACAGACACAAGCCAGGCTGCTCCTCTCTCTCTCCTTCGGGGGCAGAGCTTTGGCTGTGATGAATTTTCATTTTTGTTCCTGTTCCCCGTCCCTGGGTCAGCGACACCATGGATGGATCAGCCCTCTCTGGTATGGTTAATGCAGAAATTATTCTCCCATAATTAATGTTTAAACACGTTATCCTACGGCACCCCCACCCTTTCCTTTCTTTTGTTTCCCTTGTGTTCATTACAAAAAGATGGAGAAGGACTGAAAACCAGGAGAGTTTTTTCCCCATAAACCCTTCCCTCTCACAAGGCAACTCATCCTTCAGAGGGGCAGGAACATTTTGGTTCCACACACTCCGGGTCTATTTAATTTGAAAGTTTTTTTTACCCTCACCTTCCCCAGTCCTGGGGCCCTCCCTGCTCAGCTCCTGCTGGAACCCAGGTTTTGTTGGGCATTAACACATGGCTCAAAACCACTGAGAACTTTTCTGCTTCTCACCACAGCCTCATTCTTTCCCCTTCAGGCTCTTCTCCTTGGCCCCTAGCACCAGGGGGGGAAAGGATGGAGGTGGAAGCTCAGCATCTTTTGATCTTCATCCCAAACACAGCATGGATGCATCCAGAACTCCCTTCCCCCTGCCCACCAGCTGCCTGGAGAGGATTCACCAGGCAGAATGTGCTGGAGAAAAATCAGCCTGGGGCCCCAAGGTGTGTGGGGATGGACAAAAAGAAGGCAAATCAAGGTGTGGTTTCACGATTTTGGAGAGGGAACTAAAATAAACATGCAAAAAGAGATGATTGTTTGAGGGGGTGGACAGGGAGCTCCCTGAAAAAGCCACTGGGATGTTTTGGGAGGCTCCAAAGAGTAGAGAGTCCTGCAGGACTGGGCTCTGCACTCTGAAATCTGAGGATCAGAGATGCTGGAATTCCTGCCAGCTTCAATGGCAACAGGAAACAACTGCACCCTTCTGCTCCAGGCCTAAGGCAAAGATTAAAGGTGCTGTGGGATGAGTTTGGGTTACTCTCAGCTGCATTACACAGCTCACCTTGAACCTTCCATTGCTAAAACAGAGACTGAGCATTTGTTGAGGTCATTCAGATGTTGCTGATTTATTTTTTCAGTCTGGACTCAGATGTGCCAAAATAATATATTTCATAGGCAGCTTTAAGCAAGTTTTCACCCTGATCAAGAGTGTAAAATGCTGAAAACCTTTTGGGAAAGCTCATTTTCAGGGGGTCTCCTCGTTGAGTGAACAAACAGCTCAGAAAGTTCAGATCAGCTTTGTTTCTTGGAAAACAGACCCCAAAGCTGAGGATTCATGAATCATCACATATCCAGCTTAACATCCCGAGAGCACAAACACCTTTAGAGAGCCTGGGCAGAGGAAATCAGCCTGTAAGTCTGCAATTTCCCCAAATCTTCCTGTGCTTGTGGCTATCACCTATTCCCTACCCTAAGCAGGACCAGAGCTGAATGTCTGTGTGACAAACACCCTTCCAAAAGGGGAAAACTCGTGAAAATAAAATCCCACGTCCCCATGGCACTGAGCTGCGGGCTCAGCACTGAACATCCACTGGAAGCTGGGCTGGAAAAGCCATCAGCTCCTCTGGAAGGTGTCACTCCACAGGGAGACACCCAGCACTCCCAGAGCAGCCTGTCATGGGGCTGGGAATAGCTGCAGGGAAGGAGGAATGCTCTGCCCAGCTCCAGACAGGAGCTGCTTTAATGAGCACATCTGGGGCTCAGCACACACAGATTCATCATCCTAAAGCTGGGGATGCACTGGGACTGAATTCTGTGTGACAAAAGAGTGACTAATCTGCCTGAATCCAGCAAAGTTCCTTGGGTTTTGCAGTGGCTTAATAGCACAGAAATCACTGCAGGCACCGCCCTGGCAGGACAGGATATTTTGATGGTCATTATTGCAGCAGCACTTAAATATTGCAGCTGCACCAGGGCTCCAGAGCTGGGCTGCGGAGGTGTGAGGCACAGCCCCTGCTCCACACATCCACCATCCCAAAGGAGGGAGAAGACAGGATGGCTGGTGCCACCTTACAGAGAGCAAAAACTCCTAATTTCTGGTATTTAAAGGCAAGGTGTGATCCAGGGGCTGCTGTCCTGAATGTCAGTGTGCCCTGGTGCTGCCTGGCTGGACATGGAGAGCAGTGTGACCAGACTCCAGCATCCAGGGGGTGGTGGGATCAAGCAGGAAGTTGCTCCTGAGCAAATGGGCAGCAGCAGATGGTAAAGGTGGGCACTGAGCCCAGTTTTTCAGGCTCACACCTTGAGATCAACACTGCATTTCCCCTGACAGTGCCTTTGAACAGCCCAAACAACGGGGCACAAACACTGGGGATGATCCTGGCGATGCCACCTAGAGAATTCCACTCCTCTGTCAAGTTTTCCAAATTCATCCTGCTCCTGTGCTTTGAACCCATCCAACTCCATCTCTGTCAATTCTCAAGCCTTATCAATAAGACAATTCAAGTGTCTCACTTGCACATTTATCTGGTGGGAATTCAGAAGCGTTTCTGGTTACAAAGTGCCCGATTTCCCCAGCCCCAGTCAGCAGGTTTGGCCAAAGCACTGCTGCTGCACACAACTGCCTTCCCATTTCCCAGCAAAGTGTGCAAACCTTTGAAAGCTTCCTGTGGGCCAGCAGCTCTTTGTTGATGAAACAGAATTAAATTTGCCAATGATTGTGGATGAGAAATTATTTTATTGGGACAGAAACTGTTCAAATCCAAGGTTTTTTGTTGTGAATCATTTCCTTGGCTTGACTTCTCAAGAAAAATAAAGGTGGGGCTTCCAGAGGCACCCATCTGTGACCTAACTCCTGTGCCACTGGAACCTGTGAAACTCCCGCTGATTTTAGGTAAAGGGAGATCAACTTTCCAGCAAAGTTGGAAGAAGCACCCTAAATTCTGTATCTTTGCTTCACTGGCCAGAGGAGACACCTTCAGCTGCCTTTCCATCACAATTGGATTTTCTAGTGGAGAAAATACACTTCTTCCTTTCTCTCCCTGTGCTTCCACCTTGATTTATGGCACCTTCTCCTGATTTTTGAGTGCTTAAATAATAATACTCCTATAAAAGCTGTTTCACTTGGAAAAACAGCAGAGCCTGTGGGGCCCAGCTCCAGTCCTCTGGCTCATTACAGCACCATTACCCTTAGCACACCTTTGTGGGGAAAGGAAATCCTTTTAGTTCCATTTATAGGTGAAGAGGAGACATTTGGATGTGGTCATGATTGCACAGAAGTCTTGGAAAAGCTGAAATCTAAGACTCCCAGCACCCATCAGGTGCATGTGCTGTCCCTAAGTTGATCATTTCTGTTTGGGTGCTGGGATAAAGCTTTTCCAGACTGCTCACAACTCCCGGGTTTGGGGCTTAATAGAGCCAAAAGGGGTATTGGATCCATCCCATACTCAAGTGTGGGGCAGAAAGGAGCAATAAAGAGCTTCCACAACCTTTTTCTCAGAGTCCTGGGTCATTTGCACAACATCTGCTCCAGCACATTTACATATGGGGAATGACTTTTGGGTTTTCAACTCTCTCCAACAACCCTGGGCCTGCAGGAACACAGGAAATCTCCAGCCTTGGCCAGTTGTGGGTCCTGTTTATGGGGAGAGCACAGCCCTCTAACTGCAAAGCTATGGAATCATCTGCCTGAGACAAATCAGTTAATGTCAGCTTTAATCGCCATGGCAAATATGTGTATTTTTATCACATAGCCACAGATGTTGTTATCTATAAGATTTATCTAATCTCCTCCAGAGCCCTGCTCAGTTCTTCACCTCTGTGATAGCACCAGTAGCTCCATCTGTGTTCATCTGAACTTTCCAACCCAATTTTATTCCTTGTTTCCCAGTTGGTTCTCTCTGTCTTTCTACGGTCATTTCCCTCCCCCTTGCTGCAGGAGGAGCCCTGGGGGTTCCACAGCCCGGGCAGTGCCAGGATGGGGCTGGGATGGGCAATACTCACTTTCCCTGAGGTAGTTGAGGTGAGACAGCAGGATTTCCGTGTTGTAGGGGGAGGTGGTGCGCAGGAAGTCGTCCTTGTTCATCTTGCAGAGCTCTTTGCCATCCATGTTCTGGAAGATGGTGGTGTCGATCTCCATCAGACCGTACTCCTTGATAGCCCATTCCAGCCACTGGCGCACGTGCTCCTGGGTCCAGAGCGTGGGGTCTGCCAGGAGAGAGCACAGCATGGGCACAGGGTGGGCACAGGGTGGGCACACACACAGATGGGCACAGGATGGGCACACACAGGATGGGCACAGCATGGGCACACACAGGATGGGCACACAGAGATGGGCACACATGGGATGGGCACACACAGGATGGGCACACACACACACAGGATGGGCACAGCATGGGCACACACAGATGGGCACACACAGATAGGCACACACAGGATGGGCACACACAGATGGGCACACACAGATGGGCACACACAGGATGGGCACACACACATGGGCACACACACATGGGCACACACAGGATGGGCACACACAGATGAGCACACACGGATGGGCACACACAGATGGGCACACACAGGATGGGCACACACACATGGGCACACACACATGGGCACACACAGGATGGGCACACACAGATGAGCACACACGGATGGGCACACACAGATGGGCACACACAGGATGGGCACACACACATGGGCACACACACATGGGCACACACAGGATGGGCACACACAGATGAGCACACACGGATGGGCACACACAGATGGGCACACACAGGATGGGCACACACACATGGGCACACACACATGGGCACACACAGGATGGGCACACACAGATGAGCACACACGGATGGGCACACACAGATGGGCACACACAGGATGGGCACACACACATGGGCACACACACATGGGCACACACAGGATGGGCACACACAGATGAGCACACACGGATGGGCACACACAGATGGGCACACACAGGATGGGCACACACACATGGGCACACACACATGGGCACACACAGGATGGGCACACACAGATGAGCACACACGGATGGGCACACACAGATGGGCACACACAGGATGGGCACACACACATGGGCACACACACATGGGCACACACAGGATGGGCACACACAGATGAGCACACACGGATGGGCACACACAGATGGGCACACACAGGATGGGCACANTAGAATAGAATAGAATAATATAAAATAATATAAAATAATATAAAATAATATAAAATAAAACTGTTGCTAAAACAGGGCAGCTTGTCTGGGTGTGAGTCAGTTATTCACCCTGGGGCAGGAACAGAATTCTATTCCCACTGTCCCTGTCACCCCCCAGCTGTGGGGCAGGGTGGGTTTGGTGGATTGGTGCTGTTTGGGCACCCCTGGCTGCCAGCACAGCTCCAGCTGTGGGATCTTTATCCAGCTGTGCTGATGTAGGAGTGCTCTGAGCCCGGCTGCAGCTCTGGGCCCTGGAGATCAGTGCCTGCAGCAGTGGTTGTTAAAAAAAGCAATCAGCCTTTGAATTTGGAGAGGGCATCAGATCAGAGAGCCCCAGCAAGAGCTGGTGCCACATTCCCCTTGGCAGAGTCCTGTCAGAGCTATCAGCATTGCCAGATGTTTCCTGTGCTGCTGCTGCTCCCCACCTATCCCAGTCCCAAGTCTGAGCTGCACATTCATGTTCTGCTGCAGCTGCAGAGGGTTGCAAAAAAGTTCAAATTTTGGAGATGTCTGATGTGTCATGAACAGCTGGGTCAGCTCTGAGACAAAGCTCAGCCACCTCAGATCCTGGGAAGATGAGAACATGGATCAGGAGCATGCACAGGGCTCTGGGGGAGCAAGAAATGCCTCAGCCAGGATTTTAGGGGATATAAAGTGATGCCTCAGCCCAGGGCTGTGACACAACGGCCAGAGCTGCGCTCACTTTGTCACCAAGGTCCTGTGCCTAGAGTGGGTCACACCCAGGAACAGGAGGTTTAGGTGTGGCTGGAACTATTGCTCCATGGCTCCATGTCAGATTGTGTTTGGAGGAGGCAAGGAGGAGGGAGAGGTCTTTTGTATAGGATAAAAAGGATTTATTACTCTGGGGAATCCGGGGGGCAAAAGACAAAAAATGGCAAAGGTGCAACAACTGAAATATGGGGGAGGTTCAAGGGGAAAGTACAACTTATTAACAAACTGGAGAAATTCTGGGGAGGGGTAAAGGGTAGGGTTCACAAAGGCATTGTCCAGTGAGGGAGGTAGGGGGGAAAACTGGGTCACAAGGACTAATGAGAGGTCCAGTTTCAGGGGATTTCCAAAGGGGAATTACAAGCAGGGGGCTGGCACAAAGCAGGATTGACAGGTAATTCAGGATAGATTGACAAGGTGGGTGGGAGGGTATAAATTTGGACTAAACCATTAACTTGGGCAATAATAGAACATGCCATTAGCAAGAAGCACACGGCAGCAGGGCTGGACATTGTGTGCCCTGGCTGAGGGCATCCCTGGGCACACAATGTCAGGAAGTGCCCACACCTGGCATTCCTGGGCACCTGAGCCTGGGAATACCAGCACCAAACTGGGAACTGAGACCAAGGGAAATGAAATTATAACTGAGATCTTTCCCCAGTGAATCTCCAGAAAACCTGGGCTGCTGAAAGCTCAATTCAGAACATGGAATTTACAACCCCACACCTTTGCAAGCCTGCTCTGGGAATGACAGATGGATTTCCTTCAGGTTTTGGCAATAGTTGATTGAAATTCTGCTTTCTAAGCACTGGCAAAAGGCTGCAAATTTTACAATGCAAGTATTCAAGGGAAAATTCTTTATTTTTTTTTTTTATTTGAAAGACTTATTTGTCTTGAGTTTTGAAAACAACCCAACATCTAGAGGGCAGAGTGAATTTGTGGCCTCCCTTTAAACACTGTAGAAGACACTGAATGTGTCTGAAAATCTGCCTTCTTGAAACATGGCTTAGAGCTCATTATTACTACTATTGTAAGCTTAATGTGACATTATTCTTGCTTATCTTCGCCCTAATGCGCTATAAATCTCCATTCTGGATTAAATTAAAATATCCAAATGCCTTTCTTGGATGACTTGGGCCTCGTCTCTGCAGCCAGAGATCTGGGATGATGTTCATTATTGTCTTCCAAAGTCTGGTAAAGCTCTGCTCTTTCACAAGTATCTCAAGGCTTTGATTTGAGGATGCTCATAAAGAGGGGAAAAGTCCTTTTCTTCATTTTCCTTCAAAGAGGACATTCCAAAACTTCTCTTCCACTGGGGGCACTGGAAGTAATTTTCCGTATTTCAACTATGTTAAACTTTAGCTCACCCTTGGTTTTTTTGAACATACAGGACAAATGCTCCCCCTGGAATATCTTTAATGACACAGGGGCTGGTTGGTGCCAGCTCCACCTTTCCAGGCAGGGTGACATTGGATTGTGCTGCTGTCCCCAAGCAGCTCAGCCAGTCTTCCAAACATCAGCTCCAATGGGACTTAGAGATTTGCCATCAATCTTTTATTGGCTTCTCCTCACTACATTGAGTTTGAGCTTTTCCTTTTTGTCCTAAATGGCAAAAAAATGCTTGGGAATTGTCATCTGCTCAGAAAAAGGAGCTGAATTCCACGAGTGCATTTCCTTCTGCCAGCTCTGTCTGCCTGGGCTGGCTCCAGCTCCTGCCCTGTGAAACCCTCGGAGCCAGGGTGAGTTCTGGGGTGAGCACTGGGCCAGCCCTTGGCTCCTGTGCTGGAAACTTCCTGGCCCTGTTTGTATGGATATTGTTTATAAACTTCACAGGGAAACAGCTCCTCACTCCAGGTTCAGGCTTCACCCCTGAGCTCCCCCACAGCAGCTCTCACCCCTGAGTGTCCAAATGCATCCAGAGCATCCTGCCAGCTCCAGGCAGCAGATGTGGATACCAAACACAAACAAAGCTGGACAGGGATGTTTCTGTGTGACAATTTTTGGAAGGATAACGCAGTTCCTGCAAAATATAATTTTTCTGGGTTTCTACTTCTAACAAAAAAAATGGAAACAAAATAGGTCATTTTGAATCAATCAGTGTGACTTGAAAGTGCAGCTGGATCCTGAGAGCACCAGGGGAGTTATAACTTGGGCCCACTTCTTTCCTCTTTGATCATCCCCTGCATGTCCCAGGAAGCAGATTCTTCTCTAACACATGAGAGAAGATGGTTTGGATTCAGCACACCAAAACAACACTTCATTCCAGGAAGAAAAAATTTAAAAGAAAAGAAAAAAAAAAAAGCACCAATTATCTGCTGCCCATCCTGATTCAGATCATGCACCGGGACATGGGAATTCCCACTACCCAGAAACTCTGATATTTTTACATGGTTTATAAGAGAGAAAATTCCTCTGGGAGCAGATAAAGAAATGAAACAAAGCTCTCTTGCAGGCAGAGCAAGGAGAGCAGCCCCAGAGCGTGGCAGTACCTGCAGGGACGATGACTCTCCTCTCGTTGGTGGTCATGTTGGGGGGAGGCCCGTTCTTCTCATCCATGTATGTGCTGTAGCTCATGGCGGTGGACTCGGTGCCTGCTCCCACCAGCTTCCCACACTTGCTCACACTGCAGTCCACGGGGGACTCCCTGCAAGGAAAAGGGAAAGCTGGGTCAGATCAGTGCCATGGGTTAGTCACTGTCACTGTCCTGGGCCACGCTCAGTATCCTGGGTCACCATCAGTGTCCTGGGTCACCATCACTGTCCTGGGCCATCATCACTGCTCTGGGTCACCATCACTGTGCTGGGTCAGTCACCATCAGTGTCCTGGGTCACCATCACTGCCCTGGGTCACCATCACTGCCCTGGGTCACCATTACTGCCCTGGGTCCTGGGTCACCATCACTGCCCTGGGCCACCATCAGTGCCCCCTCCAGCCCTGCAGCACGGGACAGGTCTGGCTCAAACATGGACATGGGCCCAAGGGGGAACATTTGGGGATGTGGGATGTGGGACAGACAGGCCATTCCTGACCCTGGGGGTCATAAAGGGGTCTGTAGGGCACAGGTCACACAGGGGATCTCTGATAGTGCAAGGTGGAGTCTCTAAGGGAATGGCTTCCAGACAAGGCAATTTGTGCAGAGGCTCTGAAAGACCGACATTCCCAAAACAGCTGAGGAGCCAGTGCCCATTACACCAGTGTGTTTGTTACACCCCACCCCCTCCTGCCTGGCTGCTCAGTGCATCCCAGCAATCCTGCAGGCAGGCTGGGTGCTCCTGGGAGCCCTGTGGGGCTGTTTCATCCTTTGTGGTGCTAAAACTGCCCTGGTGTTGTGGTGGAGCCTGGCAGTGGCACACGAGGTGTTTCTGCACTCTAACCCTAACCCTTTCATGGCATTGACAAAGAACCCAAAACAGCCACCCAAAGTGATAGGGCTGTCCCCAGAGAGCACCCAATGGCAGCACAGAGTCTGATTTATACAAAGCTTGTCTGTCCTTGGAGCCTGCCAGAGCTCCAGGAGCATTTGCATAACGCTCAGGGACATGGTGGGATTGCTGGGATGTCCTGTTGAGGGACAGAGGTTGGACTCAGGGATCCTTGTGGGTCCCTTCCAACACAGCCTGTTCAATTATTCTATTGTTCAACTATTCAATTTTTCTGAAGTTCAATTATACAACTATTCTGTTATTATATTAGTCTATTAATTATTCCATTAGTCTATTATTTAATTATTCTATTATTCAGTTATTCTCTGATTATGGGGAATCTCAGATGCCCCAGGTATGAGTCAGGAACTTCAAAGGGTGTGAAAAGGGGTCTCGTCCCAGTTTAACTCCCGAGGTGCTGGAATGATGAAGAGGGCACAGCCAGCAGCTCAGGTGTCCCTGTGCTAAGGCCTGGCCTGCTGCAGACCCTTGGGAACACTCCGGGAGAATTGTGAGCCCAGAGAGGGAGCAGGGACTGAGCTTTTCTGCAGCTGCAGGAGCAGCTCCTGCCTTTAGTCCCTTCAAAGCCCAGCTCTGAGCCTGCCAGGCACACACAGCACGTCCCATCTCAAGGGACTTCCAGGGAAGGGAACACTGCCCTCACCGTCCCAAGGGGGGAATTAATGCACAACCTCTGCACAGAGCAAGCCCAGGCTTTAATCCAAAGCCATTTCCAGGGCAGTTTAGGCCATGCTTTAATCCCAGAGCCATCCTCCTCCTCTGCAAGAAGCCAAGAGGTTTGGGAGGGAACCATTCCCTGCAGGGTAAGAACAGTGACAGTGCACAAATCCCACCCTCCGAGCTCAGCTGGCAAGAATTCCAAGCAGGACACTAAACAAATTTGTCTCTTAACCTGAACTGGGGGGGAGAGAGAAGTGCCTGAAATTCAGTTATCATGGCCAGGAGATAAATGCTCCACTGAGATATTCCAAGGCAGATGGTAATTTTTTCCTCATGTCTGACGAAGGGAATGTTGCTTGAAAATGGAAAGAAGATGTATAACTTACACATGTTTAAATTTAAGGGTTTACTATTTCGCCTACTGTTTTTCCAGGCAGGGAACCAAAATCCGCCTTCACAGAGGCAACTGCTGAAGGCTCAATGTCCCCAAGACAGCTGGGGACAGGCTGAGGAGCTGCAGGGACACAGGAATGTCACAGGGAGTGCAGCAGGGCTGATTCCTTGTGGGAATGCTCCTGGCAGATGTGAGTCCTGCTGGGCATGGCTGGGCTGGGGAGGGAACGGGGACATCAGAGATCTGCGTGTGACAGAGAGATCCAGGTGTGACAGGGTGTGACAGAGTGATCCAGGTGTGACAGAGAGATCCAGGTGTGACAGTGATCCAGGTGTGACAGAGTGATCCAGATGTGACAGTGATCCAGACGTGACAGAGTGATCCTGGTGTCACAGAATGATCCAGGTGTGACACCATGATCCAGGTATGACAGAGTGATCCAGGTGTGACAGTGATCCAGGTGTGACACTGTGCTCCAGGGTGTGACAGAATGATCCAGGTTTGACACCATGATCCAGGTTTGACAGCATGATCCAGGTGTGACACCATGATCCAAGTGTGACAGAGTGATCAGGTGTGACAGAGTGATCCAGATGTGACACCATGATCCAGCTGTGACGCGGTGCTCAGGGATGTGACGCTCTTCTCCAGGGTGTCAAATCCTCCTCCGGGGTTTCAGACTGTGCTCCAGGGTCTCACATTGCACTCCAGGCTGTCACACTCTGCTTCAGGTGTCACACTGTGCTGCAGGGTGTGACACTGTGCTGCAGGGTGTGACATTGTGCCCCAGGGTTTCAGACTGTGCTCCAGGGTCTCACACTGTTCTCCAGAGTCTCAGAATGCTCTTCAGGGGCTCCCATCCTGCTCTGGAGTTAAATCTCCCTGGAAATGCCCCCGCAGATGGACAGGCACTATTTATGATCAAATAATTCTGTATATTCCACTCATACAGTTCCATGGGGAACTGTTCCAGCACAGACCCCACTGCAGTGCTGGGTCCAGCTCTGGGGGTCCTGACACAAGAAGGACCTGGAGCTGCTGGAGCACATCCAGAGGAAAACATGGAGGTGTTCAGAGGGCTGGAGCCCCTCTGCTCTCGAGCCAGGCTGGGAGAGCTGGGGGTGCTCACCTGGAGAGGAGAAGGCTCCAGGGAGAGCTCAGAGCCCCTTCCCGGGCCTAAAGGGGCTCCAGGAGAGCTGGAGAGGGACTGGGGACAAGGGATGGAGGGACAGGATACAGGGAATGGCTTCCACTGCCAGAGGGCAGGGATGGATGGGATATTGGGCAGGAATTGTTCCCTGGGAGGGTGGGCAGGCCCTGGCACAGGGGGCCCAGAGCAGCTGTGGCTGCCCCTGGATCCCTGGAAGTGTCCAAGGCCAGGTTGGACAGGGCTTGGAGCAGCCTGGGACACTGGAAGGGGTCCCTGCCATGGCAGGGGTTTGCATTTGGATGATGTCTAAGGTCCCTTCCAGCCCAAACCTCTCAGGGATTCTGTGACTCTGTGATAACAATACCTTCTAAAGAGCCTCTCCATGTTTCTGCTGGCATGGAAGGAGCACAGGGACAGAGCAGAGTCCTTGGCTGGCTCTGGTCCCTGCTCACACCCTGCACACCCACAGGTCCCTCATAGTGAAGTAACCAAAATAACCCTGGGCTGTGAGATCCCTTCGGTGTTTTTGTGATGATTTTTCTCTGGCATTCCACACCCTGCTCATCCTTTGCTCTGTGTCTCAGCAGCCAAACCCAAAGAGCCAAGTACCAGAAACATCTGGCAGAAAGGTCTGAAGAGAACTTTAAGGGACTGAGGTGCTTCTACCAGGCACTGTGGGCAGAGGAGCCACTCCATGAATCCTGCAGGACACTGAATGTGCTCCAGGCACCTGGCAGGGCCATGCCCCTGTGGCTGCAGAGCTGCCTTGCTTCCCTCTGGGGGAGTTTTTGGGATGGCTGCATCCAGAGCTAACCCTGTTGGACACACACAACTGGGAATAGCATCACCCAAACTGGACTTGTCAGGAGACTGAGCTGTCCCTGAGAAAACACCAGGAATCTTCAGTGACAGCAAGTGAGAAGATCCTTTACTTTGTGTCCTCTGGAACTCAGCATTTCCTACCAAACACTGCCTTTTCTTGGGAACTGAGACAGTTCTGCCAACTGAGTCACTCCTGCAGCCCCTGCCCAGCCCCAGCCCCAGGTGAGGGATTTATCCCAGCAGGAGGGAGGTGGACCTGTGGCCACACAGGGAAGGATTCAGCCTGGGGAACAACAACAGTGCCAGAGGACAGCAGGGAGCTGTGGATGGTGCATTCATGGAATATCCCTCCTTTCTCAGCTCATGCAACACCCAGAGCCAGGCTGGGATTCAGAGAAACACTCCCTCATCATTTGAGGGCATTTCAGATGCCAGGTCAATCCCTGACTTCTCCAGACGTTCCAGTGGCTCTACATGTCGGATTTGCCCAGGCTCTGGCAGGAAGCATTGTGGATGCACACAGGTAATGGATACAGGCTGGTTTCACAAGCACAGTCCCTGTGGCAGGGGCAGAGTCCAAGGAACACGAAGCACAACTCATTCCCACTGTCCAGAGGCTTTTTCAAGCAGCTCTCTTCTCTGGGGATGCCAAGAGTTTGCAGTAAGGAAAGTTTTTCCTAGACTGGCCAAAATGGACAAGCAGCTCTCCTGGCACTGGCCAGTAAATCCTCTGTACACTCCAGAGGTGTGGAAATAAAACAATCACTGTCCCAGGGTTCTGTCTAGGAATCACCTTTGGCTTCTGCTTGAAAGAGCGAAATAATGGATTTCAGGAATTTCTGAACCTGACTCAGGGGAATATTTCCCTCTTTTCCTATCCTTTCATTCTTCCTTTTTCTACCCCTCTTTTCTTTTTAAATTTGCTACTGTTTGGTGCAGAGCCCCATTTTAATTTGTTGTTGTGGAGTGGAGGAAGGAAAAGCAGACACTGGGATTCTGCTACTGGTTCCTCTTACAGAGTGAACAGTCAGCTCCTCCAAACTTGCACCTGCCTGCACTTCAACTGTGCTCTCAGGAATGCCTTGGGAGGAGAGAAACTCTCACTGGAAGAGGCTACATGTTGGGAAAGATAAGAATTCAACAGGAAGGTCTCACAGATATGTATGTATAGCAGAAAGATCTTTGAATGTGGAATCTGAAGAAGGAATACAAATGATAGCAAGTTTTGATATACAAGAAAAGAATTGCTGAGCCCATTTTACTGGATAACTAAGAAACCAAAGGGTAAAATGAGTTGGAAGGGGGTTTTATGACTCAGAGCAAAGGATAAACCCACCTCAAACAAAAGATGTTTTTACCAAGCAAAAAGATTTTCACAGGCAAACAAAAGTGCCATGTTGTAAGTAGAAAGAAAGATATCAACATTTTCTACTGCAAGAAAACTGAAAAACAACTTCTAGCTTAAACTGTAACATACTAACCTTTTGTGATTGGAATGTAGTAACATGGATGTGGTAATATTAGTAGTCATGGTAGGCTATAGGTAATAGTAAAGGTATTGATTGGTTGTCATGTTTTAAGATGCTCTGCAATGCAAAGTGTAGAATGCATTGTAACCAGAACTAGAGTTGCTTCAGACGAACCCACAGCTGATGCTGAAAAAGCTGTGGGCTGGGCTCTTGTCACCCACGACCTGTGAATTGCTGTATCCTCTGGATACAATAAACAGCATTTTAAATAATAAATAAATTGCTGCATACTCTGGATACAATAAACAGCATCTTAAAGAACAACCTGGAGCCCCGCCTCCCTCGTTTCGTCTCTTACAGCTGCAGAGCTGGCAGAGCGGTGGCAGAGTTCGGGTTGGTTGTCCCAGGCAGGTGAAGGCGAGCAGGAGGGAGATGCTGGGGCAGAAGGGCCCGGCAAATCCCACTAGAGGGCTCACCCTGCTCCCGGGGAGTGAGCGCATCCCTGCAGGCACCGGGCAAGGCTTGGCTTGGCCTGACACAGCCCCGGGGCACCAACACCTGGGGGGTACCAAAACCTTGGCACATTTTCGTGTTCTGCAGCAAGAGAAACACCAAACCACAGAATCACAGAGGAGTTTGGGCCTCCAAGCCCATCCAGTGCCGAGGGCAGGGACACCTCCTGTAAGAGCTGAAATGAGGGATGTGGGACTTTAGTTGTTCTTTAAAATGCTGTTTATTGTATCCAGAGTATGCAGCAATTTATTTATTATTTAAAATGCTGTTTATTGTATCCAGAGGATACAGCAATTCACAGGTCGTGGGTGACAAGAGCCCAGCCCACAGCTTTTTCAGCATCAGCTGTGGGTTCGTCTGAAGCAACTCTAGTTCTGGTTACAATGCATTCTATACTTTTCTTTTAATACACAACAACCAATCAATACCTTTACTATTACCTATAGCCTATCATAACTGCTAACATTACCATATCCATGTTACTACATTCCAATCACAAAAAGTTAGTATGTTACAGTTTAAGCTAGAAGTTGTTTTTCAGTTTTTTTGTAGTGGAAAATTCTAAGATCTTTCTTTCTCCTTGCAACATTGGCATTCTTGTTTGACTGTGAAAATCTTTTTGCTTGGTAAAAAAATCTTTTGTTTGAGATGAATTTATCCTTTGCTAGAGTCATAAAAGCCCCTTCAAACTCACTTGCTTTTTACCTTCTAGTTATCCAGTAAGACTGGCTCAGCATTTCTTCTCTTCTATATCAAAACTTGCTTTCATTTCTATTCCTTCTTCAGATTCTACATTCAAAGATCTTTCTGCTATACATACATATCTGTGAGGCCTTCCTGTCAAATCCTTTCCAACAACCTCCCATTATCTCAGGCTGCTCCAAGCCCTGTCCAACCTGGCCTTGAACACTTCCAGGGATGGGGTGGCCACAGCTGCTCTGGGATGTCTCTGCAGAATGGCTCAAAAGCATTTCCAAAGCACCAACTTCATTCTTTCAGCTGGACAAAATCTGTGCCACAGCTGGGATTGCCCAGGGAAGTTTGCCCACATCCATCAGCACAGGAGAACTTTCTTTGACATTTGAAGGTCAGACACATATTGTAATATTTAAAAAAAATCGTTAACTGAGTTTAGCTGAAAATGCAGATCTGGGGAAGCTCAGTAAATACATGAAAGATCTGGAATTCCAGTTGCTTTGTTCATTTGGAATTGATGCAAAATATAAGGAAAGCTCTATTAATAACATTGGTTGTAAATTGAGTTAAACTTTACCCAGCATTTCTCTAAATAATCCTCCTCCTTTATTCAATAAAATTTCAAATGTGAAAGACTATTTTGTTGAATTTGTTTTGGTTTTTAAATATAATTTTAAATGGGTTTTGCTCTGAGCAGTGTGTTGTCTGAAGGCAAGGGCAGATTTTGAGGCCATAACCTGACTCAGGGTCTGATAACAGCAGAGGAGTTAATGAAATTTCTACATGTGAACCTTGCTATAATTCAGAATGCCCATCTTCTCCCCTAAAACATTGATCCCTATCTGAGCATCCCCTACAGACAGTTAGGATACATTTGGGAAATTCTTTCCAGTTTGAGGGTAAACCAAGGGATAGTGACATGGGGTGAAAAGCTGGGTGTTGTTTAGCAAGTTGTTTAGCATTTGGAGAAGTCCTTCAAAGACCCTTCTGCCACCCTGCTGAGGAGCAAACCAGCTCATCACACCCTCAGCCCTGCTTCTGGTCCCTGAGAGAAAGAGCAAAGCTGGACTCTGTCCCTGCTGTCCCCAGCTCCAGCACTGCCAGGTCCCCAGAGCTGTGTCCCTCCTGGAGCTGTGTCCGTACAGGAGCTGTGTCCCTGCCAGAGCTGTGTCCCTGCAGGAGCTGTGTCCCTGCAGGAGCTGTGTCCCTGGCAGAGCTGTGTCCCTGCAGGAGCTGTGTCCATGCAGGAGCTGTGTCCCTGCAGGAGCTGTGTCCCTGGCAGAGCTGTGTCCCTGGCAGAGCTGTGTCCCTGCAGGAGCTGTGTCCCTGGCAGAGCTGTGTCCCTGCAGGAGCTGTGTCCCTGCTGGAGCTGTGTCCCTCCAGGAGCTGTGTCCCTCCTGGAGCTGTGTCCCTGTGGGAGCTGTGTCCGTGCAGGAGCTGTGTCCCTCCTGGAGCTATGATGTCCCTGCTGGAGCTGTGTCCCTGCAGGAACTGTGTCCCTGTCAGAGCTGTGTCCCTGTCAGAGCTATGTCCCTGTTGGAGCTGTGTCCCTGCAGGAGCTGTGTCGCTGCAGGAGCCGTGTCCCTGCTGGAGCTGTGTCCATGGCAGAGCCATGACCCTGCTGGAGCTGTGTCCCTGCAGGAGCTGTGTCCATGGCAGAGCTGTGTCCCTGCTGGATCTCTGTCCCTGGCACAGCACACAGATCCCCCCGGTCCCCAGCAGCACCCCCAGCCCAGGTGACAGCACAACAAAGGCTGATCCTGCAGAGGAGGCAGCTGCAGCACGGGGAGAGGGCACTTGAGGAGTAAGAGAGGCAGGGACAGAGGCAGGGGGGCACTGGGGCATGTTCAGACTGCAGCTGGAGGTAAGTGGGATTGGGGTTGGGGCTGGATTGGGATGGGCATTGGCATTGGCACTGGAATTGGCATTGGCACTGGCGCTGGGATTGGCACTGGCACTGGCTTTGGCATTGGCACTGGGATTGGCATTGGGATTGATACTGGGATTGGGATTGGGGTTGATACTGGGATTGGGATTGGGATTGACGATGACATTGGCACTGGGATTGGCATTGGGACTGGGATTGGCATTGGGATTGATACTGGGATTGGCATTGGGATTGATACTGGGATTGGTATTGGGATTGACAATGGCATTGGCACTGGGATTGGCATTGGGGTTGGGATTGGGGTTGGGATTGGGATTGGGATTGGGATTGGGATTGGCATCAGCATTGGCACTGAGATTGGCACTGGGATTAGCACTGGCATTAGGGTTGGGATTGGCACTGGCATTAGGGTTGGGATTGGCATTGGGACTGGCACTGGGATTGGAATTGGCATTGGGATTGGCATTGGGGTTGGGTTTGGCATTGGGGTTGGTTTTGGCATTGGGATTAACACTGGGATTGGCACTGGCATTGCCATTGGTATTGTTTGAGATTGGCACTGGCATTGATATTGGAGTTGGGATTGGGGCTGGGATTGGCATTGGGGTTGGGATTGGGGCTGGGATTGGGTGCCCACACGTGTGTGGGGTTGGCCAGGCAGCTGCTGGGCAGGCAGTGAGTGGCTGGAGTGGCCCAGTCCATCCCCAGGGACTGGGATGGACATGCACGGAAGGGAGGAGGAGATGGGGGAGTCAGGGGAATGTTCTCCTGCCCTGGCTGCCCTGGAGCTCCCATGCTGAGGCAGGGTGGGAGCTCTGGCAGTGCATGGCCCTGACATTCACAGCAGCCTTTTCTTCTCTCCTGGCAGGGGTTACCTCTCTTTAGGGACACTGAGCACACATTTTGTGTCCGAGAACCTCAGAGCCTTGAGCAAGTCTGTAAAGAAGGATTTCCTGTTTGCCCAGAACCAGCACACTCCAAGAGCCTTTCCATGGCTCCCAGGGCTCCTACAGCTGTTCATGAATCAGTTTGTCCAGGCAGAGCTATTTCCCTTCCTTTCTGAGCAGAGGGGGTAATGTGCATACAGGAATCACCACAGAAGGACAGCCCAGGACGTTTCATTCCAAAGCACATGGAATGCTCAGCCATTTTGGGTGTACAAGCAAGGACACACTCAGAATGATGCAGAGCCTGTGCTTCCAGGGCCTGCAGAGCACAGACACGTGTGGTTTATGGCAGCTCAGAGCATGTGGAGGGCTCCTTTTCCCTGCCACATTTCCCTGGGACAGAGGAGTGGAAAAGGAGGAACCCCTCTGTATTTGTGGGTCTGGCACTGGGGGTGTGAGCAACTGCAGCAATCACAGAATCCCAGGATGGTTTGGGTTGGGAGGGACCTTAAAGCTCATCCCATCCCATCCCATCCCATCCCATCCCATCCCATCCCATCCCATCCCATCCCCTGCCATGGGATGCCAACCTCCACTACCCCAGGTTGCTCCAAGCCTCATCCTTGATTTGGGCAGCCTGGCAAAGGCTCCTTCTTCCTTTCCCTAAGAAAACCATCCTTGGTAGTCAAAGGTAACCCCCATAATTATCAAAACCCCAGGTACTTTCAAGATCCATCCTCCTGTCTGTGTTATGCTTTTTCAGGAAATAACCCATTTTCCCATGTTTCACCCCAATTCTGAGATTGGGAACACAGTGCAAATACCCACAATGGTTTTCATGAAGTCAAGAAATGCTAATGAGGTACAATGAGGGTGAGATTGAGTTCAGCCTGCAAATGATCCCCAGGAGAGAGCAACTGCCACAAAGGGCTTTATCTGAGAGTAAAATCAGCATCTACTGTACACTCACGAGAAAAAACAGCATGCTGCTGTTTGATGTCTTTAACAGCATCATCTCTCTGTACAGGCCTGAAAGTGCAAGGCTGCTTTCTGTTTCCAACTCTGTGCTCTGCTGTGTTCTCAGAAACCAGGAAAATGTGCTGCTAAACTCACCTTAAAGTAGAAAAACCCTTCAGAGTTTCATTGCGAAACACTAGAAATGCTAGAGATGCTTGTGACTTTGAAATTCAAATCACATTTAAAATTAATGTGAACTCTAAAAGCTTTTGCTAAAAACCAGAAGTGTATCTATAGTATATCTATATTTAAAACTGAAAAAATATTGACATTTTTACACTTAAAAATTATGTTCAAGTAGGTGAAATTTGTTTCCAGGCTGTAGTAATATTTCTAAAAGGGGCTACTTGAGTTGCTATAACAAAATGTTTTCAAGCCATTCAATTTCCCATTGATCAGGGAAAAGATACACCTCTAAGTACAATTGACAGGGCTCTCCTTTGGCTGTGAGCTGGGCAGGTTACACCACCCCAGCCACCCTCTGGGGGTTCACACCTCTGCTCCAATTACTCCTGAATTCCTTGGGTCACCTCTGTCCACTCACAAGGGGTGGGCACAGGACTTTGGTATTGTTCCACCTCGTGGACTCCCATAAAGTCTCCTCCTTCTCCCTTCTCCATCAAAAAGCTTTCCATTTCCAGAGGTTTGCTTATGCCCTTGTAGAGCACAAATAAAAATTATCATTCAGTGAAGCCCTTGCAGCCCAGCAGTGCAGCTTTCAGTGCCTCACTGCCAGAAACTGATTATTCCTGCACGTTCCCCTCTGTGAACACCTGGAACCACGGCACATCCATGGAGTGAAATGTGGGATTTCCAGCAGCATTTGCAGCATGAGCTCTGCCCTGGCAGCCTCATGCCCAGTTTGTGGAGTGTTCATGGAGACTGGGAGGGACACATCCTGCAGAACTGCATGAGAAGGATGCTCAGACTGCTAAAAATGAGTCACAAAAGATGTAATTGCAGGACAGTTGGACATGGTCTTGCACAGAGAGGTTTGTTGGTGTGCAGGACAGGAGCACAAATGGACAGTGTGTGCTTTGCCTTTGTTTGGACTCAGGCTTTGGATTCAGGAGTTGGGTTCAATGATCCCTGTGGGTCCCTCCCCACCTGGAAATTCTGTGATTCCACGATTAAGGCTCAGTGAGTGTGGAGAGGCTCTTTCCTTACCTGGATCCGTTCATGTGGTCATACTCCCGTTTGACACTGACCCTCATGGGCTGGTTGATCCACTCCTGCTGGGGGGGCAGGGGGTTGATCTTGTGGGGCTGCCCAAAGTCGGGGCTGCCGGAGGCCGTCATGTCCTTGGGGAGCTGCGCGGCCGCGCCGTACGTGGGGTCAAACAGGGACTGGTCGTCGCTCACCACCGACAGAGCCTCCTGGGGAGAGACACAACCAGCCCTCAGAGCCTTGCTTAAAGCAGGAACTGCCCTCTGGTTCTCCCTGTGAGCTGGGGAGCACCTGCAGGGCCCCACAGCTGCCCCACGGCCACCTGCCAGGGGAAGCAGAGCCCCGCTCCAGGAACCCCTATGCAAACCAGGGCTTGCTCTGCTCTGCTCTGCTCTGCTCTGCTTGGCTGGCTGCTGGCTTTGGGTGGGAGCAGCTTTCAGCTTCACTGGAGCTCTGCAAGCAGTGGAGGAGCTGCTGGGGCTGTCACCTCACGGGGCTGTGTCACCTCACAAGGCTGTGTCACCCCAAATGCTCGCTGTGAGCAGCTCCAGCCCCAGTCCCAGTGCCATGCTGCTCCCAACTCAACTGGTGTGTAATGGGAACACCTCTGCAGTGCCATGTGAAGGTCTCTACGTCTCCTCTCAGAGGGTTTGTGCCCTGTTTGTGTTTTGAGGTTGCTGCTGAAGGAGAAGCAGCCAGAGCAGGTCACAGTTATGGGTGTTCGTGGCGGGGGAAAAAATGCATTACTTTACACTTTTTGTTTATTTTGTGGGAAGTCAAGGGCTGGTGTGTTACCAAACTGTGCATTTCTAGAAATGCTTAAAAACAGGAAATTGTTATCCTTTCTTTTTTTTTTTTAAATTTCCCCTCCCCTTGCTGAAACTCCAAATATTGACCAAAAGTTCTGACTATCGATTTCCTTGTGTGGATGTGCTCGGGCTTTCCAAGCGAGGAGTGCCGGGCTCCTGATGGCTTTGGCACAGCCCTGCCTGATTCAAAGTGCATCTGGCAAGGGCTGCCTGCTCTGGAGGGAGCTCAGTTAACCACACACAACACAGCTGTCTTTGTGAGTGGCAGGGCAGAAACCGAAGGAGGAACCTCCCGCACTGACAGCAGCCCCCACTTTAATGTGAGTTGATGGAGCAGGCTCTAAAACAAAGCTACAGAGTCACCTACTCTGGGCACTCAGTGCTCAAAAGCCACCCAGCAGTGGTGTGTGGTCACTGAACACACAGCTGAAACCTGGTGTGTGCTAACCTGCCCTGCTCAGCCTGAACAGGGAGCTTCTAAAATNTAGTTGTTTCAGAGGTTTGTTTTGTAAATTCTTCCATAACCAGGGAGGGAAACAGAAATTCTGAAATCTTAGAGAAGTGCAGCTTCTGGAATGACATGAGAATCTAAGCACAAATCAGATATCACCAGGCTCGTGATATCGTCACAAAATCCGTCAATAATGCAGAGTCTGCTGGGTAAACACGAAAATCCCCCTCAGCCTGAAGTTAACCCATTTAGAGAGAGTCAGGCCTACAAAAATCAGCACTTTTCTATCTTTGATCTCAGATCATGTAACAAACCCAAACAAGCCCAAGTGGCCTAGAATTGGAGTGAGCCGAAGCTTGAATTCAGAGGAACCTTCAAACTTCTGCATAAATGCTGCTGAAGTTTCAGCATCTGCTGCAATTTGTGGTCAGCCTCTCACACTGGTCACAGCCACCAAAGAGCAGAGCAGGGTTTTACCCCACGCTGCCCAGGGGTGGCTGGTGAAAGGAGTGCAACCCTTCCTGCAGCTTTTACTTGGTGAATTCACAACCTTTCAAAAATACCTCTCCCTTTTTTCAGCTTTAGAGTGAGGGAGGGAGTGGAAGGTGTCCCTGGGGAGGATGGATGTGAATTGTGTCAGAAACCCCTCAAAGGGCTGGCATTATCTCCAGGCTGCAAACTTTGCCTGTGCAGGAAGGTACAAGAACAAGAGATGGTTCAGGTTTAAAAGGGAGCAAGCCTTTCCAGCAGAGATCAGGATTTGCTGCTCCTCTGATTCACTGACATCAGGATTCACCTCATGCAGGGGTTCCCTGTAACACTGATGCGAAACTCTACTTAATTAGTGGTTTGTTTTAGTTTTTGGTTTTTTTTTTTGCTTTCACTTAGAGCTAAGTGAAATCCTAGTTTTTAGGATTAAAAAATACATGAATGTAAAAAATACATACTTGTGTTTGGGCTTGTTTGTTTATTAAATTTTATTAAAAAGTACAGAGCGTTTAACTGCACTTCCAGCTACTTGCTAGAAGCGAAGGAAATGGAGCAAGATTTAGCTGCTACAAGGTTTCGTAAAGTTAAATAGTTTAATAGAGAATTAACACTTACATTATTTATACTTTTAACTTGATAACTAAATTTTCATGACCCTTAGTGTGATATTGACTAACTAGAAACTATTACTTGAAACTCATGAGAAAGAAGGAAGAAGGAACATGAACACCAAAAAAGACACTACTTAAAATCTTTTATGTAGTCTTATGCATATTGCTATACTGTAAAAACTTCAAATTTAAAACCTATTACTATGTGAAAGCACATACTTTTATTTCATTACACACTTGTGATTTTAACTCCATCACTCAAATTTAGAAGCCTTTTTTAAGGCCTCAGGTCAAAAGCAGTGTTCTCCAGGGGGTCAGTGCCTGACAGCACAGAAAGCTCAAAAACCTCAGGTTTTGGGGATTTAACAGTTCCCAAATGACACATTTTCTGCAGGCTCCTAGTTCCTCTCAGTAGAAAAAGTGTCAGGTTCCCCACCTGAGGTGATGATGGGTGAACCCCACACTGGGCTGCTGGACTGGCTTAGGGCCCTCTAGACCCAGTCTCAGCTGGGCAGAGACAAAGGAAACGTGACTACCACTGCAAATGCATCAGATAAAGATTCTGTATGTTTGGGTTTGGAGGTTTCCACTCTAAAAACACACACAGAATTGGGATTATTTTAGGGAGACAATATCTGGGAAGATAACTATAAGGCCAGTTATCCCACAAAATCAGTGTGAGAGGTTGCTCACGAGATTTTTACTGGCAATTCAGCAGGACTTATGCAGGGGTTGGGGGGTTCCTCTGAATTCAAGCTTAGTCAGGCACTCTTAATTCCAGGCCGCTTTTTTTGCCCAAGCCGTTTTTCTTCTGAATAAAGGTTCTGGGGGTAAAGAAATTGGAAAGACATTTTTCTTCTGCATAAAGGTTCTGGGGGTAAAGAAATGGGAAAGCAGGGATCTCTGTGGCTGTCCCCAAACCCTCCAAAGCGAACAACACTGCACAGGATAACCCTGGACCAAGATCAATGGCTGGGGCTGCACCAAGTACAACTTTACACACACAAGCAGGTACACACTGCTCTGTGACACAGAACCAGAGAACCTCCTCAGATAAGGATCTTCCTTGAAAGACAGGGGCTGCTCAGACCTGCCTGCATGCAACTGGTGTTAACTGGGACAGCAATAACCACACTGGGGCACTGGGACTGAGCTCTGCCTTGTGCTGCATGAGCAGTTTCAGTCCTGAAAACAGGAGAAGGAATCCAAACGCTCCAGCTGCTCCTGGCAGCTCCTGGGCCAGGAGTGGTTTGAGCTAAACCTGAGTGGGTGGCAGCACAAAGGCTCAGCCCTGAGCTGAGCCACCCCAGCAGATGAGGAGAGATAGGGCTGGTGTCACCTGCTCAGCTCCAGGAGCACAGCATGAGCAGCGCTGGTGACATGCGAGGCGAGTGGGGTGGCAGTGAGCCAGCCCTGCTGCCACCAGCTCAGCCCTGTGCCCACCTCCACAGCTCACAGGAAAAACACAGGGACAAGAGCAGGCAGCCCTTGCTGGCTGGGGACCCCCTGGATAATGCCAGGACTGCCTGGGACGCAGGCTAGCTCTCCTGGAAGGGGCTGGTGACATGCAAGGCACATGGGGTGGCAGTGAGCCACCAGCTCAGCCCTGTGCCCACCTCCACAGCTCACAGAAAAATTCACAATTCACACTCATCCTCCCCAGGAAAAACACAGGGACAAGCAGCAGGCAGCCCTTGCTGGCTGGGGAACCCCTGGATAATGCCAGTGTGAGATGTTACACAGTGATTTGTGTCATCATGGAAACACACCATGGGATCAGTATAAACAAGAATACTGAACTTAAAGTAAAGCATGGTCATGAGACACAGGAAAATATAATGATTTCATTGTATTTGTTAAAATCACTTTGCTGTGAATTACTGGCTTTTTGCTGTTATGTATTTTTTGCTGCTATAATTATGAATTGTATACATTTTTTATGTATAAGGAAAATGCAGACTTGTGTGAACATGAAGAGACTTGTTACTGCTGTTACCTGCTTGCTAGGAGTGTAACCTGAGCCTCGTCCAGACCTGGTGGGGGCTTTTAGCCACTGCTGCCTGAGTGCTAGCCAACACGTTCAGGTTTGCTTGGACCTGTATCTCAGCACAGTAGGCATGACACAGCCCACCAAGAAACTGCCAATGAAAGGGGCAGTGACCAGGGGTGGGACGGATGTGTTGGTGGAGCGTGGACTCCCCAGCGCTGCTTGCCCGTCCCTTATCAATGAATTAATAAATTAGTTAATATCAATTAATTAATAAATTGCCTTATTAATAGACCTACCCGATTGTGGTGAATAATTTATAATACCAGCACTGCCTGGGACTCAGGCCAGCTGTCCTGGAAGGGGCCAGGGCTCGGCTGCAGGCTGCAGGGAATGTGTACAGCCTTGTCTGGGCTCACTGCGGGGCTCAGCTCCCAGGGCAGAGCTGGCCAGACCCACCTTCCAAGGGCCAGCCTGTCCAGGAAGGGTTTGGAGAGCAGCAGCTCCATGAAATACCGAGCCTCTCTCCCCTGGAACCGAAAGCTCCTCAGTGTTTGGAGACTGGGAAAACACTCTGAGGTGTCCCAGGTGCCAACACAGCCTGGCCAGACAGGGCACAGCCCTCCAGGTCCCCCCACACTGCTGCTCAGCCTGTGGCCTTGGGCTGGCCAGCCTGGCTGAGACAGGGGCTGTGTGTGCTGGTCTGGCATATATGTTACCTTATAGTGCCTCTGGGAATAGGCTGGCCTCAGCTTTTCCAGGTTTTAATCACATTCCTGGCATAAATGTGGCCGTGGCAGCTCACAGCACGTCCAGCTCCTGGGCAGCCCAGCCCCAGGCTCTCCAGTGACTGCCACAAATGAGGAGCACACACTCCTGCAACCCTCAGGCAGGGATCTGTGGTGTGGCTCTTATTTATACAGCAGTTTCCAGTCGTAAGAGAGTGAATTATCAGGTTTGCCTTTATTTGGATGAGCCATCCTGACCCAGGTCCCTGGGTGTGAGTGGGACATAGTGGGAGGCACAGTTTGGTTTTGCCCTGAGGGCAGGAACAGCCAGTCTGAGATTCTGGGAGGGCTGACAAGTCACCAGTGCTTCAACCTGGTGTTTTCCTGATCTCCTCGCAATGAGAGATGACACACACACTTTAGCAAAGGTTTCACTCAGTTAATGAATTGAACAGGACATTTGAGAAAGGAGAAAGGGAACAAGGGCTGGTGAGGTGAGCAGTCCGTGCTGCCACCCCAGGTGTCCCCAGTAACTGAGGTTATTCCATGTGTGCGCAACAAGATTTCACTGAACATCACCTTTTAGCTTTAGCTACATTCACTTTTCTGGCCATAACCACATTTAAAAAGCATCGCTAAAGATCAAAGCTTGATCCTCCTCCACGAAGGCTGACTTAGAAGAGAAGTCAGTGCTGAGTACCTGAACCATTGTTCAGCCATGGAGAGATGATTCCACTGCTAGAGGAGTGGCTATTTGCCTTCCTTTTATCCCCTCTCCAAAATTTCACTGCTCCCGCTCCCGTGAGAAAATCACTCCTGAAATATTTTCGGAAAGAGAATGTTGCCAACACAGACCTGAAGAGCCCAGACCTAACAATGTAAAACACCGAAATCGAGGTCCAGCAGCCTCTCACACAGCCCAGGGTTTGCACTGAGGAGCAGCCCTGGAGTAGAGATGACTTTGGCACTTGCAGTGTTACAAGTCAGCATTTCTGCTGCCAGCATCTCGTATGAGCACAGAGATAACATCAGACTTACAAGAAAATGAGTCAAATAAGAAATTCAAAAAGGAGCAGGGTCTGTGCTGATCTTGGGGCAGCACAACAGGATGGATCAGGCACTGGATTGGAAGACAAAGTGTTCTCATCCCTTCCCTCGATGTTTGGCATCACCTTTAGGGAGCATTCCCCTCTCCCTGCCCTGTTCCTCCCCTGTTGCCCTGTACTGTGCACACTGTGGGGCACTGAGCCCCAGCCAGTGCTGCTCTGGGACACAGACAGGAACCCTTTGGACACACTCTCACATATCCACTCTTCCCTTGCTCCTAATCAAACCAAGAATTCCCTCTGCAGCTTTTCCAGACCGCTTTTCCTGAGGTTTGCTCCTGCTATTCCACCCTCCTTACAGGATGTGATTGGGGCAGGGACTCCCCAGAACTCCCCCTAGAAAACTGTAATCATGAGCATTTGACTGCCAACAGCCACAACCCAATCCTGTGCCCTTCACAATCCACTGAAGTCCTGCTGAGAAGCTTTTCCTGGCTGCAGCTGGAGATCCACCATCCCCCTGGTGAGCCCAGCAGGATGAGAGCTGTCACTTCAAGGTGCACTGTTCTTGTCCCTTGTACCCACCTGCAGCACTGCCCACATTGTGCTGCTCACAGCATTTCCCCACTGAGCTGCTGCTGCTGGGGCTGGGACATCCCAGCTGCTGGAATCCCTGCCCAGAGCTGTCCCTGCCCCAGGAGGGATGGGATGAGATGCAGGCTGCTGTCACAGAATCATGGGATGGTTTGGGTTGGAAGGGACCTTAAAGCTCATCCCATTCCACTCCAGCCAAGGGCAGGGACACCTTCCCCTTCCCCAGGTTGCTTCAAGCTCTTTCCCTGCGGCAGCAGCACTCAGGGCTAAGAAGGCAGCAAACCTTTAACACTGTGTCCAGGTCCCTGCAGATCTGAGGATTTCTGTGGGTATAAAGGAGGGGTTTCATTTAATTATTTTAGGGCATCCCACACTGCAGGTTTTTGCCCCAGTCTGCCCTGGAGACTTGCTCAGAGCCACAGAGCAGGACAGTGACCTGGACAAAGAGCCACCCACTCAGCCCAGGCTGCCTTTCCTTTCCTTTCCTTTCCTTTCCTTTCCTTTCCTTTCCTTTCCTTTCCTTTCCTTTCCTTTCCTTTCCTTTCCTTTCCTTT